>CM016561.1:32846731-32976666 GCA_003412495.2 Echium plantagineum | reverse complement strand
ATTTTAATAATTTTGAAATGAAAGTCAATTATTTCCATGAGCCAAAAATAAAATAAAAATATTGAGGTGTAAGTATAAGGGCATTATAGTCAATAGTATATTTGATTTTATGTCAACGGACCTAAAGTGGTAATTTGAAAAACTGGGGGACCTAAAGTGGTAATTTGAAAAACTGGGGGACCTATTTGACATTTAAACAAAAACTGGGGGACCTAAATGTCATTCACCCCATAAGAAAGCTTTGTTTTGAAGGGAAATAGACTTATTTCGTGAAAATATGATCATTTGGAGCCAAAAAGAGTTACGGGATCAAGCCAAGTCTTCAAATTACACAACAGCCCCAAAATTGTCATAAAATTGCATAAACCCCCCAATTTTGGCTGAAAATTTCATAAAAACGTTAAAAATTAATGGATGTGCTAAATTAGGGACCAAATGTGCATCCGTTAGCCACTTACAGAGACTATTTGCACATCCATTTTATTTATTAAGACCAAAGTACAACAGTAACTCATTTACTATAACCAAATTAGCAATTCCCTCCCCAAAATATCTATTTGAGTGTGTATAATAGGGTAGATGTCATAGGTGAGTTGTCATACACACGACAATAGTAATATTTTTTGGAGTACATATAACTATCATGCCCTCCAATTAAGAAGTATAGTAGTTAAAAAGATTTAGTTGGGACAAAATAATTATTTTACTTCATAATAAATATTCTGATATGTGTATGATATTCCATGAAGATAATCTTTGCTTAGCATAAATTGATTCTGCAAAAAAAGAATTGAAGGATGAGGTTGGAACATGGAAACGTTAACCATTCTATCCTTATCCAAAGCTAATGTAATTTGAACCGATGACTCAATAGCCTAGTAATATCTGATCCTAACTTTCATGTAAGAGGTAATGGGTTCAAGTCTCGTTAGAGACAACTGTCTCATATTTCATTTGAAGTCTTTATTAGTTAGTAAATTTTGTATTCGTTATTTATAATACCATTGTACTTTATACTTTTATCACTAATTTATAGAAAAAGAAAAAAGAAAAAAAGCCAATGCGATATTAACGAGTTTTCATGCTCAATAAAAATCCAATCCAACCTTTTTCGAAACTCGATAATTTTAGAGTAAGTGGGGCTTGGTGTGGAACATATTACACACAATACATTTTCTATTATACAATGCTCAAAACTAATTGACCATTTTCCCAAACATAGTACTTCTATAAGACTATAAAGGTATTTTGAGTACGATTTTAAATTGATGAACATGTGGAATGGCAAAAGCCAAAAGGTTTGTCCTTGCGAAACAAGCGAAGGATCCAAAGACCTTATACAACTTGATGTTAAACGTCTAATAAAGATGTGGACGGCAAAATAATACGAACAAAACGAGAAATTTTGTAAATAAACCATGGTCAACGAACACTATTTGCCAAAAATCGCGAATAGAATGTCATTTTTTTCACGCAAATTGAGTATTTTACCCTTAATGAAAATTGACATTAGACAAGTTTTTGGATTGAAATGACTATTATAATGCATTATTATATATTGTAATACGTTTTAACCAATTTAAATTTACAATGAACTCAAATTTGTTAACATTTATCTTTGCACCAAATTAATGTTACAAAGTTCAACTCCAACAACATTTCATATGTTATATACTAGAGGGAATTGCTGATTTGGTCGCAGTAAGTGGGTCACTGTTGCAGTTTGGTATCAGTAAGTAACACTGATGAGCAAATGGTCTAGCGGGTGCGGATTTGGTCCCTAATTTAACACCTCCGTTAATTTTAAAGATTTATGCATGATTTTATGCCAAATTGGGGGTTTACACAATTTTGAAAAAAGTTTGGGGGATGGTTACACAATTTTAGGACTTTGAGGCCCAAATGATCTCTTTTTTGCTAAATAACTCTATTTTCCTTAAAAAACAAAATTTCCTTATATGTTATTACTTATATGTAGGATGCACATTGCATATGAATTGAATTCGAACGAATATAAGTTAGAGACTTTTTTCAATTTCTTTTTGATTTTTTCGAAAAATAATTGCTATTTTTTTCCTAGTTAAAAGTGTTCGATTTTGGAAGTTGTTCTAGCTAAAAGTTGGCGGTTTTGGAAATATTGTTCGGTTTCGTAGTTTTTGGGAAAATGGTTCAGTTTTGATAGTTGTTTCCCAAGAAGCGTAGTTTGATGAAAAGGTTCGATTTTCATAATTTTTTTTTGACAAAAGGGCTCGATTTTGATAGTTGTTTTGGCAAAAATATTCGATTTTCGTAGTTGTTTTGCAAAAAAGTTTTCACCAGGCAGGAATGTGTTCATCTGAATCTCAGTATGGGTGTGACTCCGCCAATTGCGCTTTCTGCTTTTGCAACAACCGTGACATTGCCTTCTCAACCAGTACAACACGTGTAGAAAAATGACCAATCTAAGCCTCCTGTTTTCTCGGGGGATAATTTTAAATGACAGAAAGACCAAGTGCACTTTTACGTTATGTCATTGAACTTCCAGGTGTGGAATCTAGCCGTTGTTTGGGTTTGGTTACATTTCGAGTATTTGAGTCGGAATTATTTGTTGACTTATTTGTTTGTTGATTTATCGTTGGTAAATTTCTTAATTTTATGATGGTAGATGATAAGTCTGTTAACGAGCAAGTTCGTGAACTTGTTGTAATTTATCATGAAATTCTAGTCGAAGGCACGATGTTGAACAAGTTGTTCAAATCTACGGCCATAAATGAAAAGTTGTCACCTTCGTAGAGAGACGTTAAAAATTACTTGACGCACAAACGAAAGGATATGACTGTTGAAAATTTGTGCGTACGTTTGAAATTTGAGGAAGACAATCGCAAAGGCCAGGATTGTTATTTTTTATCTCACATATTTTGTGGGGGAGTCGAAGGAAAATGTCATTAAACATGGGACTTTTACCTATTCAAGGAAAAGAAGAAAAATAATTATCCACCTGAAGGCAATAATCTTAAAAAGACTTTTGATAAGTAGTGCTACAATTGCGATAAACAGGGTCATAAGTCTTTTGAATTCAAACATGCCAAGAAAAGTAATAGGCGTAACATTGCAAACCTGGTCACTAATGAATCAGACGAGATTAACTTGTCACATGGGCTACTAACCCACAAGAATGTTGTATTGGCACATGGGCTACTACTACTAGGCATGTTTTGTGCAGTCAAAGACCACTTTGCAACATTCAAATCCGTTACAAATGGTGAAAACACGTACATGGCTAATAATGCTACTTCAAACGTCGAAAATGATGGAACTATTGTGCTAAAGATGACTTCGGGAAAGAAGTCAAATTGAAGAATGTTCACTACATGCTAGAATTGAGAAAGAACTTGGTGTCCAGTTTGTTGTTGAGCAAGAATGACTTCGAACCAGTGATAGAATCAAACAAAGTTGTAGTAAGAAAGTCTGGAATGTTTCTAGCAAAATGCTATGTGTTAGATGGCCTTTTCAAAATGAATGTAATGGTGATGAGAAAGAATATGAATAAAACTTCCGTTGTTGATGTTTGTGAATTTCTAAATTAGGGCATAGTAGAATAGTACATGTAAATTTAAATGATGAAGCTGAATCACACACCAAATGATCAAATTCGTAAGGACTACATGTGTGAAACTTGTGTCGAAGCAAAATCAATGAGGGTGTTATTTCTCCTCAACTTGAGAAACGAATAAAGGTAATGCGAACTGATCGATAAGGTGAGTGTGTCTTAATTTTTGGTCAATTTAGTGGCAAGCGTGGTACCGTGCACGAAGTGACACTACCATATTCTCCTCAATCAAACGGGTTTGCTAAAAGGAAGAATCTATCATTCAAAGAAATGATGAACGAATTGCTGATAAGCTCAGACTTACCTCAAGGAATGTTGGGGGGGGGGAGGGAGAAATTCTAGTTGTCAATTACCTATTGAACAAAATTCCTCCCAAGAATCAGGAAATAACACCCTTTGAGTTGTTCAATGGTAGGACCCCAAACATCTTCGGGTGTGGGGTTGTTTATGGTACCTTCTCCGTGACTATTTGACCTAAAATTGTTGATGCAATCTTTATTGGCTATGCTCATAATAGTAATTCATATCGTTTTCTAGTGCATAAGAGTGAAAACTCACAGGTGTCAATGTTGAGACAACTAAAGAAGCTGAGGAAGAAGAACCTCGACGAAGTAAGAGGGCAAGTGTCGAGAAGACATATGGTGCTGACTTTGTCACATTTACACTTAAAAGTAAACCTCGAACTTACCATGAGGCTATAAGTTCAACTGAGGGTACACTCAGGAAAGAGGCAATACAGAGTGAAGTTGATTCAATTTTCCAAAATCATACTTGGGAATTGGTAGATCTCCCACCATCATGTAAACCTCTAAGGTCTGTTTGGATTGGGGTGAATCAAGGGGAATCAGGAAGAATTTAGATTTTTTTTGTGTTTGGGAACCTAATAATTTTCTACCCTAGGAGAAACTATTCCCCTTGATTCACCCCATTACCCCTCATTCCCCTCCAAATCTCTACCCTCCAAATCCAAGGGGAATCAAGGAGAATACAATATTAAACATTAAAATATATTCTCCCTGATTCCCCTAGTTCAAAATCATGGTACCCAAACAACAATAAAATATATTCTCCCTGATTCTCTTCCCCTAGGAGAATTTTTTAAAACTCTCCCCCCTTGATTCACCCCAATCCAAACGGACCACTAAAGTCTAAATGACTGAAAGCCGTTGTGATGATAGAAAAGTACAAAAGTACGTTGGTTACTTGTGAAAATAGACAAAAAGAAGGGCTAGACTATGTTGATACTCATTCTCCATTCACAAGGATAACTGTTGGAATTATGAGGTGTTTGACACGTCATAAGTAATGCCCGTTGAACAATTCGATTGTTCGTAGTGATTACTTATTTAAAGTTAAGTTCATACATATATTATATGTTTGACAATAATATACGAGCTGGGAATGAATTCGAAATATATTAGGAGTCATGATGGTTTTACTAGGGCCCGCTCATGATTTATATGTTAGTAAAATACTTGGTTGATATTTTATTAACATATGGCTAATATTATTTCGATCCTAGAAGGTCACACACAAACAATGCACTTGATTTGCAATATGATTGAAACTTCCGGGTTAAAAGTGTAAATGTCAAAGAAGAAAATGGTCAAATGACACACTTAATATTGTATTAAGTGGTGTTTATATGAGAGAAGGAAAAATCAAATGACACACTTAATATAATATTAAGTGGTGCTTAATGGTGAAGACGTTACATTGTGTTTTTAATATGATTAAGACCACCATTATCATCTCATTTATGTTGTCATGATGATTTACATGGAGGTTACGTTTTGGTTTTAATATGATTAAGACCAACATTATTATCTCATTTATATTGTCATGATGGTTTACGTTTTGGTTTTAATATGACTAAGACCACCATTAATACCTCATTTAGTCATGACTTTTTCATGACACTATAAATTGGTTCTATTGTATGACAATTGAATCATAAGTTTTCCATAGAAATCAATTGTGAGACAATTGAAAAGAAGAAGGAAAAAATTTCCTCCCTTTTTCTCTCTATTTTTTTGGCCGAAATAATTAGAACATCAGGGAAGAAAATTGTGTTCTCTTGGTTAAATCTTTGTCAAAAACACTCAAGCTCTAGTTGCTTCAAGGAAGGAATCAAGCTTGCATTGGTGTGGACTAACTAGAGAGAGGGACAACGTCGCTCTTCCGCTGCGCACTCAATCACGTTTCAAAAGGTACTCACTAAATTCATAGTTTAAATGTGTTTTTCGCAACTTTGTATTCGATCGTTTCTATGTGTTTTACATAATTGATATGTAAAATGCATAGCAAAAACCAACAGTGGCATCAGAGCCCGGTACAAATGTTGGAAAATCACTTTAAATGTCTTGAAATGTGATTTCATGAAATTATAATATCATATATGTATCAATTCTTGAGGTAGTTGTGCATTTTGAGTAATGCACAAATTTGTATTTAAGGCCTGTAATATTTTTCTAAAAATCTGCAAAAATGTAAATCAAATAATAGAATCATTTTCGAGTTCACTAATTTATTTGGATTTTTAAGTGCTCGAAAATGTATTTTGAATAGCCATGTGTTCATCCAAAAAAAAAATGTTGAAAAACACTATTTGGATGAACAGTGTTTTCAGATGAACAGTGATTTTGATTTCAGTGTTCACGAAACACTATTCACATAATTTAAAATAAAAATGTTTTATTTTATTAATTATTGTGATAACTTTTTGCTATTCTAGTATTTGATTTTTTTTCTTATCATTAAAATTAAATAAATTATTTTAACTTGTATAATAATTTGATTAGATTTTAATGTTAAAATTAATAACAGTAATATGATTAGTTGTTAGTATTATTTATATTGATTATAAATAATATTAAAAGGTTATTAATTGAAATTTAAGGCCTTAATTAATCATTGAAAACCCAAGAGTTATTGATTTGATTGTTAAAATTAATAACACTAATATGATTAGTTGTTAGTATTATTTATATTGATTATAAATAATATTAAAGGGTTATTAATTGAAATTTAAGGCCTTAATTAATCATTGAATACCCAAGAGTTATTGATTTGATTGTTACATTTGATGTACAATCTATTATATTTATGTGTTATAATTATGTGTGTACTTATGTGATAAACATCCTTACATGTTTTAATTGTTTAATTCATGCACTTTATATATTTGATATATGATGGATGTTTAATTTTTTTTAATTTTTTTTTTTTATTATGAATGATTGTTGGGATAAGTGATATGATCTGGTTTTGAAATACAGTCTGCGCACTGTCTTTTATGACGACTTGTGTCATTTTATTTTATTGTTTATTACATTGACCTGCGTGTCAATTATTTATCACCATGTGTGATTGTAATCAATAGAAGACGAAGCCATCCAAGGAACTGAAGAAGGACTGAAGACTTAGTTTAGAATTAAGTCTAGTTAGTTTTTCGGGTTTTAGATCATATCACTAATCCCATTTATTTGTGTTATATTCTTTATTTTCATGTTCATATGATATATATTCTTGTTTGAGTGAATGTATATATGCATGTATGATCATGATTATATGTTTATAACTAATGCTACCTTAAGTCAAGTTATTTGCCATACCTGACCCTAAAAGTCGGAATAAGACATAAGTATGCATGGACCAGCCAGATTGGCAGACATGACATGTCCTATGACTTTTTCCCGATGGAATGATCGAAGGATTTCCGATTCAGAATCGGGCTTCGATTGTTCATTCTGATTCTCATTAGTAGGCCCAGGTTACTTGAACAGTGATTCCCATAATTAGATTTGGGCCTGTTGGCAAAAGTTGTCACTAATGCAATCTTGTAAGATTTTTGGTGACACCGAGAGTTATGCCCGGCATAAAATGGTGATCATTCACCTACTCACATGATTGGTAGTCGAAATGTTGCGTGCTGCCGTTCGATTATTAATTGTATGAGTTCTCGGATACATTGTGTGTTTTAGTAGGATTGTGAACACAATTGTATGAGTTCAAATATTTAGATACTTTGAACTATCGCTATGACATGCTTATCTGAGTAAGTTATTCGCATATTATTCCGTTGTAGTTATCATGTCTACCAACGCTAAGAACTCTAAGACCCTCCGCTGAGAAATGCAAACTAAACGGCACCAATTTCTGTGACTGGGCTCGCAACTTGAGGATTGTCCTCAAGTCTGAGAGAACAGATTATGTGCTCACTAATCCACTTGCTAAGGTCCCTCCCACTGATGAGGAGGAGTTGTATGTCTATGAACAGCATATGAATGATGCTACAGATGTCCAATGCTTAATGTTGGCCAACATGGAATCGAATTTTCAGATTCAATTCGAGGAGGTCAACGCTTACGACATGTACCACTAGCTGGAAAATTTGTTCCAGCGGGAGGCACGCAACGAGAGGTACGACACTGTTTGTGCTCTCGTTGACTGTAAGCTAGGCAATGGACAGCCAGCTAGTCCCCACGTCATCAAGATGATGGGCTTAGTCGAAAGAATGGCCTCGTTGGGGGAACCCGTCTCTAAGGAGATGTCTGTGGATATCATTCTTAGATCGCTGCCTGATTCGTTCAGTAGTTTTGTGTTGAACTACAACATGCACCAATATGACAAGACGTTGTCTGAGTTGCATGGAATGATCAACAACGCTGAACAAAACATTAGGAAGGCTAAAGGCACTTCTTCTTCTGTTCTGACTATTCAGAACAAGAAACAGTTCAAGAAGAAGAAGGGTGCCAAAGGCAAGACAAAGGTTGCCCCTCGTGCAACGACTCCTACTCAGAAGGCATCCAAGAAGGATGCCAAAAAGGATGACAAGTGTTATTATTGTATTAATGGTTGGCCACTGGAAGAGGAACTGCAAGAAGTACCTGGCAGACAAGAAGAGTGGTTTGACCACTACTACTCCGCCAACAGGTATTAATGTTATAATTGACTTACCTTCTGATTCTAATTCTTGGGTGTTAGACACCGGATGTGGTACTCATTTTGTCGAAATATGCAGTACCTGCAGAATAGGAGGAAGCTCACAAGGGATGAAGTGGACCTACGAGTTGGCAACGGTGCAAAAGTTGTAGCTCTTACTGTAGGAACATTGTCTTTAAATTTACCATCTGGATATTGTATTGTTTTGAATAATGTATTCTATGTTCCTACTTTATGTAGGAATATCATATCAATATCCTTGTTAAATTTAGATGGTTTTTCCGTTACTATTGATAAAAGTGGTTGTTTTATCTCTAAAGATGGAAATGTTTATTGTACTGCATCCCTGCAGAGTGGTCTCTACATCTTGGAAACAAGTGTAGAAACTTATAACATTAGTATGAAAAGGAACAAGCCCAATGACTTGAATCCGACATACTTATGGCATTGCAGACTTGGTCATATAAGTGACAAACGCATTAAAGAACTCCATGATAATGGAATTCTTACATCATCTGGTTTTGAATCTTATGACAAATGCGAATCATGTCTTTTAGGCAAGATGACCAAGTCACCTTTCACTGGCACTAGTGAAAGGGCAAGTGATTTATTGGGAATCATACATACTGATGTATGTAGACTAATGAACACACCTGCTAGAGGAGGTTTTCCTTACTTTATCACCTTCACCGATGATTTCAGCAGATATGGTTATGTATACCTGTTGAAACATAAAAGTGAAGCCTTTGAAAAGTTCAAAGAGTTTCAGAAGGAAGTTGAAAACCAACTCGGCAGGACAATCCAGATTCTTCGCTCCGACAGAGGAGGAGAATACTTGAGTCATGACTTCATGCAACACCTAAAGGAGTTTGGTATTGTATCACAACTCACACCTGCTGGTTCACCACAGCATAATGGTGTCTCCGAAAGGAGAAATCGAACTTTATTAGATATGGTTCGATTGATGATGAGCACATCTGAACTCCCAACTAGTTTTTGGGGTTATGCATTGGAAACTGCCGCTTCTACACTAAACAAATGTCCAACCAAATCAGCACCTAAGACCCCACATGATATGTGGTTTGGGACTGTTCCTAAACTAGGGTACTTGAGGATTTGGGGATCCGAGGCCTATGTTAAGAGAGTTAACAAAGATAAACTTGGACCCAAATCCGACAAGTGTTATTTCATTGGTTACCCTAAGGAAATCAAGGGATACTTCTTTTATCTGAGGCCCGAAAATAAGATCTTCGTGGCACGTAATGGAACTTTCCTTGAGAAGGAATACATTAGGAACAGTGAGAAGGAATACATTACAAAGAGATATAAGAACACTGAGACTCTTGAAATTGTTCAAGAAGGTGATATAGCAGGTCCTAGTACCTCAGCTGAATCACCTCAGGAGGTGGACCCCTCTTATGAAGAAGAGGTTCAACTCGATCCACGGGCAACCGTAGACGAGCCTGCTGATACTCAAAATATCCCTAGGAGATCCGAAAGGTCCCGTCAGGAACCCGATAGATGGTATGGGGAATTTTTCCTGATTGAAAGCGGGGAACCCTCTACTTATGAGGAAGCCATGAAACAACCTGATGCTGATGAATGGCTCCTAGCCATGCAATCCGAGATGGAATCAATGTACCATAATGAGGTATGGTCGTTGATTGATTTGCCAAGGGGTGATAGACCCATCGAATGCAAATGGGTATTTAAACAAAAGCTTGATAAAGATGGAGATGTCCATGTTTACAAAGCTCGACTAGTAGCAAAAGGATTCAAATAAATTCATGGTATCGACTATGATGAAACCTTTTCTCCAGTCGTCAAGTTTAAATCCATTCGGATTATCTTAGCCATTGCCGCATACTATGATTATGAAATCTGGCAAATGGATGTGAAGACAGCTTTCCTTAACGGGAAACTTGAAGAGGATGTGTACATGACACAGCCTCCTGGATTCACAATCTCGAAAGAGCCTAAGAAGGTATGCAAACTGCAAAGAGCCATTTATGGTCTGAAGCAAGCATCTAGAAGTTGGAATCTTCGCTTCAATGAATCAATCAAAGAGTTTGGGTTCATTCGGTGCGAAGAAGATTCTCACGCGTACAAAGAACTCGTCGGGCCGTCGGAGCGGGACTTCTTTGGGAAAAAGAAGTGTATACAAGAAGGTTAGTGGGAGTAACATTGCATTTGTCGTGCTATATGTAGACGACATTCTTCTCATAGGAAACTACATACCCATGCTTGAATCAGTCAAACTCCTACATCGTTTTGCCCCTATAAAATTTTTGATGGCAGAAATATATGAGACTAGTTCTATCTTAAAACAACAAAAAAGAAGCTTTGTCCAACCGGTTGATCACTAGTTAGATAGGTGTAAAAGGTCATGAGTTCAAATCCCAATATATAATATGAGCTCATATGACTTGAACCACATTTCCTTTTTCTCTCACCATGATGATTCCAAAACGTATAGGTTCATCGTACCATTAACCTCTTTCACATTCAAGCATTTTCGACATGGACATGTAATTAAGGTTGAGTTCTTAATATTCCTAATTGCATAAGCACAAAACTCTTCTACCCCTTCGCATACTCTTCAGATAATCTATCCGGATTCATCCAATCCCGACTCATCATAAAAAACTAAAAAATCTAAATAAAATTAACTCTCTAAATTCTTAATAAATAGTAATTAATGTTTTACTTGTTAACTTGTTTTGAATTTTGGTTTAAGTACTAATTTTAATATTTGTTTTTAAAACATATTTAAATTTCATTATTTTATAACTATTTTACAATAATAATGTAATATTATTATTAATATAATTGTAAATAATTTAAATTTCATCATTTTACGAATTAAAATTATACTGCATCTAATTTAACCAATCTACATTCGCATACTGTTCAAACACAAAATTAACGAATTAAAATTATCATCAGCTAATCCAACTAATTCACATCCGCATACTGTTCACAGAAGGCGCATAATGTTCAATCACAAGATTAGCTAATTCCCATTCTCATACTGTTAATTTGTTCCATGACCAAGTTCATAGAATTTCGTATAATACGAGGAACATGTAACTTAATTTAGCCATGTCTTACTAGATGAAAGAACACACTAACAGATATTTACTAAGGGTCAACCTCATAAAACCATCAAATAGGGTAACTAAGTCTAAAATTACTACAAATCAGATTCAACTTTCCTTTATATAACATTTATAAACCTGATAAGGTAACAACCAGATAATGCTAAATCTAGTAGCCACAAATCAAACTAATAACGCTAAATCTATTTTACTCTGATCAAAATAATTATAACAATATACAATCAAAACATACCTACTTAATGGGTGTCTTCTAAATTCTTGAGAGGAAGAAGTTTACTTGCTGCAATGATGGTGGGCACCGATAATTCTGAATTATAACAAAGGAAACAATTTTATTTTGCTCTAATAAACAAAATCATACCTCTAATAAACAATTATAAAAATATACAATCAAATCATACCTACTTAATGCCCAAAATTTTGAGATGAAGAATTTTAATTGTTGTTATGATGGTGTGCGCCGATGTAAAGTTTGGATTTTGCTCTGGGGTTCGGTGTTGTGCAGTTTTTTACTTCTGACGGTAATTCAAAGTAAGTTGAAGAGGCGTATGGTGATAACTCAAAAGAAGATGGAGAGAATTCAAAGTAGGTTATTAAGAGACGTATGAAAATATTCAAAGTAGGTTATTAAGAGACGTATGAAAATATTAAGTAGTAAGTTCAGCCCGCGGGCCTATATATGTGGGTTTGGGTTTAGCTAGTTTTATCATGAGTTCTATAAAGTTAATCGAAAACTAAATTATGAATACAATAAGCTAATTCGGACAGACTAATAGATTGTGCTTAATAGTTTTATTAGATCGACTACCATAATCGTATTCGATCTAGGTATACTTAATTCAAGTGCGAAATTCGAATCGATATTTGTCATATTTTATATTTAAGCTCCTTTCTCATATAAATAAACAAAATATGAATAACTTAATTCGGATTAAATATCTTACACATATAATCAGATATCGTTTAATTTCAATTTCTATATCACTATTCGAATTTGTATTCGATTTGAATACTAAAATCCACTTCGAATTCAGTTTCAATTCTAAAATTGAGTTCCAATGCGGTTGGATACTGTTCCGCTAATATTTGAATTAAGTTCGATAGTCGACGGATGAAGATTGATATTTTCATATTAATTAATAAATTATATATAAATGTTCGAATTTGAGTCGAATATTCTGATTGAATTTTAAAGTTTTCGACATATGAATATTCATTATCACCGAACCTCGTCATCACCAATTCACCAAGACTTTTTAAGACCATAATCCATTTTCATCATCAACATCTTCTCTTCATCTTAACTCAAACTCTTTTAATTCATCTCAAAACTCATGCATCATCTCAGATCTCATGGTATTACAAATAATAAGATTTATCATAAATCAATAATATATATTTTTTAAAATAATACTCGAACATATAATTTTGTCGTGCTTTTTAAATGATGTAATTTTAAAGATAAATATGTTATTCAAAGTGTTATAATATATAAATTGTTTATCATATCTAAATATCAAGGTTATATTATGAAATGTTACTTGAATAAATATAATTTTGTTTTAATTTTTAAATAATGTCATTATTGTAATTTATTATGAAATAACATTATTTTATTGTAATTTATAAATAAAAATTAATTAACAATGACAAACATATCCTTAATTCATCCCTAATTATATATTAATAATAAGGTTTTATTACGAGACACCAATATAAGAAACATAAGTTTTCACTAATACTTTATTATTATAATTATACTAGTCGTTTGTACACAGTCCAGTTTTTCTTACTGAATTTCTTTTTTGTATAACTAATTAGATATTGATACAAATTTTATAACACATATATGAAAAATATATATATATATAAAGATCATATATATAATTTCAAAACTGAATTTGAAGGAACATAAATACATCAGTATTACATACAAAAATAAACAATTTTAAGTTACTTGATAAATAGTTAAATGGAAGTTTTTTTAATATCAACACATGTCACTTCATGATTGACCATATGAGAACATGGGGCCTCATTTTTTTGTAAATGTAACTTCTAATTCCCCCCTTCCCCAATTATATATAGAGTAGATTATTGTTATTGTGATTTATTTTACAAAAGTGTATTTTATTGTAATACTTTTAATAATGTTACTAAAAATACGATGACTATTATGCCCTCACCAAAACATCTTGACATATTACACATCAAATTAGAGGAGAGATACAATCATAGTTTTTTGGTTAGCATATATATGGACGATTTCATAAATATTAAATACTACCAAATTAAATCAAACCTTCTCCTTCATTATCATAATTTCATATAATTTTGGGCGGGTAAGAAGTTCATACTTCATATCACAATTATTATATGAGGAATTACCTCCCGCCACAACCCTTTTGTTTCCCTCTCTCAGAAAAAACGTAAAAGCCCATTTCTTTTCAAATCCCTCTGCCCCTCTTGAACAAAACTTAAAACGGCGCCGTTTCTCAATATTTGTCTATCTCTATGGCGTTTTTCTCAATATTTGTCCATCTCAATGGCAGTGGCGTACTATCACCAGAGAAGAGGAGCGCGGGTAAGGGTGGATGAGGATGAGCATCGAGTAGGGTTGCGTGCGTGGTTGATCAATTGTTTTGCCTCTACGGCTCTACTTCCCTATTCAGCATCTCAACCTAACATCTGGTAAGTATCTTAATTTTATGTTTATACTGTTAATTGGGTAATGTTTATATGATGGGTAATTGATTAATTGTACACTTCTTTGATTAATTATGTAATTAATATTTTAATTTTGTGATCCAATGTGATGGTTTCTTATTCTTTGTTTTTCTCAAGAACACATAAAAAGGTGGTTGATAAAATGCTTGAAAGAAGTTCAACAAAAATGATAGTATATCTGGCTACAATTGCTACTTTCTGTATATATTGAATGTGCCTACAATTCACAATCTTGATTCTAGACAATGTTATTGCTTGTATCTGAGGTTAAGATTTATTCTGATAGAGGTCTTACATTTATTTTAGTATAAAAGATTAACAAGATTATAATGAAAGCACATCATCTGCTCCTGATATGGGAAAGCTTTTGCTTCTATTTCAGACGAGGGTTCTATAGATGTATGTGAGAATAATTGTTTATCAATAAGAAAGAAATCTGCAGATGTATTATGCAAGTTGGTGCTGAGAGAACTGGCTCAAGTTTTAAGTATTTTTGCTTTATATTTTGCGTATCTGACCTTTGATTTGTCATATATATCACCTTTAGAAATCTCTCCTACTTGTGTTCGCACATATGTTTTTTGTCTCTCTCGGGTAAGATTTAATTGTAGAAAAATCTTTCTTTAGTCCTAAAAATACTCCAATTGAAGCTTTAGGAACTCCCTCTCATTTAAAGATGAGGTTGAAAATATGGTGGTGTGAATTGGAGATGCGCTTTGACAATGAGAAAACATAAACATATTTAAAATAATTGCAGTATAAATTTCAATCATAGAAGCTTCAGTTGAGCTAAAATAATAATCCTTTGTTTTTTTGATCGACTTATTTTGGATCCCTGTCCTTATTTTGGGATTGGTTCGTTTTCTGTGGATGGAAACTAGGATTTCTATTTATTTATGCCGAGCTCTTTTGAATACAAATATTTAAATTATGAGCACACTTTTGGTTTCTTCAGTAAACAGGTTTGTGTCGTAATCCGAAACTTCAAACGCCCATAACTTTGCGCTCCGGTGTCCGATTGGGGTGAATTTGATATTGATTTCATGTATTTTTTCGAGACGAAGCCGTTGGCAGACTACCAGAGGTGGTCTAGTCCATTTTTTCCCTCAAAAAACCCCTTTTTCTGGGTTAAAAATGCATTTTTATGATTCGCACTACGTTTTTTAATCTTTTAAAAAAAATTACAAATAGAAGGCCACCGATTTTTATGATTCTATACCAGAAATAGTTCGACTTTATTTTTCTAGTGTCGGATACCAAACTCCTACATCGTTTTGCCCCTATAAAATTTTTGATGGCAGAAATATATGAGACTAGTTCTATCTTAAAACAACAAAAAAGAAGCTTTGTCCAACCGGTTGATCACTAGTTAGATAGGTGTAAAATGTCATGAGTTCAAATCCCAATATATAATATGAGCTCATATGACTTGAACCACATTTCCTTTTTCTCTCACCATGATGATTCCAAAACGTATAGGTTCATCCTACCATTAACCTCTTTCACATTCAAGCATTTTCGACATGGACATGTAATTAAGGTTGAGTTCTTAATATTCCTAATTGCATAAGCACAAAACTCTTCTACCCCTTCGCATACTCTTCAGATAATCTATCCGCATTCATCCAATCCCAACTCATCATAAAAAACTAAAATATCTAAATAAAATTAACTCTCTAAATTCTTAATAAATAGTAATGTTTTATTTGTTAACTTGTTTTGAATTTTGGTATAAGTACTAATTTTAAAATTTGTTTTTAAAACATATTTAAATTTCATTATTTTATAACTATTTTACAATAATAATGTAATATTATTATTAATATAATTGTAAATAATTTAAATTTCATCATTTTACGAATTAAAATTATACTGCATCTAATTTAACCAATCTACATTCGCATACTGTTCAAACACAAAATTAACGAATTAAAATTATCATCAGCTAATCCAACTAATTCACATCCGCATACTGTTCACAGAAGGCGCATAATGTTCAATCACAAGATTAGCTAATTCCCATTCTCATACTGTTAATTTGTTCCATGACCAAGTTCATGGAACTTCGTATAATACGAGGAACATGTAACTTAATTTAGCCATGTCTTACTAGATGAAAGAACACACTAACAGATATTTACTAAGGTTCAACCTCATAAAACCATCAAATAGGGTAACTAAGTCTAAAATTACTACAAATCAGATTCAACTTTCCTTTACATAACATTTATAAATCTGATAAGGTAACAACCAGATAATGCTAAATCTAGTAGCCACAAATCAAACTAATAACGCTAAATCTATTTTACTCTGATCAAAATAATTATAACAATATACAATCAAAACATACCTACTTAATGGGTGTCTTCTAAATTCTTGAGAGGAAGAAGTTTACTTGCTGCAATGATGGTGGGCACCGATAATTCTGAATTATAACAAAGGAAACAATTTTATTTTGCTCTAATAAACAAAATCATACCTCTAATAAACAATTATAAAAATATACAATCAAATCATACCTACTTAATGCCCAAAATTTTGAGATGAAGAATTTTAATTGTTGTTATAATGGTGTGCGCCGATGTAAAGTTTGGATTTTGCTCTGGGGTTCGGTGTTGTGCAGTTTTTTACTTCTGACGGTAATTCAAAGTAAGTTGAAGAGGCGTATGGTGATAACTCAAAAGAAGATGGAGAGAATTCAAAGTAGGTTATTAAGAGACGTATGAAAATATTCAAAGTAGGTTATTAAGAGACGTATGAAAATATTCAAAGTAGGTTATTAAGAGACGTATGAAAATATTAAGTAGTAAGTTTAGCCCGCGGGCCTATATATGTGGGTTTTGGTTTAGCTAGTTTTATCATGAGTTCTATAAAGTTAATCGAAAACTAAATTATGAATACAATAAGCTAATTCGGACAGACTAATAGATTGTGCTTAATAGTTTTATTAGATCGACTACCATAATCGTATTCGATCTAGGTATACTTAATTCAAGTGCGAAATTCGAATCGATATTTGTCATATTTTATATTTAAGCTCCTTTCTCATATAAATAAACAAAATATGAATAACTTAATTCGGATTAAATATCTTGCACATATAATCAGATATCGTTTAATTTCAATTTCTATATCACTATTCGAATTTGTATTCGATTTGAATACTAAAATCCACTTCGAATTCAGTTTCAATTCTAAAATTGAGTTCCAATGCGGTTGGATACTGTTCCGCTAATATTTGAATTAAGTTCGATAGTCGACGGATGAAGATTGATATTTTCATATTAATTAATAAATTATATATAAATGTTCGAATTTGAGTCGAATATTCTGATTGAATTTTAAAGTTTTCGACATATGAATATTCATTATCACCGAACCTCGTCATCACCAATTCACCAAGACTTTTTAAGACTATAATCCATTTTCATCATCAACATCTTCTCTTCATCTTAACTCAAACTCTTTTAATTCATCTCAAAACTCATGCATCATCTCAGATCTCATGGTATTACAAATAATAAGATTTATCATAAATCAATAATATATATTTTTTAAAATAATACTCGAACATATAATTTTGTCGTGCTTTTTAAATGATGTAATTTTAAAGATAAATATGTTATTCAAAGTGTTATAATATATAAATTTGTTATCATATCTAAATATTAAGGTTGTATTATGAAATGTTACTTGAATAAATATAATTTTGTTTTAATTTTTTAATAATGTCATTATTGTAATTTATTATGAAATAACATTATTTTATTGTAATTTATAATTAAAAATTAATTAACAATGACAAACATATCCTTAATTCATCCCTAATTATATATTAATAATAAGGTTTTATTACGAGACACCAATATAAGAAACATAAGTTTTCACTAATAATTTATTATTATAATTATATTATTGTTATTGTGATTTATTTTACAAAAGTGCATTTTATTGTAATACTTTTAATAATGTTACTAAAAATACGATGACTATTATGCCCTCACCAAAACATCTTGACATATTACACATCAAATTAGAGGAGAGATCAATCATAATTTTTGCTTAGCATATATATGGACGATTTCATAAATATTAAATACTACCAAATTAAATCAAACCTTCTCCTTCATTATCATAATTTCATATAATTTTGGGCGGGTAAGCAGTTCATACTTCATATCACAATTATTATATGAGGAATTACCTCCCGCCACAACCCTTTTGTTTCCCTCTCTCAGAAAAAACGTAAAAGCCCATTTCTTTTCAAATCCCTCTGCCCCTCTTGAACAAAACTTAAAACGGCGCCGTTTCTCAATATTTGTCTATCTCTATGGCGTTTTTCTCAATATTTGTCCATCTCAATGGCAGTGGCGTACTATCACCAGAGAAGAGGAGCGCGGGTAAGGGTGGATGAGGATGTGTAACGACCCGCCCCAGGTGGTACCTGCCCTGAGGTTAGGCTCGATAACAAACTAGAATCAGAGTCACCAACCGATGGATGACTCGATAAATAGACAGTTTTAAAATAAAAGTAAAATAGTTTAAATAAATCCGTGAAATATGAGGAAAGCCATGCTGAGTAAAAGTAATAAGGTAACTCCATCGGGGTGTTCACCCAAAACCCCACAAACACAAGTAATAAACAAAAAATACAACTGATAACCCACGTAGGGGTAAGATAGTCAATAAATTTATATAAAAAGACTCGACTCCAAATATGATGACTGAGGAAACTCCTAATGCCGTCCGTCTCTCAACGATGTAGATACCAACTCTGCCGATCTAGCCTGAAAAGATAGGTCCCCGAAGGGGTCAGCTCGACAGCTGGTGAAATCCTTCTCACGCGTGGCTACCACCCCACATACGTGATGTGAAAGCAAGTGATAATAATATACGCGGAATAATAATGCTCAAGACATAAGTAAATGATCCCAGAATGATAAACAATATAACCACATAAATGCAATACTAAATGCACTGGATCCGGACTTTCGCACTGTACAGTACTCTACCTAGCTCAACCTGCAGGGAGACCAACCCATATAATCATCACACATCTCGTCATCCACACATCTCATCCATCACACATCACAACATCACACAAAAACCCTGTACTCCGCATATGGGCCCATCACAATCATGGCGCCCCGTCAATCTTACGTTGCCGGATCTGGACAACACACACAACACGTATACGACCCGTAGGTCCACCCTAACATCTCTACTCATGCTCAATACTCAACAATACTCATCACAATGTATCCAAGTATACAATCACTACCACACAACACATACAAGAGTAAATAACAACACGTGAGTAAGAACTCACCTCAAGCAAACAGCACGTAAAGTGACACTCCAAGTCGAACTCTGGAACGATCACGCGGTCGGACCTATATAACATATAATCTATATCAAATACTATTCCAAAGTACGCCCCATCCTACTCGCAACCAGTTAAACTTTAAATCAGATAACCATAACCACTTTTACTCAATTTGGGAAAATGACAATTTTGCCCTTTGGCAGAAAATGACCATTTTGCCCCTGGGCCCCACATGGTCAACCCCGATAAATTACTATTATAACCCATATTAGTTTATATCATATACATGTTATTATATAACTACCATCTAACGGTCCAGTTATCAATACTTAAATTATTAACGTACAAGTCAACGGTCAACCCTAGTCAACTCAACTATGGTCAAACCTAGGTGAACTTCCATAACTATTCTAATTCTACCCTCATATCAAATAAATCAACCCCTTATCCTATTCTAGGATTCACCCCTTACTGCTAGTGAAATTACGCTTTTACCCCTCGGTTAAACTTAGTCGTACTTTTTCCCAACTCTTGCATTAATTACACTATGACCCCAAATCAACTTAAATTACAACTTAGGCCCCAAATTTGCCTCACTACCCATTTATTTGACCTCCACACCTTGAACTTCTCCTAACTTACATTTTAACCCCAGAACTCATTAATCTCAATCCTAACCAAATTTATATCACATGCTTAATTATTTAACCCTCATAACTAATACTTATTCAATCTACACCCTTATATAATTATTCCTAACCCATCCAGTGCATACTTACGTCTTATATAATATCTTCTCGCTAAAACCCCTAACTTAATCATAATTACGCTTTAAACCCAATTCTTCTATATTAACCCAATGTTCATACTAATATCAAATCGTAAACCCTTATCAAGCCTAATTCATGTTCTTAATATCCTCAAGTCATTCTTCGTCCTTCACTTAGCCAATATTCTACACTCCGGTAATCCATGCTCATTTTCTTCCCAAACTCGATATAATTTCATTCTTAATCCATTTAATTTAAAATTGAACCTTATTCCAAATTACTCACCCTATGCCCATTTCCTAATTTACGTGTTCAACTCCTAATATCACCTCTAATTCCTTAGTTATAAACCCACACAACGCCTAACCATACCTCGACCCCTAATGCTCAACAATTCACGCCTAAACTCCATTCGAACCCACCTTAAATCGAGCTCTACCCTAATTGACTCCCCTCCGATCAACGTTAAGCCACATACATATATGTTTATACACTGTTTTTAAACTCTAATGACAGCCATCTAGTTCACCCATCGATCCATACTACATCAACCATGTTCAATCAAACACAAGAACATTCGGCCATATACGTCCGTTCATAACCCCCCCTAAATCGATTATTTCACATCAAATTAAACGTGTTTTTAAGGCGTTTAGACACCACACTATATACATCAACCATCAAGGTGCACACCCGGCTCAAATTACAGCAAGAACGGACGAGATCGAGTCCGAAATATCGGCGAATTTCTCCCCCCAAAACTGCCGAACGTACCAACCAAGTGCAGATTTTTTCGAACCTTAACTCAAGTTTAATTCAATTCCAGGGCAATTAGATATTGTTTAGATACTGATTCACGTTTATGTTTAGCCCAGGGGATGATTACAGTCGAAATCATATGTCAAAACGTGATAAAATCTGTCGAACAATTCGGACAGCAATTGTCCGAACCTGCCCCAAAAACAGCAGAAAACGTGACAATGGGACGAAAGAATTACCTGGTTTTTGGTAGAAATCTCTAGTATGATGTGCAGGCATGAGAATGGTACAAAAAATCGGGCAAGAATCGTGCTAGAAGATAGTGAAATCACGGCTGGAAGATGCTGAAGTGATGAAGCGTAACCTGCTCAACAGCGCCCCAAAACGATTGAATTTACTGCAAGTGGGATGAAATTCACACCTGGTTTTTGCCCCGAATCACAAGAAGGAAGTGTAGGGATGGACTTTGTAAGAAAAACTGGATGAAAAACGAGTTGGAAGGGCGAAGAATAGCTGCCGCAAGATGATGTGTTGAGATGGAATTTCCAGGAAGGGTTACGGCTCTTAAATAGCTGATGGGTTGGTGGGCTGGCCTTAGCTGGGCTGGTCCATGTTTGGGCTGGCTCGTTAGGGTCGGTCCATTCACTTATCGAGTCGATTACGAGCTTCGAGCAAATTTTAACGAGTATTAAACAACCGAAACGAGCTAAATTTTTATACATTTTAATTATTATACATTTTAATCAAGTAATTATATTTTAATTAAGTTAAATTAGGGCGCGTTATTACAATCTACCCCCCTTAAAGAATTTCGTCCTCGAAATTTAAATCAAAACTAACCTCTCACAGTACCAACGACCTATTACTATGTCGTACTTAAACGACTTCAACATCTCATGACCATGTCATCATAATCGAAACTAACATCTCATAACTATTCTATTAGTTCATGTCAACCATAATATCACAACATCTTACCTCCGCTCATCATGTCTTAGATCTCACACGATTCAATTATAGGCCTCCAACAATTATCACAACATCATCAACTACTTGTGCAACTACTCCACGTACCTGATATAATAATCCTATATCCCGCTCAATGGTCACCTACACGTGACACCACCTCTCAATACCGCTCACTAATCTCATCGCACGATCATCAAGAATCAATATCATCACTAGTCGGCTTTCATATATTAATAGTTCAATACAGATATTTCCTCTCCGCAATATCAGTGATACAAAACCAGAAATCACCCCGCACTACCTAATATACGACATACATACAATGAAACAGAACTGATATGAATAACATCACCCTCTTCACCTTATAATGTCATCACGATAATTTTCTAATCAGCAAGGCCGAGGTAATTTAATGTTCCATCTCTCTACCTCTTATTATCAATAACTTTAATGATATCACTGCTACCGTACTGATCATACTAATACCTCCTCATTCCGCAATACGAGTTTAATTTTTTCTTCCCTCTATAACTCACATCCCCTAAGTATCACCTTTATTTCAAAATCTCCAAAATCTAGATATCACCTCCTAATAGATAATCATCAGTGACACTCAAAATGCATATCACCTTAACAACTTACAAACCCATCATCCGAATAATCACAAGTGACACCATCTCCATTAGTTAAGATTATCATTATCTTGCTTAGGTCAATTATAATACCTCTTTATCCCACTATCAAGCCTTAGATCATACACATTAGAAGCATATATCCCCAGACTTATCACCCAGTTTGATAACCAGTCGCCACAACTACTCCTTTCTTTAATAATATAATACCTCCCGTATAGGTAACACTTCATATAAAACACCATATTTCAGTACACTCTATTATTCCCACAAGCACCCTTGTCACATGGTCAATATGCTTATCATATATAATCACTCTATCTCGACTTCATTAATTGCATATTGGTCTCTGCTCCTTGTTATATGTCGTGGACAGTCACAACTTAATCACATCTCAATCACGCCATTAATATCGTCATCTAGTTCCTCACCTCATGATATCATCGCAATAATTTCTTTCACCATGATGAAGCCAACACCTTTTCTATCCATCTCACGAGACACATAGCTCATTATAATTGTCATAATGCCTATAATCGACATCCCCCATCAAGGTTTTTTTTTTGTTCCACCACCCGATTATAACAATACATTTTCATAATCACATACCAATACAAATCCACCAATGTATACCTCACAACACCTGTAATATTACTTCAAGTATTCCATCACCTCATATCTCGCCTAAACAAGTTCATATCTTGAACACCAACGTGCTCATTTCCTCAAGTGGCAACTCAACATACTGTAACCCAATGATGACATCACCGCTCTTTCATATACCCTTGGTCATCTTCATATCTCCACACCATATTTAAAGTTACCCAATATTTCGAAAAGCACTTATTGAAATAATATCTAATCAATTCACACCTGCAAGACTTTCCACACTTAGTCCATCGACTGTCACCTAATAATTCCATCCAATTCCTTATTGCGATCAATCGAACCATACCAGTTATTCCCGTATGCAGCCCTCAAATCATTTATAACCCCTATACATAATCAAGTGCTTGATTATCACCCATCATATCTTTAGCTCCATTATATTAATGGTTCTCTCTCCTTGTTCATCTCAATCGGTCATTCCGGACGATCACCATATCGACAACCCTTATTGTACTTTTCATTCTTATTGCACCACAACTATTCCCCAGCTTGTCCAACTTATCATCCATCATATCTACTATTCATACTAATTAAAGTATTCCTTAGTTCAAATAATCTTCCATCATACCATACATGCAACCTATATATGAGACACTGTTAGATGCCTTATAAGCTCATCTCCATTCTGCTCTTACTCATACCTTGTTTTCCCTTGCCCATAACTAGGCTTATTCAATCATCAAGAGGAATTGTTTTCATTCACAATGCCTCATCTTACGTCTCCACTAGTCTCCAATTATGTATAATATTCCCACTTAGGTTCTAGAGTATGCTACCTTGCGCAATCACAAAATCACAACCATCTTTGTCCACCTTACACTACTGCCATGAGTCTTATCAAGCTTCATCCTTCCACATTCCTGCCACTTACCTCAAAATTATACCATTCATCATTCCTTATCTGATCTCGATATCAGAGAGTCATACCTCTCTTCCCATATAGACTTAAATGGTGCAACTCAAATACTAGTCTCAAACCAATCTTGTATATAATTCTATCCCTTGCAGTTCACATTCCCTCCTCAGGGAAACCCTATGCCTTACTGCAATTGCTTAACTTATAATTCCTCAATGTTTGACCATTTCTCTTTTCCACCCGGAGTACCATTATCCCATTACCGTTAGTAATACCTCTTCACTCTTTATAGAGAACTTCTGGGATTCTCATGATTCACCCCTCTATCTCGTGATTCCTCGTCTTGTCCTGCGTTTTACCAAGAATTCCTTAAGATGAAACCTTACTTATACCAATCAATAATTCTCACCACGTCCCTCTCATGATCAGTGCTGATTAGTTCCTATCATCCGTCCTTTCATTTAATTACATTCTTAGGGAACTATGGTTCATCCCCAACTTAACTCATAAAAACCAGTCCCTTATCACCATATTCAATTACTCAATATCGCTAGATTGAAGCGTTATTCTCAGTGCTAACACCAATTCATCTGGTCATAACTATACCACCACTTCTCAACCTCTAGTCTATGTTCCCTTTCTACCATCGAACATCACCTACCAACACCAATTCATACTTAATGGTATATCCTCCACACACGAGACTTTACCACTCACTATGACTTATCTTGATAACATTATATATACTATTACCTTCGCCTACAAGTCATGCACCTATCACCCAATACTATCTCCAACCTTAACTCATACTCTTATCAACTTATTATAACCTTGATTCACATATCCTATAACAATTCTCAAGAGCAATTTGAAGCCTCAAACAACCACCCTTCAAAAGTCTTAGCTCGATTTAACATCTCTTCCTTGGTGAGATTCTCTTGGAACTTAGTATTGTCCAACTTATGTTCATATTCTTAAGCTTCTAATTCAACCTTCCGATCACTGGTGACACTTACATGAATCTATGTCCCGTCCCTGGCCACCCTCACTAATTTGTACGCTTAGGGTTCTCAGAGTTCCCTGGGTTCGATTCTCATTGTAAGGGGACGATTGGTGGGTTTTAAAATGAAAAATAAAAACTAAAAAAGGTAACCCATAAGATTGGTTTAACTAAAAAAGATTAGGCCCCGATTGAAAATGGTCCTTTTATTTCATGGGTGAGTGAAAAAGGCCAATTAAATCATAAGTGAGTGAAAGGGACACTGAATAAAACATAGGTGATGGTTCCAGCCTTTTGCCCTAAAACTTAATACCTAGATTAAAAGCCTCATATTTATTACTCCCTCCGTCCCTAAAATTTTTTCATATTTTGACTTTTGGTGGTCAATAAAACACTATTTAAAACATAAATATCTATTATTCTACATGCGAAAATATTATAAAAAGTTAATATTTCTAAATGTATATTGAGACGAATCTAACAAGGTCCCACAAGACTATATTATTTCTTATCGTTCAATGGGAATTCATGATCAAATTTTATAATGTTTGACCAACAAAAATCAAAATATGACAATCTTTTAGGGACGAAGGGAGTATTATACTAGAAATATTTGGACCAACCATCAACAAAAGCATTCTAGTGATTGCCAACTTCCTAAATATCAAATCAAAATGGGAACACCTTAGTTCTATGTTTATGAGTCCTTTCTCAAGCAATGTGGTCCTTAGATAAATAAACAAAAAAAATATCTGATTAATCTCCATTAATATAATTATCGCACACTAAGTTACAGCTAGATTCTAATACCCAAATCCACATTTAATTCACACTTAATCATAGTAAAATGTTAAGAGCACAAAATTATTTGGCCAGAGACATTCCTACATACAAGCTTCCTAAAGCTATAGTCATTTTCTGAGCAAAAAAAAGAAAATCTTAACAATAAATTCATCTCCTAAAGACAAATTCCTCGCCTGACTGATGATCGAAGTAATTGATCCATTTTCTTCTAGGTTTACCTAACACATTTCTTCCTCCAACCCCCTCCCGGGCGTCGGTTGCCCCGACATGTGCGATATCCAATCCCTTCCCTACCGGTACAATTACCGAACGCACGATCCGTGCGTTCCCAGCAAGCACATTTTTCCATCGGAAGCCCGAGTGGCCCTCCCTCGAGTTTGCATTCTTGCGTATCAAAACAGCTCCCCTGTCTCCCAAGTTAGCTACCCTGAATATTCTCTCGAACTCATTTCCCCTTGAGGAGTCCACAACCAAGAAATCAACCCCCTTTAAGCCCTCCATGACGGCTTCTTCATCGTCGTTCGGCTCAAGAACCATGGTCTCTCCTACAGACACCCCTGAGTTTTCCATGGCTTGCTTGTATTGAATTCTTGATTCTTCATCAGGGACTAGACAAATGTGTCGTGCACCTGTATGATTTCTCGCGATTGCAAGCCCGATGCAAGTCTCGATCGAGCCCCCTTTCGACCACGTTTCCACTATCAATTCAGCATTCCATCCTGCAGCCATGGCTGAAATGAATTCTGCCACGCTTGATTCATTCAGAAGTTCACGCTGCAAAATATGCACTAAAATTAATTATTATTTCTAGTTTCTTAAAATCAATATAATGATCTTTTCCCTTATAAGGATGCTACCAACACATCCTCGATTTACAATCCGCTTGACCAAGGGGACTTAGGTGACGAAGATTCAACTTCGTTAAAAAAGAAAATCGACCCCTCTGACATGCAAGGGAGGTTTAACTTTCTTAAAATTAACCCACTAAAACAGGAGAACGACTACCGTTCATTAATAATACGCTTCATTAATTTTCATTAATTTACATATATATTTAATGCGAATATAAAAGTGGTACACATTACTATAACAATCATTCTAAGACGGTACAAATCAAAATTATCAAAAATAAATGCACCAAAATTACCTAAAATAAAAAACTAAGTTTAGATAAACCACATTAATGAATTTTCTTTTCAGAAATTAGTAAGTATTACCTACGTACCGAAAAAGAAGAAAATATATTATAAAACGATACATTTCCATTTTTAATCATCATAAAATCATTAATGAACAAACGACTTAATGAACCACTTAAAATATTCAACCGTGTAGCAATCATCATTAAAAGGATGAAGCCGTCATAGATGATCCTAACGGCCCCACGCATCCTTGTACCAGTTGAGCTATGCTCCGAGGCTTATACTAATCATTTCGATTTGGGATGAAAACAGTATGTAAATAAGCAACTTACCGATTTCACGGTATCAAGATATGCCTTCAAAGCTGTTTCTGGAGACCAAACTAGCTTCATTATAATTCTCTACTTGGATTATTTTTTCTTGTTTTTTTCTTTTCTTTTCTAGGAGGATGTTTTATGAGTATAATGTAATAGTAGTTTATGTCTTGCTGATTAAGTTTCGGGATTTATTTATATGCATCCGCCCACAGATTGAAATTATATTCTTGTAGAATAAGTTGGTTTTGAATTTGGAATTAAAAAGGCAGACAATGACCAAGAAAAAGTCACGTCATATCCTCTTGACATCGTTCCAGCCAATTCATACGTGGGGGTTAAGATTACTATCAATTCACACGTTGCCCCAAAATCAGGACATAAATGTAAACAAATTTGTTAGATTGTTTCCTTTTAATTGTCATTTATGGTATAGTAGTATGGTATGATTTCTTCTTTTGATAGATTTGTTGATCGGTTATACACATGTGAGACCAATGGTTTTTAAGTGTAAAGTTACAATTCTACCCCTCCCATTTCATCCTATCCCATTTGAATGTGTAGCCGGCGAAGAAGTAAATTGGGGATAAAATAGTAATTTTCCTTCAAAATAAAACACTTATGTCAATGTGTATAATGTTGTCCATAGATTTGATATGGTATGTTTGATAAAAGTAATTTACTTTGTTGATAAATGAACCATAACATTGATTAGCAAGTGTTTGGCCGGAGAAGTTAGTACAATTTGTATCCAAAATAATTATATTGTTTATTGAATTAAAGTCATCAATAACAGTGTTTTTAAGATTTTGAAGACATCATTGTTAGTGGGCTTCTGAAAATGTTGCAATAGTTTCTTAATTCATTGTTGAGCAAAAGGTCCAAATCATCAACCTTATGTAAATAATGGAAGTACCTAAACCATACTATGCGAGATGAAGCTATCAGTAATAAATAAAAATGTTATGATCATCAATACTTCTAGCGATAAGAATAGTCGTGAGTTTCCCGATGGAAATGTTCTACATGTTCAAGTTGCTACTACAATCATAATTTAGCATATTAGATCCCTCTATGTGTGAGTGGATACCTTGAATGACATTGAGATGATCTATTTGATTCATTATCTGGTGTGACTCCGAAAAAAATTTTATTATCCTTTTTACGACAACTCCTTTAGCCTTTTTTAAAAAAAAAATTATTAGTAATATTGTAACCATTACATTCATCAATTCAACATAAATTCGTAACTTCAAAAGAAGGGGCAACTAGCTTTCAAACTAGTGAGCGATTAAGATCGCTCGAACCTCTTTCTTTTTGCTAGCAAGAGGACTCGAACCCGAGACCTCTGCTAGTGGTGTCAGCATACTTTGCCACTAGGACAAGTTGTCTTGACAACTCCTTTAGCCTTTGTTATAATAAAGAATGGTGTTATCTTTTAAGGACATGTGTGTTGGCCTTCTTAACTCAAATCTTTACAACAAGTGTTTATTGTTAGATTGACTATGGTGACGTTTAATCGTAAATCATTTGTACCACCCACTGACATGGGAGTTGGCAAGTCCAATACTCTTAGGAAACTCATGATTTACCTTATTAAGAAGACAATTGTTCCTGACAAGCAAAATAACTCAGAATATTTTCAATTTAAAAATATCTTTTATGTTAATATGGGTATATTTGAACATTCTCACAAAGGACATTCCAGACAAATTTGACCTTTAGTTTTGGAGGAGAAGAGATCCACTATGATGAGTCTGTTGAGTATGAGCAGGGCCGGTCTCGACATTTTTTAGGGTCCTAGGCGAGGATTTAAAATGAGGCCCCCATTACAAAATAGAAAAATTTATTCATCTGAGCATTTCTTGGTGCAAATCATTAATGATAGAATTGATATCTGTTTTTCGCGACTTTTTCTTTTTGATGCATAAAATTGTCAAGTTGTTCAATATTTCATGCGACATTGTGAAACTTAGGGAAATTCTATATTTAATTGTAGTTTAAAACCCTTCTCAGCTAAAATATATTTTGATTTATTATCAAGATTTTGCCAAGTTTTAGGGTCACCACTTGAAATACATTTAAAATTTTATGAAATAAACAAATAATTAGAGATAACAGAATATAAATAATTAGAGATAACAAAATATAAAACTATATAAGTAAATATGTGAAATTTAAAATAAACTAACTTGCAAAAAAAAGGAAAAATATCACCTGATTTCAAGGTAGTGAAGTACGATAATACCTCGGCACCCAATTACCCAAGTTAATGTCTTGAAGAATAATTATTTAACTCTTTAAAATAAATTAATCATTGATGAACTAAAACTAAAAGGTTGAAGAGTTGAAAGTTAAAAATTTAAAAAACAAAATAAAATGAAGATCACAATATATATAGAGAAAAGAAATAAACAATAGATTAATTGGGTGGTAATTAATGTACTATCTTACATTAATACTAGTAATTTATTCAATCAATATATAGAGAAGGTTGAACATTAAAGAACTAAACCATTGCGTCAAATCCATTTCTTGTTAATTTTCATATATCTAATTTAGATATAAACATTTTAAGTATTTGGGGCCCCTAAAATCCCGAAACCCTGGATGGTCGCCCCCTTGGCCACACCAGGGCCGGCCCTGAGTATGAGTCTTCAAAAGAATGTGTGGATTCTTTTTGGGGTCTGAGTTTCTATCATTTGGATATCAAACAAAATTGAAGATAAGAGTGATTTGTGGATTAAAGAGTGCAATGCACTTTATCAATGTCTTAACTATTGTGACGTTGATAACCAATAAGTGTTAAATTATGAGATAAAAGTCAAATAGTTCGATATGACATGAGAGTGTGCTAAATATTGACTATGTAATGCTATAAACTATTCTAAGAACTCTAAAGCGGAAGAGTAAGTTTATCGAATAGGCTAATCGAAAGGTTTTTGCTAGTGACTAAGTTTTGAGTTATTATAGAAAAAGAAGAAGCAGTAGATTAAATTCCTTTTACCACTATCATAAACGCACAAACCATAAGTCTAATAAAGAACACCAATATCACAAACCATATGTCGAAAGGACAACTAGAACGGAATTTTGACTTTCGAAGTACATCACACCTAGTGCTGTTATCGAGCCGAGTCGGTCCGAGTCCAGCTATAACCGGACCGGCTCGGTTAAGAAGCGAGTAAACCCGATACCCACTAACCCAAACCTTTTGAAAGGAGGTAAGGCAAGGCCTTCCTCAACTATTACCTTATACACCAGAAACTCCAAAATAAAGAGAAACTCAACTCTTCTGCTGTGAAGCTGGTGCTTTCAGGCGTCAACGAACTAGGATAGCAGACAAGAATAGTTATCAATCGAAGTAATAGTTTCGGGGCTTTGTCGCCCATAATGGTAGTGCAGGAAGCAAAATCAAAGCTAATTGAGAGGTTTGGTAACGAGCAACATAACGAAGATATCAAACACTACTATATGCAATCAAATAACCTGCCAGAATGAAGCAAGAAGCAACCAATGCACTTAAACAAGGAAAATGAAATGGTTGGCAACAATAAAATCCCAAACATTAGCATAATGAGGCAACGAATGCAGCTGAACAAGTAACGCTTCCAAACGTTTAACTACTCAAAAGTCCGTATATCAATCTAGAAACGAATTAGCCTCCCCAAATTGTTGAGGCGTCGAATACATTAAACCTACATCAGTAACCTGCCACAAAGAGTTACAGCCCCATCAACTAAGCATTACGATTACAACGAAAATTACATAATTCGATTCAATTACATCAACGAAAAACTTACAAACATCAGCATTGCCGTTATCTCATCAGGAAACCAGCTATATTCTCAAAATTAAAAACCCGAAACACGAATAGCCCATTCAACACACCCAACCCCATCCCAACCAGAACATCGCAAACAAAATGCCGTCCAAGAAGCACCCTCGAAACCGACGTAAGAACCGCCCACCCCCACACAATTCTCACCAAATTCTCAACCAAAACCACCCCCACTCCACCCTCCGATCCAACCACCCGAACCATCATAAAATCCCGCACAACACCATAATAGAAACACACCATAGTAGCAACAAAGAACACCCTCGATGAATGCCCGCTAGGAAACGAGAAATGGTCAACGGCAAACGCAACGGACATGTTCTTGTTATATACAGGGCGGCTTCGTCGAAAGCAATGTTTTAGTAGTCCAATAACGAGGAGGTCGACGAATCCGCCGATGAGGAGATTGTAGACGAGGGGTTGGATGGGTTGGGTGTTGGGGGAGGAGGGAAAGAGGAGGAAGGATAGGAGGAGGGGGAAGAAGAGGAAGCCATCTCCGGAGATTTCGAGGGATTTGAGGAAGGGGTAGGGTAGGATTGGGTGGGTCAGAGTGTAGAGGTGGTGGGAGAGGGTGGTATCCAGGGTGGCGATACGGTTGAGGAGACTGGTGGGAGGGGGTGGTGGTGGCAGGTTTGGTGTCATTTGCTTCTCGTTTGTGTGATTGATGATTTATTTAATGAATCTCTACACATAGATGTTTCATCTCTTGTACACACTATAACAGTGAATTTTAGGTAGGGGTGTGCCCGATTCGATTCGGTTCGGTTTTGGACAAAAAAAAGAACCGAACCTATATTATCGGTTCTACGGTAGACAGAATCGAAATTGGTTCGGTTCTAAACGGTTTGGTTCTTATCGGTTTCAGCTCGGTTCCGGTTCGGTTTCGGTTCTGAGCCTCGTGTTTTGGACCTAAATTTGAGCCCACTTTCGGATTTGAAATTTTAAGTCTGTTCGTTCCTAGCTAATAGTATTATTCATTTTGGACTCAAATCTAAATGTGATTACTATTTTCATATAATGTAACTCATAATTAAATTCCAAAGATATATCTACTCTATATAAGTTTAACGAGCTCCTTTTAAAATTAATTTCGAAATTCGTATACACATTCGTCACACTGTACCACTTTTTATATTATATTATATATATATATATATATTCATATATTATTAGCTTAAAACATATTCACTTATATATTATTATATGATACTAACAATTAACAATGTTGAATCCTCTCGCCAATTATTCTTTACTAAACTTTATTTTTCTACTTAAAATTAGTCATCGGTTCGGTTCGGTTTTTATCGGTTCTCCCATAATCCGAACCGAACCGAACCGAAATCGGTTCGGTTTTAATCGATTTCAACAAAATCGGTTCTTTTCGGTTCGGTTTTGGTTCGGCTCGGCTCGGTTTTCCTCCACACCCCTAATTTTAGGCATAAAATTACTATTTTGTCTCCCTATTTGGAAGAACAATACTCCCTCCTTCCTTAAATGATTGGTACATTTTGATTTTACATGGTCAAACTTTAAAAATTTTGATCTATAATTCTCATTAACCAATAACGAATAATATAGTCATATGATATCTTGTTATATTCGTTTTAATATATATTTTTGAATTAACAACTTTTTATAATTTTTTCATATGTAGAATAGGAGATATTTATATTTAAAATCGTGTTTTGTTGATCATGAAAAGTCAAAATATAGCAATCATTTAGGGACGGATGGAGTAGTTGAGATTTAAATGGGAATAAAATTGTCATTTCATCGCTACAGTGAACAGTGTGGGTATAGTGTAGACAGATGTAAAGGAACCGAATCAAAGCCAAACTTTGAGCTAAACCGAGTCGAGCCTAAGCTAGGTCCCTTACTTCAAAAAATAAAATTTAAATGGATTAATAACTGTCGGTATGATTACAATCAAATTTGAAGATTGTTATGGAAATATGGATCTATGGAAGATCAAGAATAGCAATAATTGAAAGATATTAATGACGATTGATTATGTTTATTATTATTACATTTGTATGATGTCGAAATTTCCTCTCATTTGGCTTCATCGGCTGACTCCATCATGTGACTATCCACCGATGGAGGTCACGATGGATTGTCCAAAAAGGTTCCAGTGAGTCATCGTGGAGGTATCGGGAAGGAATTGGAATGTAATAATATCGATTCATACAGAAGAAAAAGAAGAAAAGGTTCTCTATTGATTCAAACACTGTACTACCTGTGGGATAGGGATAGAGGAAGAGGATCCCATCGGGACTTCCGGTTCCGATGGCGGTCCCGATGAGGCCGTTTTCTGAACAGGTTTTTGGACTATTTCGAAAATATATAGACATGTTTTGGCTTTTTGAGCTGTATGACTGATCATAATCATTCTTTATCCTATAAAAATACACATATTCTCTCAACACACAAATCAACTCTTTATACAAAGGCCTCTCTTGATTAATTTGTGCATTAACAAGAGATTTGATTTTTTTTTTTTGTAAATTAGCGACGAGGTGAGTTTCGAACCCCAGACCATCTAGTCACTAGCAAGAGACTTTTCCACTAGGCTTTTCGATTAACTCAACAAGAGATTTGATTCTTAGTATCCCTGACACGTTCATCCACCCAGAGCACTTATTAGGGGCCAAATAGTCTTAAGGGCAGAGCACTTGAGCTCGCTTGAGGAATCTGATTTCATCTTAATTGTCTACTTTGAATGTTTTGTGTTCTCTCTTGATTACACTTTATAAGTGATGGTATATAAAGTTCTAATATATGATGTATTCTCCTTGTCTTTTATTTTCTCCTTATCGTTATTTACAACTATATTCATAACATGTTATCAGCACGAGCTCTCTACAGAACTAAAGTTCTTCCAACCATATTGCTTTTCCAAAATACTCTTCAGTCGAGTAAGCTTTTGCGATTACTATCCACTTTCTTCAAGCGAAAGGTACGAATTTTTGTTCTGATTAGTATCATAATTAATGTTTTTACGATACTCTATGTCAATATGTCATAAGACTTATTGCATGATTGTAGAATCAATTTGAAAAATAACGATCAGAGTTTATATGTTTATTTAAAATCCGTTTGTGGCTATAGTAATGTTATTTCATTTAACTATATATAATCTTAGACCGTTGTGTAAAGAATTCTCTAAAACTCTCTAAAGTGTTTTTGCATCATTTTATTGAAAGACCTTTTCATAATTTATAAGTTTAATCGTAAATGTATTTGGCATCGTCTTGTGTTGTTCATTTGTAGTTTGTAGCTTGAACCATTTCATAATGCTTATGATAATAACTTCATGTTATTAGAATATGACTTATGGTTGTTTCAAGTACACAAAATGCACAAAACAACCAAGACAATCCTCACCTCCATTAGAATAAGAATTATGGTTGTTTGAAGCACCCGATGAGGGTCATGATGACGAAGAGAGTATTTCTTGAAGGGCTCCATCAGGGAGGGGAGGGACTTCATCGTGTGGATAGTTCCCGATGGAAGCCCCAAAGGTCACAGAGGGCAATCGGGAGGTGTCCATCGGGTACTTGGTGCATGATAGATCACCCGATGGACCTGTTTTTCGAACGTTGAGTTCGTCATCTTGAGTTTTCATAGGGAGCCTACTTCACGATGAAGAACATTATAAAAAGTTTCATTCCGGAAATAGACACTCTCTCTTGCCAAATTCAAAACTTCACCATCATTAAACAAAATCAAAAGCCTTCTCAAATCCAATCTTGCAACTGTTTGAATATCCCGGGGTTGCAAGACACAATGAACTACGATAGTTCATATGTCTAGAAAACCCTAATTCGTTGATCGTTAGAACTTACACAATAGAACTAGCTCATAGAAGTATATGTTTAAAGATAGTGTGAATATGCTACAACTAACATAATCAAAGAAAGTGGCTACAAAGATATACCTTTGAAGCGTGAGCGGAAGCGATATGATCTTCAAGTGCTTATCCCCACACCTTGCTCCTTGCTTTCTTCTTGAAGAAATTTCTATCACCAAGGTGATATGGAACTACTATGAAATAGTCCACACCAATACCTTAGATAGCAATAAGACATACTTGGACTAGTGTGTGTTATTGAGGAGTGTGTAGTCTAACTACTATAGCAAACTATAGAACAATTTCTATACTCTAACACTTAGAGTTTTGCTAGAGGGTTTGAAGATGAAGTGTGTGTGTGTTTGTTTGTGTTCTCTAACAAGAGTTGTGTGATACTGAGCTTGATCCTCTACCCATTCTATATCATCTTATGATATAGAATGGATGATGAAACACATTATACACTAAACAAACACATTAACCATCCATATGGTTAATGCCTCTTGGTCCATGGAAGATTCTCTTACAAGAGTTCTTCCCAAGACTTACAAAGCCTTCCCAAGGCAAAAAGTAGCCACCAAGATGTCAACCATTCATGATGATGGAATTAATTAATCTTAATTAATTAATTAAATCATATCTTATTTAATTAATTCATTAATTAATTAAATCATTTCAATAAATGATAATATATATATATATATATATATATCTCACATATATATATACATAAACCCCAAATGGTGTGTCCGGAACCAATTCCGGGCACACCATCGGTTCGGTCGGGACACGATCTCGATCGAACCGAAATTCCTCAATATGGATCAAATCCCTTATTCACTTTCGGGTCACTACTCGAAAGTATCTTCGGTAATTGTTACGTGTGTGACCTCATAGCCCGAGTAACGAAGGCATCGGGATTCAACGTATAAGACCGTATACACGAATCCCGAAGATCATCGTGAGAGCCTAGTCTGCCATTCGATGACCCCCGGCATTATCTCGGGTGAGACTACTGATAGTTCAGATAACTATCGGTTGTTGAACCGTATATATAGATGATATAGTTCACGGGCACTAATTGAGGAAATTGACACATCAATTTCCAACAGCAACTACCCTTTAATTTTGAAGAGCATTCCATAAGTAATATTGTTCTACTCTTTATTCATTCTGAAAGGGATAATTAGGATTTGAAATCCTAGAATTAAGCTTTGGGTTTCTAGCTTGGTTAGCTAGAAGTTTAGTTGACTGAGAATTATTATCTTACATGGTATCAGAGCTAACCCGAGTTAATGAGGCACGTGTAACCCCGCCGATGTTGTCCCGGCAAATAATACCGGCAAGGAAAATTGCGCCGACGATTGTGTTACACGTGAGGGGGAGTGTTAAGATGCACGTCCCACATCGGATATCGATGTCCTCCAGGGTCAATATATAAGATCTTGGGCTAATCCCTCTATTGCCAATTGGTTTTAGAGTAGAACCCCATAAACTCTTAACATGGAATCAGAGCCGTAAGATCCTTAACCTACTTCGCAATGTGATCCATTTCTCAGTTAGTTTTTGGGTACTGCTGTCACACATCATACAAGTGGTCTATTTCTCTCATAGAAAAAGTATGCTGAATCTATTCTCAGCAAAGCAGGTATGACTTCTTGCAACGCCTCTGTCACCCCTATTGATTCAAAGTCCAAACTCCGTAGCTCCTCTAGCTCTACGTGTGATGATCCAACTCTATTTCGTAGTCTGGCTGGTTCCTTGTAGTATCTCACATTTACGAGACCTGATATATCCTATGATGTCCAACAGATTTGTCTGCACATGCATGCTCCCATGACAAAACATATGCTCGCACTCAAACGGGTATTATCTCACATTAGGTTTACATTTATATAAATCTTTTACCAGTTATTTGTTTTCGTATATACAGATGCAGATTGGGCAGGATGTCCTGACACTTGTAGGTCTACATCAGGGTATTGTGTCTTTTTCGAAGACAACCTTATTTTCTGGTCGTCCAAACGACAAGCTACAGTTTCACGTTCCAGTGCGAAAGTTGAGTATCGCGGGGTTTCCAACGTCGTTGGTGAGACTTGTTGGCTCCGAAATCTGCTCCTGGAACTGCACCACCCTCTCACTTAGGCCACTATTGTGTACTGCGACAATGCCAGTGTTATCTATCTATATGAGAATCCAGTTCAGCATCAGCGGACACAACACATTTAGATTGATATACATTTTGTACGCCAAAAGGTTGCCCGGGGTCAACTTCAAGTCGTTCATGTGCCTTCTCGCTACCAGATAGTAGACATATTCACCAAGGCATGGGCGAAACCAGGATGAAAATCAAGGGGGGGGGGGGCGAAAATAAATAAAAAATAGTTAAAAGTACCGAAAAATTATTAAAAATGAAGCTAACAAGGCTTAAATCTATGAGCTCTACCTTTTGGAGGAAGGAACTAACCAACTAAGCTATACTTACACTTGGTTTGTTTACATTTTTTATTATATATATATCACAAAAATTCAAAAAAATTGCATATAAAATAAACGATACCGAAAAACCTAGGCGGGGAGGGAGCCCCCTAGTCCCCCTAGATACGCCCCTGCACCAAGGGGTTTGCGCATATCTTATTCACTGATTTTCGGGACAGTGTTAGCGTCCATCCTCCTCCCGCTATGACTACAGGGGTGTATTAGTGTCATGGGCGGACCTAGTATAGGTCTAGGGTATGCACATGCATACCCTAACCAAAAATAAACATAGCCTAGTGACAATATCATTAGCTTAGGGATGGATGTTTCCGTGTTCGAATCCCGACATCAACAATTTAATTTTTATTTCTTTGAAGCATTCATCTCTTAGGCTGGTTATTTCGTGCAATAACTACCGTGGCCACCCAACTCCATAATCCAACTCACCATGAGGCCATGTGATTCATCTCTAAATTTTGTTCTATTTTGGGATTTTGTATAACTTATTAGTTTTTATTTTTCAATATTTATATTCAATCTTAATGATTTAATATAATTAATTTATGATTTTAATTAATTAAATTTAAGATTATATAATTGATTGTTAAACCAAAACAATTATATATACAATTAGTAAGGCATAAGGTAAAACAACTAATAATTTAGGTAGTTAAACTGATTATTTTATTAGATTTATATTATTTATTTAATTACTTCCTCCATCTTTTTCTAAGATATTGTTTAGAAACAAATTACTCTCTTACTGATATGAAATCAATAAATTTAGTGTAAGTCTACTACTTTATTAATAATAAAATAGGAAAGATGATGAAAATAGCACATGCAAATGTGAAACAATATGAAAAAAATACAAGAACTTTAGTCTAAACAATATGTTAAAGAAAGGCGGAGAGAATATTTAAATCGGTGGTTACTTTTTTCACGTTTTTTTTGCTTTAAAGATATAGAAGTATTTCCGTTTCTATTTATTAATGATAAGTGAAAATACTTCTTTAGGGTCTTTCATTCTTGGTCTTATCGCCACCGAGCCCCGGCGGCTCATGGTCGACGAGGGCCATGAAGCTGACTCCAGTCCATCTCTCGTGGACAATACTCCTACCAAGAATGTTGATGAAACGGTGGCCGCAGCCCCCCCAACCCCCAAAACCCTCAATACCGATCTAGACACAAAGCTACTAGAAACTTCCCCAAATTGCCTCGCTCTTGGTGGAGTCTCTAATTCAAGCACTGAAATCATAGAAACCATCTTAATCGAAGCCCCCCCAAGAAGTGCTGAAATCAAAGGAGCCGGAGCCGCTAACGCCTACAATGGAGCTGCTACAACGTCCGATGTTCAAAAGCCCTCTTATGCACATGTTGCAGCTAAATCCACGACATCTCAACCCCGTGTGGATTCATACCCAAGAAGATATGTAATCCCAGCTGAGCAACATTTAACCCCTCCCACTACGTTAGATGGGAAGCCAGCGATAGTATTTTCCGCTGAGGAGAATGAGAATTTCTTTGCTCACATGAAGCATGTACTAGTCGGCAAGTTTTCCCACGGAAGGCCACCGATTGGTGTAATCCGGGAGTTCTTCACAAAGCTTAAATTGAAAGGTGCCTACAACCTGTCTCTATTCGACTCCAAGCATCTTATTATTGAATGTGATCTTTTGGAGGATTATATTAGATTGTGGCTTAGAATTACTTGGTTTATCAATGGGTCTCCTATGAGAGTGTTCAAATGGAGTAAGACCTTCGACCCAAAGAAAGAAACTTCAATTTGTCCAGTCTGGGTCTCATTGCCTGGATTGAGACTCCATTTGTACAAGGAAGATGCTCTATTATCAATCGCAAATTGCATTGGTTCTCCGTTATGTATAGACCAACTTAATGTTACTCGGGTGCAATTGGGATGTGCCTCTGTATGTGTTGAATTAGATGTTTCACAGCCCTTGTTGCAGGAGGTTTGGATTGGTTTTCAGGCTGATAGTTTGGGAGGGCAACAAGACGGCTATTGGCAGACCATTACATATGAAAATGCCCCTGACTATTGCTCTTGTTGCTGTCATCTTGGCCATAAAGCCACTGAGTGCAAGTTTGGGGGAAACCCGGATGTAAAGAGATATGCGGATAAGGGCAAAGGGATTGCTAAGGACCAGAGCGTACAGGTCAGTAATGTTACCTTTCAACAGCCCCGCAGAGGAAGATCAAGATCAAGAAGGGGCAGAGCAAGAGGGCAGAGTAAGAAGACTTGGCAGCCTAAGGCTTTGGTAATCAAGGAGGTTCAAGCAGGGAAAGATTCAAGTGAATGGCAAGAGGTAAGAGGGCCTGCTATTAAGTCTACGGTGCACAGTGACAAGATTCAAACCTCAAATATGTTTGTGGATCTTGCTGATATTGATGTTCTATGTGATATGGTGACCCATGTCACTTCAGCATCAGTTCCTTTAACTCCTAGACCTGGGCAGGATAAGAGTCCTCCTCCTTCTCGGAACTTTGATGATTTGTTACTGGGGTTGAAGAAAGGATTGGACAAATGTCCTAGTAAAAATGTTGCAGCTAGGTCTAATCTCAAGAGTTACTTATTTAGGAAATTGCCAGACTCCCCTGAGCATGATGCCGTGGAGCTGGAAGATGAGGAAACAAAGAATGACCCACCACCTAATGGCGAGTGATAGAATATTAAATTGGAATATCAGAGGTGTGGGAAATAACCCCACTCGTCGAAGGATTAAGAGTTTAAAGAAACTTCATCATTTTTCTATATTGTGTATTCAAGAGCCATTAATCACTGATACTCAGCTTCCATCTATTATCAAGAAGCTTCGAATGGCTAGGGGGCTTATCAAATTCTTCTAGTAAGTCATGGATTCTCTGGGACAGCTCAGTCCAGGTGGATCTTGTCCGGGAAGGGAATGAATATTTACATGTTAAAGCCACTTTTAGTGATAACTCTATTCTGTTTATTACTAATATCTACGCGGCATCTCAGCCTGCGGGTAGGAGGGAATTGTGGGTTGATTTAGTCAGCATAGCTGACACTACACAACCTTGGTTGATAGCTGGGGATTTTAACAGTACTCTCTCCCATTCTGAGCAACTGGGATGTAACACACAGACTGGCTTGGAGGAGTTTATTTTATGTATGTTAGAGTGTGACCTGGAGGATGCTGGATTTCAGGGTTCCCCATTCACTTGGCATAGAGGATCTAAGTATAAGAGGTTGGATAGAGCCCTCACTAATCAGGGGTTCCTCTATAATTACTCTAGTATTCTTGTGAGGCACCTGGCCAGAACAGGGTCGGATCATTCCTCCTTATTGATTGAATGTTTCAGACATGGCCCTAGAATCAAGGGGTCTTTCAGGTTTCTCAATATGTGGATAAAACATGGTGACTTTAACAATGTTGTGGCATCTTCTTGGAAGAGTCCTATCTTTGGAGATCCACTACACTGTTTTTGGATGAAGCTTAAGAGACTTAAAGGACACCTTAAGCATTGGAACACCATTATTTTTGGCAATGTACATGATCGACTGGCTACCTTGGAGGATGAGGTCTCCTACCATGAGTTGCAGTTTCAGAACTCAGGGCTCCCTGAGCATAGAAAGCTGCTGATGCAATCTAAGGCCAAGCACTTGCAGTATCTTGCCTATGAAGAGGACCTTTGGAGACAAAAGAGTGGAGCTAAATGGCTGTTTCAAGGAGATAGGAGTACCCCTGTTTTCAAGGCTATGGTGAAAAAGAAGAGGAAGAAAAACACAATCACTGGCACTCTTATTGATGGAGTTTGGACTTCTGATAATGAGATGATTATTAACTATGCAATCTCCCATTTTCAAACTCTCTTCTAGGAGGATAGCCATGACTTTCAGGAATCAGAACTGGTTGATTGCATACCCTCTCTTGTGGATCAGCAAGATAATATGGCTTTATGTGCCACCCCAGATATGAATGAGGTTAAACAAGCTGTTTTCAGCCTTGATAAACAAAGTGTAGTAGGGGTAGATGGATTCAATGGAGTATTTTATCAGCACTGTTGGTCAATCATTAAGGATGACCTGTTGGCTGCAATGGAAAGCTTTTTCCAGGGTACTAGGTTACCTCAGGGAGCAACTTCTACTGTCATCTGTCTTATCCCCAAGATTGTGGGAGCTGCAAAGTGGGAGAATTACAGGCCAATCATCCTTTGCACATTCTATAACAAGATTGCAACTAGAATTCTGAGTACAAGATTGGCTCTCATTTTGCCCAAGTTAATTTCAGACTCACAGGCTGGCTTTGTCACAGGCAGATCTATTCATGATAATGTCTTACTGGTGCAGGAGATTTTTAATGAGATTCACAAAGTTAAACATGGAGGAAATGTCGTGCTTAAGCTTGACATGTCAAAAGCTTTTGATAGGGTTTCCTGGGAATTTTTTAGGTCCATTCTGGGTAGATATGGCTTTGATAATCAGGCCATCAGACTTCTGATGCAATGTGTGGACAATGTCTGGTTTTCTCTTATGATTAATGGTGGAATTCAAGGATATTTTAAGTCCTCAAAGGGTGTCAGGCAAGGGGACCCATTGTCCCCGGCTGTCTTTATACTGGTAGAGGAATACTTCATTAGAGGACTGGGTAAACTTATGGAGGAATTTCCAGCTCTCAAGTACAATAGTGGCAGTAATTTATCTGTGCCTTGTCTTGCGTTTGCGGATGATTGTATCATAATGTGTAATGGCATGAAGAGTTCTATACAGAAAGTTATCAAGTGGATTGAGCACTATCAACTGATTTCTGGCCAGATGATAAACAAGGATAAAAGTGCTTTATTCTATCACACAAAGCTTCTTCTGCTAAGATTAGTATAATTGCTCATGCAACTGGATTCAGGCAGGGGGAGATGCCTTTTACCTATCTTGGTGTCCCAGTTTACAAGGGAAGAAGGAGTTGCTTTTTGTTTGACTCACTTCTGCACAACATCAACACCACTATAGCTGGATGGCCCAAGAATTTGATATCATATGGTGGAAAGCTAACCCTAGCCCAGTCAGTTTTACAGCCTATGCTTCTTTATAGAATGCATATTATGGACTTTCCACTTACTGTTATATCATCTATTCATACATGCTTCAATAAGTTCCTATGGGATAGTATGAAATGGACTAGCTGGCACAAAATGTGCTCTTACTATGACTCTGGGGGCCTAAACATTAAGTCTTTAAAGGCTCTCAATAAGACTTGCAAGGTAAAAGCCTGGGTTAAGTTTTGGGAGCAAGCTTCTTTGTGGGCAAAGTTTATGTATGACAAATATTGCAAGACAAAGCCTCCTGCTCTGGCCTCTTGCCACAGTGGTCATTCTAGAACTTGGAAATATATCTGTAAAGGAAGATCATATGCTGAGAAGAATATATTCTGGCTTTTGGGTGATGGTGAGGCTCTGTTTTGGAAAGAGCAATGGTGCATTGCAGGGCATCCACCTCATAAACCTGGGGTCTCTGTTAATAACAAGTTGAAAGTCAAACAATTGTGGATCGATGGAGCTTGGGATGTGGAAAAACTGCAGAATCTCGTTGATCCAGTCTTCATTCCCAACATCTTCCAAACTGCTATTCATGGAATGGACAAGGACAGGATGGTGTGGAAGGTTCATCAGACAGGGAAATTTTCTTTCAAGCAGGCTTATCAAAATATAACTGGACCATGTGAGGTTCAACCTATCTATTCCAGGCTGTGGCATACTACTTTTCCCCCAAATATGTCTCTCTTGTCATGGAGGATCCTCAAAGGTTTCATCCCTGTTGAGTTAATTATGAAAGGAAAGGGGATTCAATTGGCCTCTAAATGTGCATGCTGCCAGCAAGAGGAAAGTCTTAAACATGTGTTTCTCAACAATCCTATAGCAACAAAGATCTGGGCTTATATGGATAACCTGTTTCACAAACCTCCTAGCCAGATCAACTCCTTGGTGGCTCTTTTTCAGGCATGGTCTCAACCAAATCAGGGAAAAGGACATGTATGGCACCTAATCCCATTGATTGTCTTGTGGGCACTATGGGATGCTAGGAACCAGCAAAAACATAAAGGGGTGCCCTTTACGTTTGAGAGGATACTAAATAGGATACTTGATACATTATCTACTTGGAGCAAATCCTCAAGAACAACTATCAAACAGTGGAGAGGGGCTTTGCTCTCTACTAAAACCCTGGGTGCCAGGATCAAAACATCTGAACCTAAGAAGCCCAAGCTGGTTGGGTGGACCGCACCACCCACTGGCAGATTAAAGCTAAATGTGGATGGATCTTGGAAGGCCCAAGCAGCTGGTGCAGGCGGAATTCTCAGAAATGATGCAGGGGAGATGATTGCGGCCATTGCGCATCCAGTTCAAGCTGCCTCTGCTCTCGGTACTGAGGTGGAAGCGTTGTGTTATATGCTGCAGTGGTGTAAAGATAACAACTACAGGAATCTTAGTGTTGATGTTGACTCACAACAACTGGTAACATCTATTGCTCAAGCTCAAGGGCCGTGGGAGCTGAGGTCTGCTCTGTTAATAATACATAACCTTTTGCTTCAGCTCAACTCGGAGATCATTTATACATATCGGGAGGCAAACATGGCTGCGGATTATATGGCTAAGCAAGCAAGTGATCTTGGCACCTCCATTATCTGGTTTCCAGGAGAGGAATCTTCCTACCTTCGTGCAATCATTAGGCTGGAACAGCTCGGTGTTCCTTATATTAGAAGATAATTTCTGTTTAGCATTCTGTCAAGCACCTGTTGTGCGATTCTGTTTTCGGTTTTGGGCCTTTGGCCATGGTGTTTTAGTGACTATCTAAGGTTTTAGATATGGTCCGGTTTGTCGGCCCAGTTAATCTTGCAACTGGCCCATATGAGGCCCAGTTGGCTATTCTTTGTATAAACATTTAATTCTTTTGATTAACACGTAGGCCCCAGTCGAGGGTTTTAACTTAAAAAAAAAAAAAGCTATAAAAGAATGCTCGAAAAATGTATAATCTCGTTAGCTAAAAAAAGTCATTATATATGAATAATATAAATGAATACCCTACGTTGAAATCCTAGGTCCGCCCCTGATTAGTGTATATATTTACCACATTGTATCTACTGTGTCGGGCTAAGCCCATAGGTTACATTAGGTTATCCTCTATTGTATAAATAGGTGTCAAATGCTATTGTATAAGACACTGAGAATTATTATCTTACATCATGTCCTTATCCTTAAATAAACGAATAATATTTTAATTATATATTAAATAAAATTATTCATCTTATAATAATATATTGAATTAAACCATATAATTCGTTTCATAAAATAGTTATAATGACAAATATACTTTTACTATTTAAAGATTAATATCGTAATACATCTTTTATTTTTAATATCTAACATTATTTTTTTTAAGAATATTATAAACTAACGTCACATTATTAAATAATATGTAATGTAACACTAAACTACTTTTATTATTGAAAGAATAATATATTGATGCATCTAATGATTTTAGAAGGTACATAATATTATTAATTATAAGACTTATTTTCATTTTGCATCGTGAACTATGACGAAAGTTTCAAACTGCACCCTAATACTACCATAAGCCTCAAATTCCACCCTATACTACGGTGTGTCTCATTTTACACCCTAAAACGCCAATTTAGATTGAATTTCATTTTAAAAGAAGGGCAATTCGATTATCACATATATTAAACTTTCGGGGCCCCTTTTAAAAATAATTATACTTTTAAATTCAAACTAGCCTCATTTTTTCTCCAATATATCCTATCCCCACCCCACCCTCCACCTCCCCCCCTCCCTCACTCCTACACACTAGAACAGCCCCATTATAAGCCCTTCTTCACTCTTCACCATGTCACTCTTATCCATAATTCAATATATCAAGACAACCAACATTTCATATAGAACTAATACTGTTCAATATATCAAGACAACCAAAATTATATGTGACTCAAAATATTTTCTTATATAACCATAATTTTTATTTTCGGAAATAATAATTATTTAATTACTTTTTAATTAAATAATCATCTAAAACCCTTCAACATCAAATTAATTCATAAAGGTCCAAAAATTCACACAAAACACATTTTAAAAAACTGTATGAATAATTCATACAAGTTTTAATTATGTCAAAACAATCATCGTATGGCTCATGATACCACTGATGGGATTTAGAACATATTCTAACGAATGTTAACGTTCATTTCCCTAAACCAAGATCCTACGAATTATAATTGACAATAATCTAACGGGATTTAGTGATTTTCTACCTGTTTAGGAAATGGAAGTAAAAATGTTGGACTCCTCCTTAGTGCTTGAAATCTAGCACCTCCAAGATCTAGTCCACACCAACGATATGCTCCGAATCAACTGTTGACTATATGTCATCACTCTTTGTTTTTTATAATAACAAATTATGTTTTAGAGCTAATACTTTTTCCAAATTAAACTGGAAAAACATAGTTAATTTTATTAAACTGAAAAACCATAATTAATCGGAACATTAATTAATCGGAACCCTAATTAATCAAAAAGCCCTAATTAATTGAAACCCTAATTAATCAAAGCCCCAATTTTATTAAATCCGAAACCCTAAATCAAAAAAATACAATACACAATTAGTTGAAACTCTAAATTCGAAAATAAAAATAAAAATCCTTAATTACAACGTCAAAATTTTTTATTCAAAACTGCAACATGATAAAATATGATTCAAACTCTACATATTAATACACAAATATAAGTTTATAAAATATAAAGATTGTTTTAGTCCATTACCTTCAATCGGACTCAAAAATTAAAACGAATTGGGGGGGGGGGGGGGGTTCGAATGCGACATTTGTGAAGTATAACGGGAGAATCGGCAGATCAAACTTTGAACTACCGAGGGAGAAGAGAATCACAGATTGTTTGAGGGAGAAGAGAATCGCAGATTATTTGAGGGAGAAGAGAATCGCATATTTTGGATTATCGATGAGAGACAGAGAGAATCGCCCTATAAAATATAAGTATATAAAATATAACTTTATATAAGTATAAGTATATAAAGATTGTTTTGGAACAACCACAAGAATCCTTTGAGTCTTAGATGTGCAAAAAGTAACAATAAAGAAAAGAGTTTAGATTAGTACCTTCTTCCATTACTCCATTCTCTCTACAGTCAAAGATTCATTCTCAACGAGAACATCGAATGACCTAGTGGTAGGAGGTCTTCCAGAAACTTAGAGGTCCTGGGTTCGATTCTCATTGTAAAGGGCGGCGGATGGGTTAAAAAAAGATTTATTCTCAGCAAGGTGGTCCTCCATATATTTTATCCAACTCCTCTAGCAGTTGTCATACCCCTTATCTCTGACCTCTCCTTCAGCCCAATTCGATGTTCCAGCCTCGTCAGCCAACATGACTCTCCTCTTCATAAGGTGGGCGGATCTGAAGTAGGAGATGCTCAAGCGCCCATCATCTTCATAAAGCCTCTTTCTTTTCTCTCCAATTGAAGTTTTTAATATGTCAATCATGCTAATTTCCTCCATCCAGTTTTTTATTTGACCCGTGAAAAAGCATGAGTGGAACCTAATGAGATCCGAGAGAAGCTTAGATCCCACGCTATTAATCAGTGAATCATCAAATGCCCAATTGGTCTTGCAGAGAGTAGCATAGAAGGAGTGCATATTTCCAAGACGAGATTGGGTGTGCTCATCAAGCTCGTCAAACCATCTCGGCCGGAGTGCGAAAGATCTAGAGATCCACCTTGTTTAAAGAAGATCTTGGATTGAATATGGGATTTCATTTGTGTTAAGCCATGGTCCGAAGACAAGATAATGTGAATCGTCAATATCTTCATCTTCATGAAGAAGGTTGACGAAGATCTTAATTTTCTCTTGCACCTCACGGTTCTAGTCTTGAATTCCAAAGGCAGCGATTCCAAAGATACAAATCAACAGTGGTGTTTTGCAAACAATGAACCCTGCATAAAAGTTAGGATTGAATTCTGGGGATGCCGACGCCCAAATTGTTTATCCTGAAGAAGTGGAGTTGGAAGGAGATGTGTTCGAGATTGGTGAACTGAAAAGATCAAGTCCATTAATAGAGGAGACGTCACTGTCACTGGTGAACGCAATCCTATGAAGGATTCTCTCAAGACTCGAGTCCCACGAGTTATTTGAATCGGTTCGGAATCCCCTGAGAAGATCTTTGATGTGGAGACAGTCTTCATAGAATCTGACTTGAATCCCATTAAAGGAATCTGGAAGATCAATACTATCACTGGTTGGATTTTCTTGATGCTCGTTGAAAGAGATATGAGCGGCAACCTCTGTCTGTTACTCGAAGAAGAGTTCCAATTTTTTCTTCCGTCCAAGCTTGGGTCTGTACCTGTTGAACAAAGAGTCTCCTGAGGAGTCTGATGATTCAGGGTCGACGACCGTGGTTGGTGAGTTGGGTGGGTCGGTGATTTCTTGAGTCGGGGATGAAGGTGGTGAAATTTGTTTAAGCCTTCGAATGGGGTTATAAGGGTTATCATTGAGGTTTGTATTGGAGAGGTGGTTGGTAATGCTTCGAAGAAGGATGGGCTGGTATATGATTTGTCTCCTCAGGTATGGTCGAGATGTGCGTCGAAAAAAGGTGGGTGTAGTATGGGGGCTGGTATCTGGTATGTTGTTGGTGTTGGGGGTGATGGTGAGTTGATTGCTACTATTGTTTATAATGTGTGGTGCAGTTTCCGTGGCTGGAATGGAGTTCAAAGTGATGGCGAGATGGTTGGCTTTGTAATCAACTTCAGTTTCCCTTTGTTCTTCATCAGGAGAGGGATTTAGAATAGGGGAGGCAGGATTATGAGGTGTCAGGGCTCTTCATCCTCAGAATCATCAAGGGTGTTGAACAGGTAGACCATGGAAGTACGATGAGCGTCATTGTTGGGTAGTCCGATAACTCTTGTGTCGAAAAGTGAAACATCATGGTCGATAAAGGCTATTTGATGGTTATCTTGATTGTTTGATTCCATAATATCATAATAGCCACTAATGGCATGGTTAGGCTCATGTAAACATCGGCTAATAGTGTGACCAATCCGACCACAATGAAAGCAGACCCGAAAGATTATCTCTACCGCTAAGAAAACCAGATAAGGTTTCTTTTCATAGTTCGAATGTAAGTACCTGGGACTAAAGGAGCATTCAAAGGAATTCTTACTCGAACCCTGATATGGTGGTAGGCTTGGGCATTGTTTGCAAACCAATCGACAACTTGCACCTCACCTGCAGAGAAAATTAGCAGAATACCACTAGTCAAACATCATATTTGCTAAGGAAGACACTTCTTTTTCTATTTGAAGTTTACCACATTTTGAGAATGAATTGACTATTTTACCCCTTAGTCCATATCTAACAATATCTATATTTGAATCTCACTTTTTTATTACATCAAATCCTACCTTTTCATATATCACATCCACCTTACAAACGTTTTCACATCCCACCTACATACAGCCCGCCCAAAAAAACCCAACACCCAAGACTTCTCTCTAGAAACAAAACTTTGACTTTTCTCTAGGAATTTTCTTCTAAATCACCCCAAAATTGTTATATTTTGAGCAAATTCGGTAAGTAAATGAAATAAATTAGTTGAATTTGGTGTTCTCTTTCAAAGCAAAATCGTTACTTTTTTATAGCAAAATCGTTACTTTTTTTTAATGGAAAATCGTTACTTTTTGAGCAAAATCGTTTCTGTTTTTGGAGCAAAATTGTGGCTTTGTTTTGAGCAAAATGTTGGCTTTCTTTTAGCAAAATTCTGAGTGTTTTTGTAACAAAATCGTGGTTGTTTATTGAGCAAAATAGTGGCTTTGTTTTGAGCAAAATCTTGGCTTTTTGAAACTTTCCAAGTTATAAAGCTACCTTTCCCATGAAATGAAGTTTAAATCATATATTTTGTTGTATGGTGCTATTTAATATGTATTAGGTTGTTTATAACACAATATTTTTTTGTAGGTGTGTAGTATGTTGTTTATAACAAATTATACCACATTAAAATTATATTATAAATGAGTATAATGTGTTTTAAATGATTATAATGTGTTCTAAATGATTATAATGTGTTTTAAATGATTATAATGTGTTCTAAATGAGTATAATGTGTTTTAAATGATTATAATGTGGTCTGAGCGATTACAATGAGTGCTGATTGATTATAATATGTTCTTGGTGATTATAATATGTTCGAACAAATCCTTTGTGTGCTACTAAGTGATTATTATAGGCTAAATGATTATAATGTATTTTGAGTAGATATAATCTGTTCTATCTAGTTATAATGTGCTCTATTTTAACTATAATATGTTATAATCGAATAACCCATTATAACATATTATAATCGAATAGAACACATTATAACTAGATAGAATAGATTATAACAACCCATAAAACATTATAATCAGTGCGAATGATTTCTAATTGATTATAATGATTTCTTATCGACCTATTGTTGAAATTGGAAGATTCCCCAATACAAGCCCAACCTTGTTATGGTTGGCTAAGAGGGGTGAGGTATCGATTGACTATGGTCCCTTGAGAAAGACATTGCGTTTCAGAATGGGTAAAATATTGGGTAAAATATTGTATGAATTTGGGCATGTCGAGTGTGCGTTGTTGACCGGGTTGGGATTTGGAGAATACCCAACAATTGATGATGATGGTGAGGCCAGCCTATTTGAAGAAATGTTCAACACACGGTCATCATTGAACTTTGGCAATCTATCAAGTAGACTAGATGAGTTTGCTATGAGGGACCCCGACAGTGTAGTGGCGCGGAAGTTGGCTGCTCTTTATATCTTATACTCTATGGTGTTTGTCAAAGATTCCGCAGTTCAATATTGTTCAAATCAATTCACCTTGTCGACAATCCTTCAAGTTCACAAGTTCTCCGATTATCTAAAGAAGCTTATTGCAGACCTTATCAAATGGTACAACTCTCCCAATAACACGTTGACGTTCAAAGAGGTTGCTGGACAGTGACCGAACAGAGTTGAAGAGTGACCTTATCCCGTTACCATCTTTATGCCATGCTTTTGCTATATTACTATTAAAACTTCTAACAATTTCGGGTTCATATTTTGTTTATGTTAATGCTTGACGATAGGTGATAGACTTTTGATTACGCAGTTCAACTATGTATGTGTTAGTATTGGTTGCTTTTGTCATGTAGTGGAACTACATATGTGCTGTTAGTGTTAGCTACTTTTGCTATGTAGTGGAACTACGTTTATGAACACGAACCAACTGCACCCCAAGCTCTTTTGCTTTCTAAGCTTTCCAATAACTAATATTCACACCATATGTCCGCCTTAACATATCCTTTAGAAGCATCCATACCGTCCTCTTTGAACATGTGAGCAATTGTCTTAGATGTTACAACACCCCGACATCGTTTCGTCCTCAAGTCCAACGAACACATATGATCTTTAACATATTGCCGGACAACTCAATTTCCAGTTGTCTAAAAGCAAAGACAAAGTATTATGATTGTCGTTCAGATGAAGAAGTTGCGGTATGGAGAGGTCACAAAGCAAGAAATTACTCTATAATTGTTGATACTTGACAGGTAATTGAGCCTCCTCTTATTTGTAGAGGTCACATATCCACGGATTAATTGAGCCTCCTCTTATGTGTATGAAATTCTATGAAATGAAAAGCTTACTTTAAGTCCCTGTGTATGTGTATTTGTTTTTTTTTTTTGATAAATAATCTAAATCATAGATCAATTGTTGTTTAGGCCACGAGGGCCATTACAAAGTGAATCCAAAGTAATTACATCGTCTGTATCATTAAATTCACTAATAACAATACTTCTAAGATTTTGAAGGCATCCTGCATTAGTTGGTTTCCAAAAGACGTTGCAACACTTCCTCGTTCCGTTTTTGAGCAAAAACTTCAAGTCATCCTCCAAATGTAAGTAACGGAAGAACCTAAACCAAATCTCAGAAATGAAGCTATCAGTAACAATAAAAATATTATGGTTATTAATGCTTCCAGCAATGAGAATGGTAGTAAGGATTCCAGTGCAAATATTCTTCAGATTCAAATTATTGCAGGGATCATCCAATAGCAGATTTGTCCCTTCAAGGATCGAGTGATTGCCATAAATGGACGTTGTGATAATCCATTTAGGGATGGAGCCAGAGGATACTCCAAGCAGTATTTTGTTATCTCTTCTGCGGCAGCTTCTATGGCAACTGTCGTGGAAAAGACTGGTGATCTCTTTGATGGAAGGAATAGCCCTTCTCCGCATATCAGAGATATCCGGCCCTTGAGCACTAATAGAGAGGCTTCGTTGTTTTTTGAGTAAAAAACCTTTGTGCCACTCTTTGCTCAAGGAGGTTGCGATAGAAGTAGTCTTCGAGATATTAGGAGTGGACACATTAAAATGACAGTCATTCCTGGCAAGCCAGATGGCCCAAAGTATGCTACCAAAATTAATTATATCTTTAATGTTAGCATAAGTCCATTTTTTCGAAATCCATTTGGATACAAAAAGTCCAATAGGGTCAGAAGGGAAAACATAGGTATTAAAATAAGAGAAAATAGATCTAGAGAAAGAACAATCAACAAAGAGATGCTGACTGCTCTCAGGAAATTGTTTGCATAGGGGACAGTCTAGGCAAACTTGTTTTTTGGTTTTGGTTGAGATGAGATCCATTGTCGGGAGCCTATTCAAGAGAAGCCTCCACAGAAAGGTGTGAATTTTTTCAGGGAAGGGTGTTTTGTAAAGCTTTTTCCAGGTACCCCTAAGGATGATATGAAGATTAGAGGGACAGGAAGCCTCGTCGAGCTGAGAGCAACGAAGTTTAGAGTAGATGTCCTTGGAGCGAAAATAGGTTTCAGGCCAAATTTTAAGGTCATCATTGTGGGAAGGGGTGATTGCAAGGATGTCCTTGATGATTGAAGGGGGCAAGAGGGATTTGAGAAGGTGCATGTTCCAGCGATAGTCACTGGTGATTAAGTCAGACACCAGTGTAGTATGGTTATTATTGGAAGGGAGAATATTGATCGCACTTAGGGGTTGATGGAAAGAATGTTTATTACTTTTATTTCTGGTCGGGATCCAAGAGTCGTTCCAGATGTTGATTGAGGAACCATTACCTACTTTCCAAGAGGAGAAGTTATCAATGCAAGATATACCCGAGACAATGCTTTTCCAAGTCCATGAGGAGTTAGATTTGGGGGTGGAGAGGGAGGGTTCAGAATTGGGGAAGTATTTAGATTTAAGAAGTTTGGTCATGGGCAGATCGGGTTGGTTGATAATTTTCCAGCTATTCCTAGCAAGAAGCGAAAGGTTGAAATGATGAAGATGTTTGAATCCAAGTCCCCCTTGTGATTTTTCAAAGTTGAGGAATTCCCAGTTAACCCAATGAATTTTATTCCCTTGGTGACCACTCCAAAGGAAGTTAGCAAGAAGTTTGTCTATCTAGTGGAGGGTGCTAAGAGGAAATTTATAAACTCCCATTGGGTAGACTAAAATGGCTTGCAAGACAGATTTGATGAGAGTAGCTCTTCCAGGGAAGTTAAGGAATTTGCAGTTCCACGAAGAGATTTTCCTCTTGACTTTATCGATGATGTCCAAGAAAATCTGTTTTCGGTTGGTGGAAACGTCAAGTGGTATACCCAGGTAACTTCCGAAGGAGGCAGATTCTTTTATTCCTAAGAGGGAAAGAGAAGAGTTCTTGACAGATTGAGGGGTTTTTGGGCTGAAGGTGATAATTGATTTGTTAAGGTTGATTATCTGTCCGGAGTCAGCACAAAATTGGGTGAGGGCTTTAGTGAATTCAGTGATAGTCTTAGGAGAAAGATGCATGAAGAAGTAGCAATCATCAGCAAAAAGAAGATGGGTGATTTTTGGTCCATTTTTAGCAATAGAGACACCTTTAATGAGATTTGTATCTTGAAGATGGGAAAGTGAAGCCGAAAGAGCTTCAGTGCAGATAGCAAAAAGAATAGGGGATAGGGGGTCTCCTTGACGGAGGCCGCAATTGGGAGAGAAGAGATCGGAGGGTTGACCATTGATAAGTAGGGAGTATTTGACAGTTGTGATGCATTGTTTAATCAGTTGAATCCAATGAAAGGGAAATTTTAACTTCTGAAGGAGGGAAAGAAGAAAGTCCCAACTAACTCTGTCAAAAGCTTTGCTCATATCAATTTTGATAGCAGCAACCCCGTGCTTTTTCATTTGAGATGTTCTAATGGAATGAGTGAGTTCTTGGGCCATGATGATACTATCCTGGGAGTTCCTCCCATGGATGAATCCATTTTGGTAAGGAGAAATGATGTCATTCAAATGAGGTTTGAGTCTATTGACAAGGACTTTGGCCGCAATTTTGTAGATGACATTACAAAGGCTAATTGGACGATAGTCCCCAATTGTGGAAGGACAATCAACTTTTGGGATGAGGGTGATGAAGGTGTTGTTGATCTCTTTTAAGATATAGCCATTGTTAAGAAATTCCAGGGTGGCAAGAGTGACATCATTACCTACAATGTCCCAATTTTTTTGATAAAATTCCGCAGGAAATCCATCCGGCCCTGGAGATTTGTAGTGACTCATTTGGAAGAGGGCATTTTTCACCTCTTCAGAGGCAAAAGGGACACTGAGATCAGCAATTTGAGAGTCGGTGAGGACTTTTTTAAAATTGTCAAGTGAGGGGTATGTGATATTTTGGGGATTTTGGGAGGGTTGTGAATGGGATTTAAAAAGATGTTCAAAATGATCTTTGCAATGTTTCATGATGAGATTCTCTTGGGATATGATGTTCCCTTGACAATCCTTAATCTCTAAAATGTTATTGATTTTAGTTTTGAACTTGACATGGAAGAATTTGGTGTTGCGATCACCTTCAGAGATGGCAATGATTTCCTCAGCAGTAAGAAGTAGGTCAAGCTGAGTTCTGATTTGGTCATCTTTCTGTTGGTTTATGATGTTCAAGGGGCGGGCTTGAGAATGAGCCAACTGTGTTTGGAGTTGGCTGATTTTATTGAAAATGTTACCAACTCTGGTGGAGTTCCACTGTTTGATTTTTTTTTTTGTTCTTTTGAGGTTATTGATTAATGTGAAGGAGTTGGATGAAGGGAGGACCGTTACGGTGTTGGTGTGCCAAGTTGATTTAATAAGGAGAGGAAATTCAGGGAGAAGGGTGAGAAAAGATTCAAGTTTAAAGGGTCTAGCTTTGTTGTTTGTGATGGTCTTGGTAGAGATGACCAACGGTCCATGATCCGAACGTTGGATGGGTAGAGATTTACACGTGGCTAAAGGAAATGCGAAGGAGAATTCGAAATTGGCCATGGCTTATCAAGTTTTTCAAAAATTTTAGTACCATTACGAATTCCCGACCAGGTAAATGAACAACCCAGATTAGGAAGGTCTTCCAGTCCATAGTTAGAAAGAAAATTGAGGAGGCAGTGGACAATCTTTTTGGGATTGGGGGTATTACTTTTGTAGAAGAATGGCGGTGTCTTCTTCGGTGATGAAGCGTTTGTTGGGGTTATTTGATGATTTTGAGCCAGGAATGGTAGATTTGGGTTGAGGGGATTTATCAGAGTTGAAAAGAATTTGGTTGTAGTCCCCACACATAAGAATGAGCGAGTTTTGATAAGGTTTGATAATCTCATCAAGGAACGCCCAAGTGTCAGCCCTGGAGGAAAGATGGGGAGATCCGTAGATGCAGGCAAGATACCAAGGACAGGATAGTTCAGTGTTTATCTCGAAGAGAAGGATGTTCTTGTTAAAAAGAATGGGAGTGTGGCTAATGTTGGATGAGAATCCTACCCAAAGACCCCCACTATGACCAACAACGTCACAACCAAAAGAGGATGGGTAACCTAATTTGGCTAGTCTAATGTTAGCAGAATTAACAGAACAAATAGTTTCAGACAAAAAACAGATATCAGGTTTTAGACACTTCGTAAGGGAAGTGAGTAAATGAACTGTAGAGGATTGACCAAGTCCTCTACAGTTCCAGGCAAAGATTTTCATAATGTCATTTGGGGTTGTTGAGGTACAACCACCAAAGACCTTTTAAAAGATTTAAAACTAACGGACCAACCATGACTAACAAGAGAAGATACAAAATTAATTAAAGAAGTAGACTTGGGTTTAAAGGACATACCGGAGTTACTAGATTCTTGGGAACTATCCAAAAAATTCTCTTCATTTAAAGTGCAGCTTATCTCTTCCAAGTAATCCTCATCTGAATCATCCATAACCTCTGACGCTACATTAGGCTGCTTCCCCTCACCTGCAATCACGACTCTAGGTCCATTCATCTCAAACTCACCTATTCTTTCTTTGACATTGGGGTCATCTTCGACTTCCTCTACCTCCTCAACATCCTCCTCTTCACTGACAATAGTATTTCTTTTTCGAGAGATGTTGTCTATACTTTGGGAAGCTTTATTGTAAGCTTTATAGGACCTTATTTCCACATTGCAAGAGTAGTATGAGTCCTCGCTTCTGCTGTCATCATCTATATCATTAAAAACTACCTCTTCATCATTAGTAGCATCCATCCATCCATCAGTTTCCTCAAAAACATAATCCTCCCTTGAAGCTTTGAATTCTGCATTCTTGTTGTCCTTTTTTTCAGGTTCCGCTTCAGGGTCATTTTTTACTTCTGGATGGCAAGATTCATGTTCTTCAGATTCCTTTATATTGTTATCTTCCACAAGATTATCCCTCAGTTCAGAATTAGTAAATTCTTTCTCATCAGTTCTCTTCAGTCCATTAGAAGCATGAGTCTCCTTTTGATTTTTTACTTCATCTATTCGAAATGATTTAGTCTTTTCTTGAAGATCATCAATAACCTTTTGTCTTTTCGCAGAAGGCTCGTAGGAAGCAAAAGGAAAAACATTACTGTCCCTAACCCGTTTAATCCTAATGGGTCGAGAGCCTAGCACTTCAATAGTTTTAGGTTTGGTCTTTTGTAAAGGAACATTATGCGCATAACTTTTCTTCACACCAAACTCAATATCTTTGCTAAAAATTATGAACTTTTTCAATGGAAGCTCACAAGAAGAAGAAGAGACAAAAGCATCTTCGTTTCGACCACGTTTGACCCGATAGGTGGTTGGATAAGCAACTCTTGAAAGTAAGGATGGGTGAGGTCCCAGAATAGAGCGCCGAGGACCAAGAGTGGAAAGTCGGGTATTCAAGATCGATAAACCTCGATCGAGGCAAGAGGGTTTAGGACCAAGGATGGAGGGTCGCGGACCTAAAATGGATGGTTCTAGATCTAGAATGTCTGTAATATATTCATTATTACAGTAATGAGGAAGGTAGTAGAGATTAAGGTTATGACTAACAATTGGGGATGATCTATTAGAAGAAGTAAAAATTGATTCATAATTTTTGTTACCTTTTCTTGTGGTCTTCTTCTTTCTGAACCAATTGCAGGCTGATTTTGATTGTGATAATCGACTCGAAAGGAATTGTCGACGGAGAGGCTGATTATCGGATTGAAGATGGCTGGAGAGGAAAGAAGGATGGGGAAGAGAGGGGTTTTCGCTGAGGTAGTGATTAGAGGGTGGACGAGTCTGAGGCAGAGTCGATGGAGGAGGCCGTCGACGATGGTTGTTGACGGTTGGAGAAGAGAATTCAGCTTCATAGTTGGTAAGGGTAAGAGATGAGGTGGATGGCTGGCGATTGGGGCGGCTGGGCTTAAGGGGGCTGATTTCGGCAGAACGATGGCGATGAGAGCTGGTCTGAGATGATGGTGGGTGAGGCGAGGTTTCAGAATGGAGTTTGGGAAGTTGGGAGGTGAGGCGGCGTAGTGAAGACGCTGCCAAATTGGAGGGCTGACTTTTCTTTTGTCTGGAGAGCATATTTTTACTCAATCTTGTAGTTTTAGTTTTTTTCAAGTCACATGTTTAAAGATCATGTATGTGTATTTGTTAGATGTATATATAATTTGCTAACTTTATCAGTAATGGTTGAAGTTATCTATTTTTCAAGGTCAATACAAGTTCGCATTAGTTTGCTCGAGTCACGAGAAAATCTCTATAAATTTTCATCTCTTCCTGTACTTGTCATTGTCACTTCCTTGCACAAGCACACAATGACAGTAACAATGTTTTATGCTGATGCGAGTCGACTTTCGAGGCTGTATATCGTCACAGTTCTAAAGCAACACAACTGTAAAGACCTTAACGAGGCTTCCAGTAGATTTACTCTTGGTTTGTCTTTTGCAACTTCCTTTTGTTGAATAAGAAGAAAGAATTTGGAGACGTACGTTCATGTGCGCATTTCTTTGGATTCTCATGTTACTTTTTATGTATGAAAGGGCCAACATTTACCCCAAAGTACTAGCATTTCTCCAGGCATTTATGGCCTTTCTAACCATCATTAAGATACCATGTTCAAGTAAAGGAGGATGAAATAGAGCAATCAAATCACATAATTGCATCGAAATATGTGATACGGCTTCTAAATGTTGCATAGTATATTCACGAGAAAATTGGATGAATACCCCTCTCTCATTTCTTTTTAATTTTTGACCCTCCTTCCTAATTTCTTTCAATTCTTTACCCTTCTCACCCATTAATATACTAAATTGCCCCCACCTTTTCCAACTTATCATCCTCTTCATTTATTTTCTTCTTTTTCACACTACCACTACTTCCACCACCACCACCACCAACAACAACAATATATTCCTTTACTACCAACCACCACAACAAAAAGTACCCACTACTTTTTTCCCACCCTATCACCATCACATATCCACCAACCACAACCAATCACATCACAAACACATCAACAACCACCAACAACAACATTACATCCCCCATAACCACCACAAACCCTCACCTTAACCCAAGACAAGCTCCTCAACCACCATACCATCAAAAAGAACAAGAAAAAAGCTAACATACTTCCTTCAGAACGCACTAAATCGTCAACTCATTCCTCCAAAAACCCTAAATCGCAACCACACCCCCCATAAAACTAAAAATCGCGATCTTGGAGTGGGGTGGGTTGGAGGTCGCGATTTTGAAGATGAGGGTATGATATGATGTCGCGATTTTTAAGGTGAGTGTAGGGTATGATCGTGAATTATGAGGTTGGGGTGGATGGATAGTGCTTGGTGGTGGTGGCATTATGGTTTGTCATGATGGTGGTGGATTTGGTGTTTAGTGGAGATGATATGAGTGGTGGTAGTGTATGAAGGTTTATTTTGGTGATGGTCGTGGTGTGATAATGGAGTATAGGAAAAGAGAAGAAGAAATAAAAGATGGAGAAGATGAAGTTGGGGAAGATAGGGGCAATATAGTATATCCATGGGGGAAGAGGTAGAGAAATAAAAAAATTAAGAAAGGAGGGCAAAAATTATAAAAAGATGGGGGAGGAGGGCATTCTTCCAATTTTCTCTCATATTCACTGATGTATTTTTTTTCTTTTGTAAATTAACGATGAGGTGAGTTTCGAACCCAGGACCTTCTGGTCACTAGCAAAAGCCTTTTCCACTAGGCTATTTCCACCGATGTATTATGTCAACTTTCATCTCCACTGATGTAGTATTTGCCTATTCGGGTACACTGAAGAAATCGGACGAACATTACTCTACTAAAATGAAGTGTATGTTTATTGGGCTTAAATACAAATATTATGTAAGCTAGAGGTGTCAAACGAACCGGGCCGGACGGGCCCAGCCCCTTAAAGGCGAACCGGCCCGGCCCGTGTACTGTCTTAGCCGGGCTGAAGGGTGTTAACGAACCGGGCTGGCCCCTTAAGAGAATAAGAGGCCCATGTTCGCTTCGGAGCCCCCTTTGAAAGGGGCCTGGTGGGCCTAACGTGCCCACGTTAGAGTCCAGCATGTGGCCGTTCGATCTGGGTCCAATTGGAGTGTGACTTTGTGAAAATGTGCATGCACCAAAAATAAATTTTTGTTGGTAAGAGGGCTTGATCTCTTGACCTTCAAGATGAATATAATTGATGTTAACCATTGTACGAAACTAATAATTTGTTAGTCTTTGTACTATTATTAGTAAGATAGTTATAATTAATCATCTTGAATGCCCATTCTATGTAATTAAAATTTGAATTTTCCCATCTCTCTTTATGATTGAATTATGACTTAACAATACATTAAAAAAATTTAACTACAACATCGTAAGGATTTTATATATAAACATAAATATATTATATATCATAACTCATTCATTCTTAATATATTATTCATATGTCCACTTTCTTATATTTATTTAACTACAACATCGTAACAAATTGTTAGTTTAGTACAATGGTACAATGATTTTTAAGGTGATAGTGTAGGCACTCAACCATTATGACATGTATCTCATATATCCACTTTCTTATTCTAAGTAATAATATTATTAAACTTATACATAAAAGAATAAGATTTATCAACATATTGGTCTTTAAAAATAAAAGTTGTTTAAATTTATATAATATATTATTCATATTGTAAATTATATTTTAAACGTTGTTTAATGCAACATATTCAATGATTTGATTTACTTCATTTAATTTAGTTCATGTTGAACACATACCAATAGAACATTAGATGCATATTAATACAGTAATTTTTAAATCGTGAAAGATATTTATTGTTAGATAATATATTATTAAAAGAGAATTCATAATATTACTACTTAATGAGATTGTATAAGAATGTTATTCATTATATTATAAAAGTTGTTTAATGTTATAATATAATCAGAATTTACTTATTTTTTCTTCAAACTATTTTTAGTCGTGTTAGTATTATTAATATTAGATTAAATTATAAAGAATATTAGAGTATGGATTAAACAGATAGCTCATGAAAAAAATTAAGGGTGTGAAACTTAAAATAGTTTAGTCTTTAGTAGTAAACGTTTTTTATTATATAAAGAATAATATATTGATGAAGAAAGCTTGCATCATGTATTCCTCAGTAACAATTATGCTATTCATGTTTGGCAGCAGGTTGCTTCATTATTTGGGAAACAACCTCGTGCCTTCTAGTCAATTTTTGACATGTTTCAGGAATGGAGTTTGTAGGTTAACACTGGGACATGTCAGATACTTGGTTCCTCTTGTAGTTTTGTGGGCTCTGTGGATGCTAGGAATCAATATAAACATAGCCTTACAGCCTGGCTGCTATGAGGAATCTCAATAGGGTTAAGCATACTCTAGTGGTATAGAGCAGGGCAAGTAAAGGTGGCCAGTCACAATGGAAATGTGATATGAATGTGGTACAAACATTTGGGGCTCTCATCAAGAAGCCTGTCAATCGAGCTCCCACAGTGATGGGATGGATTAGGCCTCCTTTAGGGCAACTCAAACTTAATATCGACAGATCATTTGTCAGGCAAGCTGGAAGGGCAGGGACTATTGTCTGAAATGTTGATGGGTGCCTCCTAGCTGCTATGGCAAGGCCTCTACAAGCTGGTAATGCTTTCGCTGGAGAAATTCAAGCTGTCTTCGAGGCACTTCAATGGAGTATGGGCCTTAACGTATCAAATCTAATCATTCAAGTGGACTCGTTGCAAGTACTCACATCCATCAAACACGGTCATGCTCCATGGAAGCTGACCCCCATTCTTCTTCGAATTGCAGCCATGCTGGACCAGATGCACTTTTCAATTTCTCATGTTCGGAAGAACGTAACTTTGCTGCTGACCATCTTCCCAAGAAGGCAGCTGTTGAAGAAATAGACATCTCTGGGCTGCCCGGGGATGAGTCTCCTGCACTTAAAGCTATCGTTCGACTTGAGCAGCTTGGTGTCCCATACATTAGGAAATAAGCTAGGCATTCTATCATCCATCTTATGTGCTTTATGTTTTATTTTGTTATTTGGGCCTCGGCCTTGTATTTCGTTTAGCAATTGGCCCATATGAGGTCCAATTGGCTACTAATTTGTACAAACATTTTGGATTTTAACGCGTAGACCGCAAGCGTGGGTTTAACAAAAAATAATAATAATAATAATATATTGATGAATCTTGTGCTCTTATACATATATTAACTAATATGATTTAAATATAAGTCATTATACATTAACAAATAGTCATAATTATTTTAATAGTTTTTGAAAGTTGATTTAATTAATTGAAGACTTTATTATTCAATAGTGAAACAATTTATAGTTTAGGATAACATATTTGTAACATTAAATAACTTAATATAATAATGTATTATATGCTTTATCCATATTTATACAGGAGTGCTAAATAACTTTTAAGATATAAATTGAATTAAACTATGTTTCTACTTTTAACACATTATAAAGCAATAAATAGTCATGATTCTTTTAATTATTTACTTAAAATTTTTTGGTTAGTTCAAGACTTACAATGATAATATAATTTGATACTAGTACAAATTTTGATATAAAGTGATAAATACTAATGCGTATAACTACTTTATTAATATATAATACACAAGTTAACAAAATGATAACTTGTCACATTGGTTAGTCACATTATCAATTACCCTATAAGTCTTGAGTTCAAGTGTCTGTAGAAACAAAACATTTTGAACATGGTTCATACAAACAAATTTGGCAAACGGTATACCATGAAGCCCAGACGGTGTACCACGAGGCCCCTTAAGAAGGGGACACTTGAACGGACAAGGGCCGAGTAGTAACATAGTGGGCCGGCCCGATTCGACTCTTTAACTCTCCTAAGTCCGTTGGACTATCGAGACATGCGGCTCGGTTTACCTGCTAAGGGCTAGGGCCGTCTAGCCCGGTTCATTGGCCACCTCTAAGTATCACGTTTAAACTATTCATCTGAATACATGATTACGTGCGACCTTTGATATAAATATGGTAAAGATCAATATTAGGTGACTGAAACTGAATCAAAACTATTATAACAATAAGGAAGAAATATATATAAGCAAAACCAATTAAGATTTTAGGAAGATAAAGTAATTCTTGAGAAAAAAAATGAAGTGAAATCTTATATTTCAATATTCAATACTTTTAAATGGGCTTCGATTTTTTCATCCATCTATTTATGATCACATATATTCCACTTTTCATGTTAAATTACATCTAAATCCTTACTATCTATTCATGTACAATTATTGTATAACTTCTTATAATGCAAACTAAGATTAAAAATGAATATGTGAAGCGTGATTATTAATGAATAGAACGGAAAAATTGATCCAAGGCTTCTAATCTAGATACTGGATTTTAGCCTTTTCCAAGAGATTTCGTGCTCGATTCTCTTAAAGGACTATTTAAACATACTTCATCTACTTTCGTGGCTGCCTTTGCAACGGTCTCGGGGATGCCCTTGCAGCGTTTCAGCACCCACTCAGTGGGATTTCCTAGCGTTTCAACGATTTCTTTCCGGGTGTTTCAAGTAAACTTCGAGGATCAGATTCATATCCTGGAAGCGAAGTTCATCATTACGCGGATTGAAAGCACATCCAAGAAGCGAAAGTTTATTGGAGCAGCAGTTAGATTCCACCCAGCCGGCTCGGACGAAGGAAATCAGCCGCATTAAAATACGTTCTGGAGTATTTTTTTTAAAGGTATTGAGTCAGCCAATTAAGACGAAGTAGTTTATTATTTGGAGTTTAGACTCCCATTTGGTTAGTCTAAAAATGTATTTCATATTACATGACTATTTATAACTTCTATCATTTAAGGAAAAAGAAAATAAAAAAATGAAAATTTATTTTTAGATAAGGTTAGGGAACCCGTAAACGAAGTCATATGTATGGGTGATGACCTTTAATAATTAAATACAAACATAGGTAATTATTACGATCATTTATCGTCTTATTTCTAGAAAAGGTTAGGGATCCCACAAACGAACAGATGTATGGGTGATGACCACCAATCTAGATGCAAAAAGCACCTAATTGAAACCCAACCGGGCCCAACCAAACAATAATCCCTCCGTTCCTATTTACTTGATCATTTGATAATTTTTTACTTTTTCAAAATACTTGATCGTTTATATTTCCAATGCAACTTTAAGGTTATTTTCTTCTTTTTACCCTTCAATAAAGTAATAGTACTTCAACATATTTTTTTACTTTTTGAGGATATATTAGTAAATTCTCCTCATTCTTTAATAAAGTGCTTTTTCTCCAAATGATCAAGTAAATAGGAACGGAGGGAGTAATAAATTGCATGTGGATGTCTTTGATTGACATGTGATGGTGGGTGATGATGCAGACATACATCCCAATCCTTACATGTGGATGTAAGTGAACAGCACATTATGGTGCTTCATTTTCGGCTTGTACCATCGTCTTGTCTCATCATTTTTTCCTTTTATTTTTTTTGGATTTATATATACTCACATTATTGGTGTTTTTATATGGGTTTGTGTCTGTGGCTTCTATATATACAAACAAATTCTAGTTATTAAATTAGGTAACTAATAAATCTGGGTGAAATTAAATGAATCTTTAAATCTAAAACCATCTATTATTGCATGTGATTTTGCACATGCTTTTATATTTTCTTGATTTCTGCCATCCTCAATTGGATGTGCACTCTCTACTGCATGTAATCATGTGTTCAATAATTTTTTAAGATGATGGTATAGTTGAGTGGTCAATATGATTATATCCGATTGGGGAACCCTTCGACATTGTGTCATACCATATTCTTTTATTCAATCTGGTAGGCCGTGTTATAGTCGGTCGAGTATGTATTGAATAGATTTTGAGTTAACGTAGTAATAATATGTAGCTAAATTCGAGTCTCCAATTAGATAAGTCATAGGCGGGACTCATACTCTCATGTGATACAGATTTTACCAAAATAATATTTATCCGGTCACAAGCTCATTTATTCCAAGTACAATTAGGGTCGACCCTTTGGGGGTGTCGGGGTGGGCGACTACCTCCGGCCGGGAAAATTTAGGAGGCCCCAATTTTTGAAAAGATGTATATAAATTATATTTACTCCCTCTATCCCTAAATGTTAGGGATATTTTCTTAATTTAGAAATTTCTTTATACATTTCTATTTTGATTAAATTGTAAGAGGAGTCAATAGAGGGAAATTATAAGTTAAGAAACAAATTCGAAATTTTCTTAAAATTTATGCAAAGTCAAATATTCCTATCAATTAGGGATGGAGATAGTTAATTAAGTCTTTAATACTCAATATATACTACCTCCAATCCAAAATTAGTGGTCTTTTAGACATTTGAATATTATCCAAAAAAAAAGTGATCTTTTACAAAAACCAAAGCAAAATACATCATTTTTTCCCTCAATACCCTTAATTGCATTAATTAAAGCTCAGTTTTAATGAATGACTCACGGATATTCATGTGCTTAAATAAGGGTAGAAAAGTCTTTAGGAGAATGTTTTTATGTCTTCTTAATCTATGCGAAAATCTTAAAAGACCACTAATTTTGGATTGGAGGTAGTAACTTTTTTCCAGTCAAGTGATCTTTTTTGTTACTTATGTATTTCTAGTGCCTAAAAGTTTTAATTTTATTTATTTTTACAATATTTGTATCTTGAATTTTATTCACAATGTTTTAAAAGATAATAATATAATTTAAATCTTTTTTATGTTTTTAAGACGAATCTATTTTTTATGTTCATAACTTTTTCAAAAAATATTAGTTTTCAAACTTCATATAGTTTGAATATACAAAAATTTAATAGTTTTATATCAAAAAGATAAAATGACAAAAAATTATAACGATCCTTTCCTAATTTCACCAAGAACCTTCGATATATCAGGACCGACCATATATACGATATATTTCATTAATTTATCTCATAAAATGTAACATTTTAATTTCATTTAAAGAGGTGGATGTTTTATCGAGATCATGATGAATCCATGCTGACTGGACATATATATAGATTAGATACCTTTTTCGTATTTTTGTAGAAGTTATTTTGTTTAATTGTTCTAGGATATATAGATTTTTATTAAACTAATTATGAAATTTCATTAGCTCAACTTTATGATTAATTTCATCATGATCACTACTACGTTGTTGTATTTTGACTTCATATAATTTCAGTGTAAGCTACTTTTATGAAATTAAGAATATTTTAAAATTCTTTGAGGGGTATTTGTAAGACAATGAATGGATTAACTACTGTAGTCTACTATGAAATGAATTAATCAAAAAATAAAAAATAATTTAAAAGATATAACTATATATCTTACTATATATATTCTCACATAAATATTAGTTGATAAGAATGAATATATGACCAATAGTGCTCCCTGATAATAAAAAAGTTTTCTTCACTTAAACACCTGAACTTTCTTTATATTTTTAAATTGACATTTAAAAGTCTTTATCTTTTTAAATATGCACCTGAACCTTAAATTTAGCACATGTACTTTCGCTTTTACTCGTGTTATCTTTTCAAAGAAGGGTAAAGATAATAAAAAAAATCTTACACTTTTACTCGTATTTTCTCATTTATGAAAGAGATTAAACCTAAAAACTACATCAAATAATTATATTCACTACTAAAATGAAAATGAGAAAATATGACAAATAGATAAATACTCTATTTTCCAAATGTAGTAAAACTGGAGACACTATTTTCTTTTATCTCAAAATACAAATGGAATAAATACTTCTTAATACAACTATAATAATAAATTCACAAAAGTGTAAAGTTTATATAAAATAGGAACCCTATTATCCACAACCCATACACAGTCATGACTCATGGTGGAAAGTTAACGGTTCATTAAGTTTTCTTATTTATCAATTGTCCATTAATTATAAAAACTATATAATGCCCACTTTAAATCATATTTTTTTCTTTTGGTACATTTTATCTAATATGTACCATTTTGTCAAAAAAATCACAAATTTATTTAACGAATTTCGGTATGCAAACTAACTTGGTGCATTGAACAATTTTGATACAATTATTTTTGAATATTAGTTTTGTACCATCTTAGAATGATATATTTTAATAATGTATACTATCTACATTAAAAATAATAATATATATTAATTAATTAAAATTAATGAACAATATGATTAATGAACCGAGTCAGAGCCTTAACCATCTATCAAACCCCTTAACTTTTATCATTATCTTACAATTATATACCCAATTTACTATGCCAGTTGGACATGGTCTATCAATCATGCTATAAATTTACTATAAATAATCCATATCATAAATCGACCACTTCATCTCATTTAATTTCTTTATTTTTTTTATACGAAAATGTCTCCAAAAATCTCTAATTCTACCCCCCTTTTAGGGGAGAGAGACATTGAAGGCAACAATACTAATGTAGCACAAACCACTTTCTTTAAACCCACAAAAAAATTAATTTGTATATTCACTTCATTGCTTTTAGCAGCCACTTTGATTGTTTCATTCATATACATTTCCAACAATGGTGGAAATAATGTTCCAATTGCTGATGACAACAATGACAACACTCCTTTATGTGCATTGTTCAAGAAAACGACGACGATGGTCGCGAATGAGATAGTCCCACGGGGCGTGTCAGAAGGGGTCTCGGCCAAATCGAATGTGCCTCGTCTAATGAGAGTAGGAGTACCTTCCTGCATTTGGACAAACAGAATGTTGGGATGGCAGAGAACAGCCTTCCATTTCCAATCACCAAAAAACTGGATTAATGGTTAGTTCATCTACATTTTGTTCTTCATGTGGTTATATAATATTAATATATTAAGCTAATATTTTTTCCCCTGTTTTGTTCTGCCTCCTCTGGATCATGACATTGATATTGGTGGGAATTTCATATACTTCAGATCCTAATGGTAAGTTTTTGATTTCCTTTTTCATATGAATTCACCCCTGTTCTATTCACTTAGACACCAGTATTCGTAGATGCGTTTTTTTGTGCTGTCTAAGACATTTTTTGGCACTGTTTAAGTGTTTTTTATGCCATTATATATCTATTCTTACAAGTCTACAAATATGTACTACAATCATGAAGGAAAAGAAAGGGAAGTAAAATAATCTAGTACGAATTTCGAAAAATAATTAACTGTCATTCTTACGGTCCCTACGTACTCGTGCCCTGATCTGTACAGTTTTCTTTGATGTGTGTTTATGAGGGATTAATTGATTGTAGACATTTCTTATGATTGACAGTTGTTCCAATACAGAGAATCTAATAGTTGGAAAGTGTATATGTTCACGTCTCTAAGTGCGATGATTGAGTTTTCAATATAACTAAGATTATTTGGCATATTTTTAGGTGTTTGAAACAAATTTATAGACAATACATTTTTGGGTTACTTTTGTAAATATGTTAAATTGATTATTTGTCCATAACTTTTTGAATTATATTTATGAAGTTACTATTAGTCAAAGTTCGATATTCAATGCTATTTAAACATCCATTTGTGCATTTCAAAGTGCCATAGATTGAATAATGACTAAAATCTAAGAGAAAAATTACTATTGGATATGGGCAAAATTTCGATAAAAATACTATCTTTAGTTGTTCGAAAAACATGTAATCTAGTTGAGTTGAGTCATGACTCATGAATGTCCGTCGTATCATTCTCATTGACGTGTCAGGAATTGATATATGAAATACGAAATATGATCGATTATGCTCAAATACATATAGTAAGATTGAAGAAATGTAATATGTCATTCTCATTCACGTGTCAGGAATAGATCTATGAAATATGATCACTTGTGCTCGAATACAAGTACGATTGAAGAAATGTAACATGTCATTCTCATTGACGTGTCACGCATTGATATATGAAATAGAAAATATGATCGCTTATGCTCGAATACATATAGTGAGATTGAAGAAATGTAACATGTCATTCTCATTGACGTGTCACGCATTGATATATGAAATAGAAAATATGATCGCTTATGCTCGAATACATATAGTGAGATTGAAGAAATGTAACATGTCATTCTCATTGACGTGTCACGCATTGATATATGAAATAGAAAATATGATCGCTTATGCTCGAATACATATAGTGAGATTGAAGAAATGTAACATGTCATTCTCATTGACGTGTCAGGAATTGATATATGAAATAGGAAATATGATCGCTTATGCTCGAATACATATCGTAAGATTGAAGAAATGTAACATGTCATTCTCATTGATGTGTCAGGAATTGGTATATGAAATAGGAAATATGATCGCTTATGCTCGAATACATATCGTAAGATTGAAGAAATGTAACATGTCATTTTCATTGATGTGTCAGGAATTGGTATATGAAATAGGAAATATGATCGCTAATGCTCGAATTATTGCAGGTCCAGTGTTGTACAAAGGATATTATCACTTGTTCTATCAATACAATCCAAAAGGTGCAATATGGGGAAACATAGTTTGGGGTCATGCAATATCTAAAGACCTAATCAATTGGAAACATCTCCCAATTGCCATGGATGCTGACCAATGGTATGATATCAATGGTGTTTGGACTGGGTCTGCCACAATTCTCCCAAATGGGCAACTTGTGATGTTATACACTGGCTCAACCAACCAATCAGTCCAAGTCCAGAATTTGGCGTACCCGGCCGACCCTAACGACCCGTTTCTCACTAACTGGGTCAAGTACTCGGGTAACCCGGTACTCGTCCCACCACCCGGGATCGATGACAAGGACTTCCGGGACCCCACGACTGCGTGGGTGACGTCGGAAGGCAAGTGGCGCATAACCATTGGTTCCAAGATCAACAAAACTGGCTTGGCATTGGTCTATGACACTCTAGACTTCAAGAGCTATGAGCTTAAAAGTCAGGTGCTCCACGCGGTTCCGGCCACGGGCATGTGGGAGTGTGTCGACTTTTACCCCGTCTCGGAAAATCACCAAAACGGATTAGATACATCAGATAATGGCCCTGGTGTCAAACATGTTATGAAAGTCAGTCTTGATGATACAAGATTTGATAAATATGCCATCGGTACATATAACGACGCTAATGGTACTTGGATCCCTGATGATTACACCATTGATGTTGGCATTGGATTGAGATATGATTATGGAATATTCTACGCATCGAAGACTTTTTATGATCAAGAAAAGCAGAGGAGAATCCTCTGGGGTTGGATCAAAGAGACTGATAGTGAAGTTGCTGACATTTTTAAGGGTTGGGCTTCACTTATGGTATGTCAGTCTCATCTACATTTATGAAATGACATTCTCATTATTTGCGTGCTATACAATGTAACGTTTTTCGTCCCCTCGTTTGGTTTATGATTCGATACTATTCCATATGACGTTTATAAAAACTATAACGGTCGTTGATGTACCTCAGGACATTCCAAGAACAGTAGTGTTGGATAGGGAAACTGGTAGCAATTTAGTACAGTGGCCAGTGGAAGAAGTAGAACAATTGAGGAAAGACGAAAAGGTATTCGAGGATATTTTAGTGAAGCCTGGATCAGTTATGCCACTTGATATAAGCTCTGCCACTCAGGTAATAACACTATTCTACATTCAAATATAGTTGTAAGTAGTCGAATATGCATGAATCGGAACAAATATGAAGAGACTAATTATTGATTTTTCGATTGCAGTTGGATATCGAGGCTGAATTTGAAATTGATAATGAGACACTATCAAGAGTTGAAGCAAGCGATGCACCATATAGTTGCAGCGATAGTGGTGGCGCGGTGCAACGTGGTGTACTCGGACCATTCGGTTTATCAGTTCTTTCAAGCAAAGATCACAGTGAACAAACTCCAGTCTATTTCTACATAAAGAAAGCCAGTGATGGCACCTTCATTACTCATTTCTGTTCTGATCAATCAAGGTGATCTACTTGTTTTCATGCTCATGTTGATATTTTTTGTACTAAATTATTATATTGAAATTATATAGAAATTTTATTGTATGGATGTTTCTTTTAATATATCAGGTCATCATTAGCAACTGATGTAGTCAAGGACATATATGGAAGTACTGTACCTGTATTGAAAGGAGAAAAATTGACCATGAGGATTTTGGTAAGTTGAATCTTCCTTATGTATATGTGATTAAACATGCTATATAGTAGCTATGTTAATTTTGTACCCACAATGCACTCATACAATGTATTTTGAGTAAGAAACCAATATCAATAATAAACACCGAGCATGGCTCCATTGGTAAAGAACTAAACTGTTAAGTATTTACAGTCTCGCCTCTTCACGCAGCGTAAATTCGACTACCCTTAAGGAGTTGATTTGTTATACACACCAGAATAGGAAAATTATGGTGTGAAATGACTATGCTGTCTCCCTATTTGAAAGTGTAGTAAGAGAGATTGTTAAGTTGGGGGCAAAATAGTCATTTCACGCCCAACAAAAACACTATTATGGTGTGTATAGTGTTGCCTCTTAAGGAGGGACCCTTGTGTTAAAGTGGTTAAATGTCAAGTTTTAGTCTCCTGATCAGTTGAGACACATCTTATCATATACCTCCTTTATATACTTCGAGACAACGATGTGTCGGTAGTTATCAGACAGTATCACCTTATAAGTACATAATCCGAAATCCGGAATCTTCTTTCATGATGTTGTCATTATCAAACACATATTTATATATACAATATGAAATTTTGTTTCTAAAATAAATTGCATTGTTTGTTGAAGGTTGATCATTCCATAGTAGAAAGTTTTGCTCAAAGGGGGAGGACATGCATTACTTCAAGAGTATATCCCACAAAAGCCATATATGAAGAGGCTGCTCTATTTTTATTCAATAATGCAACCAATGCCAACATAAAAGCATCTCTCAAGATTTGGCAAATGAGATCAGCCCAACTACAATTTTAGGCACAAGTCAAAGAAAAGGAGAAAGATAGCAACATAATCCACAATATTTGTTCATACCAAATTTGAGAGTTACCATTTTATTGTATTTCTTAATCCTTTCTTGTATTTTTAGAAATCTAAAACATTTTTTTCTTCATATATAATCATTTTTTCTATCTTTTGTTAGCCACTTAGTTTATTAACAATTTGTTTTACACATTGTTTGCCAAATCCATAAATTTTGCAAATGGAAAGCAATTTATAGAGTTTAGTAAAAATTATTGAAAAGGTTCGGATCGATTCGTTGAACCAAAAATAAGAACTTCTACTCGAGTTAGGTTTTATGAAAACTGGTTTAGTTAAATAATACTCTTTTCGTTTTTTTAGTTGTTGCTTTAGTAATTTGACATAGATTAAGGAAAAGTGAAAATAGTCAATACATTGAAAATATAAAATATCAATTGATTGTCATATTATCATTAGATGGGTGATTACTTCAATACGAAAAATAAGCAAAAAGTACACTGAGACTGTAAAATTACAATCAATGATGCTAAAACGACAACTAAAAAAGCAAACAAGTTAGGTCACAACGACAAGTGAAATTCGATACATATTGTTGTGAAAGTCAATTAATTATAATTTCTAAATAAAGATGTAAAAAAACAATTCTTGTTGATATCAAGTTTCAAGAGAAAAACAGTTGGGAATGCCAACCAGGTGCGGAATGGGCACATGAATGTTCTCAGACTTGCCAAACGTGCAACCATGAATGTGGAGAAAACCTTGGATTAGTGGGCTCAGGTAACTTGATAAATTTTATATTAAATTAATAAAGAAAGAATGTTAAAATACTTTCGGTTAATATAATAATTGAAAAATGTATGTTGTAGTTTCTTGATCAGTCGAAATACATTCTGTGATTTATTTCTTTTCTTTATTCCCGATAGTGTTGTTGTTGACCAGGAAAATCGAAAATTGCCCGATTTTCGATCTGAAATTTCCGGTCTATTTACCCACCGGCTAGGTTACTAGTATTGCTTAAAATTATAGTTTCAAATTTGAGGGTTTTCAATTGGTTAAAGTTTTTTGAATTCCAGATTTGGTGGTTGCCTACTCGAGCAAGGTTGAGTGGGCCGTTAGAGTGAAAATTTCATCGTTAATTGATATTTTAGGGGTTATAGGTCAGCAAAGATAGTTCGAGAGATCACACAAGCGATAACACCATTTCATATCACAATTAAACAACTATAACAAAACACACAAAATATAAATGTTATCATCATTACAAACACTAATCTAATGAGGTTCAGAGTTTAATATGGCCCTCTCACAATTATGGCTTGCTTTCTAAAAGTGGTAGTTTTTCAATTTTAAGGTTTTCTCAATTTGGGAAAGACAATAATGATTAAAAAAGAATTAAAACTGGTATTAATAGGATAAGTTTTCCTCCAATAGTGTGTAATTACTAATTTAACCTCCACTTAAGGTAACAAATGTAGTACATGCGAATCAAATGTGATGCGTACGTATGTTCATTGGATGAAAATCCCTTTTGCGGGTAGTAAAGAAAAGATAAATAGTACAAGGGCTAGCGAAGAAAGAAAGTAATAATATAAGGACCACATAAATAATTAAATGATTACGGCAGCAACCGCCTAAAGGCCAAAACGACAGTCCCCCTGCCCCCTCCCAACGAGTCCGGATCCTCTGTAACACTTTGTGCGACACTCTCTATTACACTTTTATTATTTGTCTATTTTTTGAATTTTCAAGCACCATATATTATTTAATCATGCTTTGTAGACATATACAATTATATCTAATTCAAAATAGTTGTTGTATATTTGTAGAGACGAATATTTGAGTTATTGTAACTTTCATCATTAAAAATTACAATTGTTTTCATAAAAAGCAAAAAGCAACCAGATTTTTTTAACTAGAGGTGGTAGTAAATACTCCCTCCGTCCCTAAATGATTGTCACATTTGACTTTTGGTGGTCAATAAAACACGATTTAAAATACAAATATCTCTTATTCTAAATGCAAAAAAATTATAATAAGTTGATATTTCAAAAATATATATTGAGACGAATCTAACGAGGTCCCACAAGACTATATTATTTCTGTTCGTTTAGTGAGAATTCGTGATCAAATTTTGTTGTAATTGACCATAAAAGTCAAAATGTGACAATCTTTTAGGGACGGAGGGAGTAATACGCAAATGCTATATACGGTACCTATATACAGTACCCCAACTCTTATTCCCAAATTTGCCCTTACAAAATTTCAGCATCAAAAAATTTCAATTCATTTGCAATTTATCACTCCCTCTCTAGAAGTGTGGGTTTTCCTTTTCTCTCTACAAAAATTATATAAACTCTTAATTTCTTCTCCTTGATCACCAATTCCATTAATGACTAGATGATGATTGCTTCACGAACACGACAAGAGTTTTATCATAAAATCTCGCAATTAAAGGTAAATCCGTAAATAATTTATAACCCAGTAATGGGCACATTGCAGAAACAGAAAAAAATAAAAGCTTTTTCACACAATCAATATAACATGTGTTCATATTCAAACAACAAAGTTTGTTTTCATTAAATCTTTAACTAATTCAAGACAACAAATACTAATTAATCAAATATGATTACAACAACAAATGAATAAAAATCAATAACAAAATAAATAAATAAATAAATAAAGGAGATAGCAAAAAGGTCATATCTTTATTAGCAGAAATAACATCAAATACTCCCTTCATACAAGAAAAATTGCTAGTTTGGAAATCGAAAGTCAAAATTAACAAAATTTATAGCTTTCTTAGACACAAACTTTTTATTTGAATCAAATCCACTATTTAAGTATCGAAGTACAAAATATGCCTGATGCTTATACCCCCACGAAATTGTGGTGGTTGATGAGTAGATGATGATTGTTTGAGCTTTGAGTTACCCATTCCAGATCTAGAATATGATTGGTGTTCTAGAGAGGTTTTTAATAGATTAAAGTTTAGAGAGAGAGGAAATTTGATAAATGAGATTGAAATTTTTGTTCTCATCAATTTAAAAGGGTATTTTAGTAAATTAATATGGAGTACTATACATAAATGTACCGTATTTAGCATTACCCTAAATAATATTATGAAGATTATTTGTTAAGGAATCCGGTCCGATCTGGGTATCCGCTCTCTCGGGAACCGGACCGATAGGTTACCGGCTCTACTCGGTCCGGACCGATAACCATGTCATGTACATTTTGTGGACTGGTACCAATCCAATAACTTATCTGTGAATACCGATCCGAACGGTTCTGGGATATGATAAATATATAAATGCAATAGAAAAAAACTTCAGAAAAAAATTGAAAATCAATAATAAACATTTAAAAATTAACATATGATTTGTTACCGGATACTTTATCGGATAACTTACAGAAAACCAGCTATTTCTTTTAACCCATTCCCGGGAAACCGTTATCTCACCGGGTGCATAAACAGAAAATGTTAGAACCAGGTACCGGTAAATCTCGACTCTCCCGGTCTAATAAGAGCCCTACTTGAAAGATTGAAAAAATATTCGAATAATAGAAATGTAATAAAAAAAATGTCGCACAAAAGTATTACATGTAATTCAAACTCCCACCCAACCCATAGTTTTAATTCGAACAAAATTCGAATCGTTCTATCAACTTCGCAGATGCATTGATTCAATTCCATCCATAATAATTTACGTTCTAGTACTTGTTTGGATTCATATCCTCATCCGATCTTCCTTTTCTCTCATATGGTCCACAAAGGCATTGAATTTATTTCTTGATAGTTGTACAATTCCGTGAATACAATCAACTATACACACACCCAAATTGTGATTTACTATAGCATTAAATAACTATTTTACCCCCCGTTTAACTTTCTCACCTACTACACTTCCAAACGAGGGGCAGAATGTCATTTTATGCTACAGGAATCCACTATTCGGGTGTGTATAACAGATCAGATATAAAAGGTACAACCTCTAAATCAAATAAATAAATCGCAATTGTTTGACATGTAGCCTAAAACAGGATTTATAAATATACAGGTACTCCAATTCTATAAAGGATCAATGTGACCACAATATTATCCGCTAGGCTGATGAGAGGCCTTCTGGAAGTGACTGGCTATCGGGATCCGGCGACACAAATTTCCGACAACCATATAATACTGCCGAGTGGAACCCATTTGGATTATCGATAAATATGAAGTGACCACCCTGAAATAATTTGGAAGACAATGATATTGGGAGAAGACCATAGACCAGGCGACCCTCGGACACGGCACACCATAATTTTATAAAACAATGTATTTTTAGTCTTAAATTTTCAAAATTTTATACTGCTATTTTGCCCAGCCATAATTTGAAAAAAAATGTATAGTCTATTATATAAGTAAATATTTTGAATTTGGGGCAAACAATTACGAGGTCTGAATACGGGTAGTCACAATGGAAGGCTTCGGACTAAAATATCATACCTGAGGGACTCTTATAATTTCGCAGGGAACCTTCATCGATTTACGAGCCTCTTGTGCCCCTTGATAGTTCATCCAATCATCAATACCATAGATAAAGGTAGTTGGAACCTTCCACTCAGATGCACTGGACCAAAACCATAGAACTCAAAAGTTAGGCATTTCAGAAGAAGGCCTGAAAAAATCGTGACTCGGTCTTCCGAGTTCAAACATCACCACCATTTTGATGCTCATAAATTATCTCAATAAAATATTCTGCGACATAATCGACCTGAGTATATGAACCAGTTAACAGGAGATTCATTATTTCAGCGCAAAACTAATAACGTTCTGAACAACAAAGGTCATTAACTATTATGGAAGTTGCATCCGGTTATAAAAAAGAGCAAGGAAATATTTAAGCAACACAATTTCTGTGCTGGGTATGTACACCATGCGAAGAAGTGAAAAGTAAGGATATGAGACGGCCTTAACGAGCCATCACTAAGGACATGCCTTACAGTAACTGTTCAATAATCAGAAGGCATTGCTAATCACTAAATGCAACATGATAATCCTTTAGTTAAGTATCACAGATTCGCAGATAAACTTTACAAAAATCCTTGAACCACTGATCTGCATAGCCTAATCTCTTAGACAAAGATGGAAAACTGCCAAATAAGGATCATCAGCACACCCAATAACAAGATATATGAATCTCACCTCCGTAAAAGAGGACTCCTGGCAAATGCTCCAAAGGAGAATATATACTTTAAGCATAGTTCCCCGCTACCTTTCGCGGCAAGAGTGTGGTACGTATAATCTTCCATTCACAAGATGCAAAGCATTAGGGATTTGAAACATGTAATATACAGAACAAGAGGGTTTGTATGTTACCTGTCAATAATTTAGCTTCCAGGTCATTCAGAAGATCTCCCTGTGCATATGAACCAAATCTCGCACTGGTATATTTACGGACAAGATTTGGACCCCATGGACCTAAACCTCTGGATTATTCAACATCAAGCACAACATATGTACATGAGAGGTGAATCAAGAACCAATCCAACTAAAATGAATTTATTTTGTAAGTGTCACAACTGAAAGCCAACCCCAACTAGTAGGTGGGATTAGAAATGTAGCAATGCAACTACTGGAACCACTTCTAAGGGACTGTAAACATATTTTCAATTACCTTATAATCTTCTGCGGAGTTAAGTTAGACTCCCATAGGTGATTCAAAATGGCACCCTTCCAAGTTGCTCGGAATTTTGTCATTCGCTCGGTCATGTGATCTGTTTCAGATGTAAATCCTGCTGGTCCAACTAAAACTAAATGCTGAACATGCTGAGGATGCTACAATTTCAAAACAACTACTGTAAGCAACAAAAATTAACATCTGCGAAATAAGATACTATGTAACAGTTACGAAGGACTCACTTTTAGTGCATATTTAGCAGCAACATATCCCCCAAAAGAATGACCAAGTAATATAAAATTGCTAAGGTTTTTTGCTTTCCTCCATTCCTCAAAAGAGTCAATAAACCATGCCTCCGTTTCTGCATTGTGTTACAAAAAATATTAAAATTAGACACCAATGATACATTTTCCAGATTGTAGACTGAAACAAGACATGAAGGGATACAAGAGAATGATATCAATTGCCACATAATGGTGGAAACAATGAAAATGAAACATTAAGGTAATCCTTCATCTCGTATATATATTCTAAATTTGGGCTAGCTGAGCACTAAAGTTAAACCGAGAAACTAGGATTATAGAAGTTAATGATCAACTTACTACAAAGTCTAGACCAAGTCCTACACAAAAAGAAGAAGAAACAAACCTTCAGTACTTTTGCATGTAAAGTCTGGTCTGCTTGATCCACCCCAACTGCATCAAGAATTTATAAAAGACAGTAACGTGTCAAGAAGTAAATGGAGGCCAAGAGATGCTCTGTAGAGAACTTAACAGTACACAGAAAATATATACTACGTATAAAGGACTTACTGGAGAAATGAGATTTAAATGTAGTGGAAAGCTACTATAATAGATAGATGATCCTGGAACAAACTAGATTTATTTACAGACATTGGCTTCATATGACTATCACAAGAAGCAACGCTAGAGAAAAGTGCGCAATCGAATTATATCACAACTATGCACTAGAAAAGGTATGGCATTTGGCAGAGACCAGCACTATGATGCAAACTCATGCCCTGGACATGATACAAATTTTGTGACACCATCTAGTTAAGCAATTGAATTTTCTTCAATTTCAGAATCCAATTGTCATTTCAATCATACAAGTCAATAGCATGATATAGCTTCATAGCACAGATGAGCAAGGACAGTGCAAAATACTGCATTTAAATTGCTTTTTCATTTTCCAATAAATATTAATATTCTGTAAACTGAACATTCTTCTACATCTAAACAAGAAACGAGCCCCTATATAGAGACTTGACCTAAAATAAAGTGGAACATATAAACATCCAGAGCGGCATGGGGTACACTGGGCAATTATGTTATTGGTGCATCAAGATGATTTGGCATGGGGTGTTGTTGCTGAGGCTAGTGGAGTTGGTAACAGACGTTACTCTTCAAGGAATAGTCTAAAATCTTCGAGGGAAGGAAATGGGAGGGGAAATTTAATGATAATGTGAAAACAAATCCTAGAGTGGAAACAAGAAATGAGGAAACCAAATGATAAAACTACATTGGATTTTGAAGCAAGTTGGAAAGACATCTTTAAAGAAGCCCACAGGATTGAAACAGAAAGTTATATGTTCATGGCTGAACTTAAACCATTGTAGAACACAGTGAGAAATTAAAGAACCAAAGAACAATGGTCCACAAAAAAGGAGGTAACAAGCTTACGCAAGATAATATTCAAACCAAGATGAAGAAAAGAATGCAGTTCAATATTAACATAAAAAAGGAACACCTTAACTCACCCAAGCTGATCAATGGCAATGACTCTAAAATGCTTGGCAAGAGCATCAAAGTTGCGGAAGAAGAAACCTTGGGAAGCACCGTAACCATGAACCATTATAAGAGTTGGAGCATCGTCTTTACTATCAAATGTAACTGTATTAATAAACCTTGGCTCGTCACTTGCTGACCGGAACCACCTGACTTTAGACCCTGGCGGACCAGATCCTATATTAACCTGCTCCTGAGTATACGATGTCCTGTAATTTTCAAGGTATCAAGACAAATAAATCATTGATCAGAAGAAAACATATAGCTGAACGACATTTCAAATACAAAAAGCCTAAAACAATGCACATGCTGTTCAGTTCACTGAGAAACTTTAACGAATTGAATACATAAACCAATAACCAATAGTTGAACTTATGTAGGCTACAATGAAAGGAACTAGAAACTATGTAGCTGTAGTAATCAACCTCCTATAAGCTAGACCAAAATTTTCAAAAAGTTTACTACTATATTAATACAACAAATAACAAACTTTACACATCGGACACCAATAATAGCATAGAGCCTCTGAATTCGATTATCGTGAATCCTTACACCAGGTTATTTAAGTTTAAGACCTCACAAATTGAATACACTTTAACAATGAACAACTAATATACTAGATACCTTAATTACTTGTCAAACACGAGTTCTCCTAGAACTAAACCCCTACACATACCTCAAACTCGGAATTGTCTAGTTTCGAATTTTGATGGTTGAGGTTGACTATTTACATTTGGAAAAAAAGTATTTTTTGGTGAAAATATGTCAAATGTTAGTATTTTCAGTATTATTATACATTAAAATCAAACTGACATGTAGCTAGTTCTTTAAAGCATAAAGGAAAACCATTTCTATAAAGCAGAAATTCGGACAATTCACATTACTAAATGAATAAATAGCAAAAAAATTTATAAATAGCTGATAAAATTGACCAAATAAACATTAACATAAACATATAAACTGCCATATATCTAATACTTTAAAGCACAAAAAAAACAGAAATCATGTGTATATAGCAGAGAATTAGGAAAAATCACTTTACTAATGAGTAAATTGCCGAAATGGTGCTAGAAAGTGGATCGACCTTGCCATTTGGTCTTGAAAGTTTAAAGTTGCAAATTAGTCTTCAGAATTGGACAAAAGTTGCAATTTAGTCCAAAAACTAACGGAGGCGTTAAAATTTAGCGAATATTTAAAGTTGCAAATTAGTTTTCAGAATTGAACAAAAGTTGCAATTTAGTCAAAAAACTTATGGAAGCGTTAAAATTTAGCGAAACCTTTCATAGATACCCATTGCAAAAATATGCTTAAGTTCAACGTCTCCGTTAGTTTTTAACTAAATTGCAAGTTTTGTCTAATTTGGGGGACTAAATTATAACTGTTCAACTTTCAATGATCAAATGACAACCTCTCGATCAAATGAACTTTCACCCATGACCATATCATCAATTTCCTCCTTTATTAATTGTATAAATATTTAAAAAAAAATGTCTAAATAGCTGAAAAAAATCACAAAAATAATATGAGTAATACGAACATTAATATATTAAAAAGTAATAATTACTTGACGAGAGAGAGAAGGCGTTTCTCCGCGGCGATGATTTGATCGGTGGAAGTAGGTATCCACCGCAGAAGAGTAGGCCACAACGACGACTTCTGGGTTGCGTTTGATGACGTGGCGGTGGTGGTGGCGGCGGAGCTGATTCCTTCGGCCATTTTTAATTTAGTCAACGGCCTTAGTTTTATACTCATACAATTTTTGAACACTGAATTTAATTTAATTTTGTTTATTGACGTATATCGAAATTGAATTGGGAAGAGAAAATAAAATTTGGGGGAAGAATTTTGGAAATAGATAAAAATTTATAGTTGTATGCTTAGTTTTTGAGTCAAGTTATTCAAAGGAGAAGTGGAGAAGAAGGTTCTTACGCGGCTAGTCCACGTCAGTGCTGACGATTTCTGTTGTCAAATTTTCGGAACGGTTGTGAGAAAAGTGAGTAATTTTGGCCTTTTAATTACCAGTCATGTCAGAGTTAATCGAATAGCCTACTGGAAAAGACTCTTGCTAGTCATCAGAAGGTCTTGATTCGAAACTTATCTCATCGCTAATTTACAAAAAAAAAAGAAAAAAATTACCAATCATGTCAGCGCTCTCTGTTTTTTCTTTATCTTGTCGGTCTTACACCCTAAATGTATCTTTTTATACTCAAATATACATAAATTAATTTAAAGAGAGGGTAAAAAAGAATTACCCGATAGTTTAGATTTGTGAGACACATTTTAAAATAAATTTATTTGTGGGAATCGATATTATATATAAAGTTGGAAGGCCTTTAATTGTGGTGAAGCCTAGATACATGATTAGTTATGCCACGTATCATTTTGAAAGGTATGATGGCTCATTATATAGTATTGATGGTTCAATGTAAACAAAACCACAACCCTTCAGTAGCTATATAAAAAAATAATTTTCAGTAGCTTTATATTAAAAAATAATTATCACGTTATCCACTATATATAACGTATGTAAATAATATTTTTTATAAATAAGTATTTTACTTTTATAAACTAATAATTATCCAACATTTTTAATTATATCTATTTCTATATTTAGACATATGTTTAGTTATAATTTTATAAATAAATATTTATTTATTTTATATAAATTATAATTTTTAACTATAGAATATTATCATTAAATAAATAAATATTTTTATTATTAAATAAGTTTAGTCGTATTTTTATAAATAAATATTTATCTTATATAAATTATAGTTTCAATTCCAGAAAATTATTATTAAAAAATAGAAGTATTTCGAACAGACAGTGTTCAAACGACTAGAGAATATAAATGAAAATGTGTGCAAATTAATATTTTATAATACTTAAATAAAATAAAACCACTTTTATTACTAAATAATTATAAAACAACTCAACCTTCTTTCTCACGTTCGCCCCCGCCCCCGAAACTCCATACAATGCTCATCAACTATGACACCGTCGATTATCTCCTCCCCTGTTCTTATATTAGGTATCTCCACAAAGTAAAAGCACGCTTTCAACATTGTAACAAAATATAAGATAATGGTAAGAGCAAGTCTAAAAAATTTTTTTTTTTTTGTAAATTAGCGATGAGGTGAGTTTCGAACCTAGAACCTTTTGGTCACTAACAAGAACCTTTTCTACGAAGCTATTCGATGAGCAAGTCTAAGTAATTGAGGTCCATTTTACTCATTCTTCTAAACTATAGTCCAAATTCCTATTTCCAATGATTTTGAAAGTTCGGATACTTAATGTAGGGCCGGACTTGGGGGCGGCCGGGTGGGCGACCGCCCAGATCCCAGGAATTTTAAGGGCCTCAAAATATTAAAAATATATATATAACAAAAGTGTAAATTAAGACAAAAGTCATAATCATCACAGTGGTTAAGTATACAGGCTACATTTTTTTACACTCCTCTTTTTAGTACAACTAATCTGTATTAGTGCATTACTATATGTCTATATCTATTGTCTAATAAGCCCGTGTATTGTCAAAATATTGGTGCAACTAATTTGTATAGGTATATCCAATAAGCCCGTTACAATTAGGCATTTAATTTATAGTGATTACTTTACTTTTTTACATGGTGTGGTCTTGATTTTATTTTATTTTCTAAGTTCCCAACTTTTAACCTTTTAGCTATAATTATTATTTTGCACAAATTAATTAAACTATATTATTTCTCAATTTCAATTTATTCAAAGAGTCAAATTAATTATTTCTGAAAACTCACTGATATTTTTCCTTTTACTTAATATTTTACAAGTTATTTTATTTTAAATTTCACTTTTCAATTATATATTTTATACTTTAATTATCTTTAACTATTTATTTATTTCATCAAATGTCATCACTTTTCTAAAAAAAAAGTAAAAATAGAAAAAAGATGGAAACTATTTGGTCAAAAATTAGATAAGTTCCACAATGTGACAATAAAGATTGAAATCGTCACACTAAATGCCCCTGCGCACGCATATCGTGGACTACCCGAAGGAGGTGAATCACGGGATGTGCCTCAGTTTAAACAATGCTTAGAGAATTTCTTTTTTTTTGTAATTTTTAATAGGGGCCCCTTTTTCACTTTTTGCCCTGGGCCCCGAAAATATCAGGACTAGTCCTGCTTAAATGAAAGAAAGACATAACAATAAGATGTCAAGATATCTTTTCGCTATTTTAAAATTATCAATTTTTTTTATAATTCACTTCATTATATAAAAATATAAGTTCACACACATTACAAACAAGCCTGGTCGACTGAAAGAACTCCAACATATGGAATTTTACAAAGACATACATAATATAAAAAGAGTAACAGAAGACGAGAATCTGCAACCTCTCGGTGCTGGATATTTTCCTCACTGAAGGATGCAAACTTCTGGCGAATATGAGAAAACAAAACAAAAACTCATAATAACAAGTATTAATTCATACTTAAAATTGCCTCGTTTCCCAAAATTGCTAGAATGTAGAAACCAAACATGATGGATTAGAGAGGGAAGAGAAATGAAAATAAAAACGTAACATGAGCAGAAGAGAAAATCAAGGTTCTTTTTGTCAATGTCACTGATAGAACTTTTTCAGTATCGACTATGGGTTGAATAGATAATAAGTAAAGAAACCAGATGGATGTAGTGTTTTGACATGAGAAGAAGAGAAATTCGAGCTTCTCTAGGTCAATGTTAGAGGTGAATATTATTTTCATGTCGAGTAGAAACTGACTTGATATGGAATCCTTAGAACTAAAGTTTAACAGGAAAGTTCCATCAAAGTTCAAATTTCTAGATATAACAACTAGGGAGACTAAAGAAACTCTAAGATGAACTAATATGAGAAGAAGAAATCAAAGAACATATACGATTACCATTTCTAAGACGAATTTGCATGTTACCTTAACCTTTGAGATCAAAGAGTTGAATTTTTCATAGCATCCTCCATTGACTTTAACGGGAATTCCATTCTATTCCTAGATCAAAAGGAAATCCCCCAAATTCTTTTGGAGAACAATTAATTAAGGGTGGTTTAGATGGGCTCATTAGTTCTTCCATGGTGGTGACTTTGGTGGGAGGGCCACTTCTGGTTGTCCTCACTTTTGCTTTTTTGTATTCCATTGTCTGGTCGGCGATTGAATGTGAGAGTGTCCTCCCAATCCTCCCTTTTCTTCTCAAGTTGAGTATGAGCAAAACTTTCTCCAACTTTCCATGTAGAGATGTGTCGATTTTCGATTCTAATTGAGCTTAAATTCTGGGTGTCTAAAGTAAATGTAGGATAGGTTCTGGGAAGTTGTAAGAGAGTGTCTTGTTTAGTTGGAACATTTGTTGGATATCTTTTTGCTATTGAATCAAATCCACAAAAGAGATCAATTTATGAGATTAAGAACTTTTGAACTTTTTAAGCTTCTGTCTCTTTGATTATGTTTAAAATTATCAATTACTCATATTAAATTATACATTATAAAAAAATTATGTTTGAATACGTGTGTCTCTAAAAAGACTAAAACCAAAAACAACATAGTGAAAGCCATAGATAAAACAAAAAACTAGAATTACTACAATAATTCATAAAGATAAAAGAATTTGTAATTATTCTACATTTGCAAGCTACTATCCATAACATTTGTCATATTGATCTTTAAAAAAGTGACATTCAGAATTTGTCACTCAAGGAGAACATCTAGCCAAGACTTAGCAAAAATGGACAAGAATATTATTAATGACAATGTAAATATTTATATCTATGTATTTATTTTGAAGTAATGTGTACTTTGGATACTCATATTTGAGTATAAACTGATCTGTTATACACACCCAAATAGTGGAATACTGTAGCATGAAATGACAATTTTGTCCCCCCTATTTAGAAGTGTAGTAGATGATGAAGTTGAATGGGAGGGCAAATTATCATTTAGTACAATAGTAACCCACTATTTGGGTGTGTGTATAGTGAATCCCATAAATATTCTATGAAAATAAGAATGTGAATATTTGTATTTAGAGTGGAGACTTAAGACAGATCACAAACGTGGATCTAAAATCACAAAAAATGAGAATAAGTTATTGAACTCTATACCATGGCATTCAATTTGAAGTGAGAAAACTCAACTGAATCACTAACACAAAACATTTTTTCAATACAAATCCATTTTGAAATGCAAAAAACTCAGCCTAAACAATTACGTAGTGCAAAATTGAGCTTAACTAAAGAAGGAAACAATTTATCAATTCAAATCAACTTTCAAGTGCAAAATCTCAGCTCAATCACTAAGAAAAGTACTCCTTCCATTCCTTATTCTAATAACTATTTCTTTTTTGCACAAAATTTATTGAAAATTCAAACTCCTCTCACAATTTAGTTTTCCCTCCAAACTTTCTTACTTAATTAGGTAAAATGAAAACTTAAAACGAAATTTCTATATTTGGTATATGGTTAGATAATGGGACGGAAGGAATATTTTTTTAATCCAAACAACTTGAACGAGCATAAAATCAATTAATGACTACAAATAAACAATTTTTTTTTCCCTCCAAATCTACTCCAAAGAGCCAAAAAGGTTTTTTTTTTTAAGCTAAACCCAACGAGGGTTACGTGTTAAATTTAAAAAAATATAAAATACATCGTCTTGCGAGTTTAGGCAACAATATAGATCAAAGATACATAGAAGTTAGAACTCTTGGCAATGGGAACTCAGGAAGTCTAGCAAGACTCGAGATCAAACGCTAGAAAACACCGTAATCATCTTACATGATAATCAGACACTTATAGTTGTCAATTTGAAGTAAAAAAAAGATGAAAGAGCCAAAAAGGTTTAAAAACTAAAACAATAATTTCTTTTCCATCGAAATAAATTCCAGTCAATTTAACCAGTAAAAACAAACAATATATATTTCTATCGAAGTAAAATTTGAAGTTGCAAGAAAGTGAGGTAAATGAGTTGAATTTTGACAACCGAAAGTAAAGCTTACATCCAACCATAACGCCGGTCGAAAACCAGGCGTTTCGTTGCTCGCCCACCCGAATTCATGTTTCCACCCTCCATTCTAAACTCAGTCGGTCGAGGATGTGTGTGGTGGCAGATGTGTACGGTGGCGGTGGTGATGATGACGGACGTGTATGATGGTGTTTATGGAGGTAGAAAGTCTCATGTTGGCATGTCGGTACACTATGTGTGTTGTCATCAGATCCAACGACGAGTAAAACATATATGAGCACATAGTCGATTTTGCTAGTAAATTATGATTGATGATGGTAATATTCTATGTTATTAAATTAAGAAAATAAGTACAAAACACATGAAAAGTAAAAATTGTTTAAGCTTGTTCTAAATATATATTCACACAGTCAACAAAATTCATAGCATTCACTTTTTTCTTACTTTCATCGTTCTTTCTATGTTGGTGAATTTCAACTTTTGTTTGATTCCTCAAGATTCGAACTCCGTCAGAACAATCAATGCAATTGGTAGCACTAGGACAATGTACGAGTCCAAAGTAGTACTTGGTTGTGTGTGCGAGCCATCGAGCAACACATATTGTTGTTCGGAAGACCATGGATGTTTTGCGAATTTGTTTGATTGTCGAAATAATTGTGCGAATAAAAATATATGCTCGTTCAATCCATCCACCTACACATATATGTGTCAAACGACTCATGAAAACTTTGCAAATTTGTTGGATTGTAATAGAAATTGCCCGTAATAAGAATGGTGTTACGGTTACTTAGTAATATTTTGTTACTTTAAAACTATGAGATCATTTGGAATAATATCGTATTTTGTTACTTAAAAAAAAACACATGAAAAGTATAGCATGGCAAGTAATGATGTTAGGCTAATGGGTGACGAGCCCATAAATATAGGTGATCTCTATATTGTATGTACACAACAACAATTATCATCGATAATATATCTCCCTCTATATTTCTACATAGTATCTGAGTCTATCGATTCTTGAGGCCTAAATATACATTCTGCTGCCATGCCGGTGGGTTTTCTACTATGTAATACTCACCGGCGGGATTTTATTGATTTCTATTTTCTTCAAATTTTTTGTTTATTTGAGAGTTATTTTTTTTACTTGTTATTATTGTTGCAAACTCATGAAAATTTAAATGAATTATCATGAGTTTGAGGGAAGGAGGTGGTAACAAGTAGGATTAGCCCATTAAAAAAAATAGAAGAAAAAAAATTGATTTATTCTACTTCGAGTTGAGGTGGAATTTTGAAAAGAAAAATTTGACAAGTTCGGAAAAGATGGCGTTCCTGACAGTTATTGATTGGCGAATTACGCATTGTCTGGCGAGTCCAATACGCGTTGTCTGGCGAGTCCTATACGCATTGTCTGACGAGTCCTATACGCACTGATCTGACCGGGTTCGAAAAGAATGACGTTCCTAGGAATTACTGATTAAAGATTGTCGATACGTGTTGTTTGACGAATCCGACACGCACTGATCATGGATCCGACTTGATCCAATTTTATGTTTTCTTTTATTACTTATTATTGTTGTAATACAAACTCATGGAAATTCTATCAAATTATCATTTATATCAATATTTATTAAAATGTAGAAGGAACTTAACCGTTACACAGTAATAAATTTTAAGAACAATTTTTCTCTTAATTCATTAGACCATTTGTAGTACATACTTTTTATACTACTATTTTATCAAATTTAAGTGTTATATTTTAACCATTACACAAATTCAAATTCCCTATCTAAATACTTACGACACCTACATATTTTAAGTGAAGAATAAAAGTTGTTTAAAAAGGTGTTAATATAAAGCACTCTACAATATTTGAAAAAACTTTTTAAAATAAAGAAATTTGATATTTGATACTTTCATTTTTTTCGTTCTTCTTATTCTAAATATTAAACACGTATTGTTCCAACACATTTGAAGTGAATGTTCTTAGAAGATGCTATTTGAGGACTAAACGAAACAAGCTTTGGTGCGAGAGAATCTCAAGGGGATCAACAATATTTCTTCACTCCACACCATATTATTTAATCATCTAACAAAACAAAAAGTCTTACATAGATATTTCTTAAATTCTAATATACTTTTCATCTAATTTTTTCACTTTTGCTCCTTATAATTAATTTTATTTTTAATAATTGTATTAAATTTTGAAAGTACATACACAGTTACACACTGACATATATATATATTAATTAGTTTTATTTTCATTAATACAAGGTATAAATGTATAATAACTATCTTACTTAACCTATGAAGTATATTTTTGAAAATGATCAAATAATATGAACACGAATGAATATATAATAGTAACTTCAACCCCAAACATTAAAATTTGATTTCGATGTGATGTGAACTCCGTTACTTTCCTTCAATTCTATGTTAAAAATCGCATACTAGTTAAGGAATATTAAAAGGTTAATCTAGAATTAAAATTTGGCAAGTGTAATTTAATCATTCAATTAATTCTTCAAATTTAATTGAATATATGTAATCATATGTTGAAATATTGCATACTAGGTGATAATTATTGAAAGGTTAATTTAGAATAAAAATTTTGTAAGGTAATCTAATATTTTGAAAAAACAACGTAAGAAACTATGTAGCCTTAAGGTCATAAGTTCAATTGTCGCACGGGGTTGAAGAAACTATTGTAATCAACCATAAAAAATAAAAGTGTAGAGTGAACGCACGTCCCCTTTTACTATAATTAAAGAAGTTATTGGATCAATGGTAAAAATGGGTAATATATTCAACACCACCTCTAGAGTCCTGAGTATTCCATGCTCCCTTCTGCCTTTGCACTCGAGGGTCAGTCTCCGTCCAGCTCGAGGAAACCTTTGCGTGGAGGGGGGGGGGGGGTGTTCATCATAATCAACATAAAAACTAGCAACATCGAGAACAATTATTTAGGACTCTAATTGTTTGTACACTAGTCTGGTGCAAAAGTAAATCTAACCAATAAAGAAATATATACAGATGCACTTACAATTTCAGACAGAAGACAGCACATTGATCAAGTGTCCTGCGGAATCTGGCATCCGAAAGCCTTCCACAAGCATCGCACTGAAAAGTACCGGCTCCTGAGGGACAAAATACTCGAACATCTACAAAACCTGCCTTGAATTCTTCGGAACATCCAACTGCTATGAACATGGAAATGAATGCAAACGGCTGCCTGCCTTGAAGTCAATAACCAAGAGAACGGGCTCCTGTAAGATTAACATGGTAGTCAATTCAGCTAGAAGAAATGAAGAATAAGAACTAAGCTCCTCTTTCCAAGTGCTAAGCATAGCAGCAATGACAAAGAACACATCATTCGTATCATCTTGAAGGTATCGACATCAAGAGAGCACCACAAGTTCAAGGAAATTGAGAAGAGCACTGTAAATTTGAATGAGAATCATTTGCAATGTATATTTGCCACAATTCTTAGCTGTACACATTTCAAAACAAAAGACGAGGTCAGTTGACTCAGTTCTAGACGATCCTTGAAGTGAAATAAAATAAAATAGCGTCTTCACTTCCTATCCTAGAAGTTACAACTTTAACTAAGACTAATTGCTTTCCAAAAATTCTCTAACGCTAAATCGGAATGGAGTTGTTGAATTAAATATATGACTGGAATCTTTGCATCTTCCATGCCATCATTTTCGCATTGAAGACTGCAATAACTCTTGGCCTTCCGCTCAGACTGGCATGTCCATGGAAAAAGCATTTTACTGGGTTTCCCACTATGTATCGGTAAAAGGATGTACAAGAGCCAACAAATAGCTCGTAATTGTCGTGAAATTTATGACATTCCACTTGGCTTCAATGACATGTGCCTTTCAATCAACTTGTCCACAAAGTCTCGAATCTGATAAATACACATCCAGAAAAGTAGGAATCAATATGGAAATCCGCAAAATAAAACTGAACCAAACAGCTTACACATGTTCATAATTTTGCTACTATTAAGTCAGAAGGCATCAATGATTTTAAATGTAATTTTCAACTAGAAACGATAAATGTATTTTAAGAAATGTTAACCTTAGTCTTGCGTTTGGAATCAAGAAATTCAACAACCATCATTGTTTTCTCAGCATCTGTTGTTGATTCCATGACCTGCAGTTACACACACGAAGTCAGATCATAAAGAATCAGGGAAAAGTCGCAGTAAATTTGACAACACCTAGATAACTCCTATTAGCAAACGCAGAAGCGGTGAAAATGTATAGGGGCTAAGTGCCTAGATTATGTGTATAGAAATTAAAGGAATGTGAATTTGAGGTAAAGAAACTGTAAAGTGAAATGAAAGAAATATCACCTTGGTGGCAGTTCTCTTCATGATTGACTTGTATCCATCCTTGTCAATTTTTTTTGCTTTGTACAGAGGCATGAGCAATGAAGCAACATAATCAACGACACCCTGCTTAATACGATCAGCTCCTCTTTCTTGATTATTTAGCCGCTGTTTGTTTATTGTAACTTGTGAAGAAGAGCTCTCACTTACAAATGGTTTATGCCTTGAGCTGGGTAATTTTGAACACAAATTTGAGTCCTCCTCATCTATTACATCTATACTTCGGTGGTTAAACTCAAAATTAGCTGCTGCTGCTTGACACTGCCATCTTTCAATGGCATTATAATCTTTTCCATCTATACTACCAGAGCTGTCAACCCATGCTTTGGTAAGGAGGCTGCTGTCCACAGGTGCGCTTTCTCCAGAGTGCTCCCCAAAGTTCATTTGAGAGGCCATATCATTTGAGTAGCTATGTTGAGAGCGATTATCTACTGGCTTTCTAGAGCTCTCAAGATTTACACCAGCAGCAGAGAAATCAACAGACCAATCTCTCACCCTGCAGTTACGAGAATCTATTTCTGATAGACAATCTTGCTTACCAACTCCACCAGCATGCCAGTTCCTTCTAATGTCGGACTCATCCATGCGGGCATATTGTTCACGTCTAGCGAATTTATGGAATGAAGGTATCTTAGGAAGTGGCTGCGGCATGGTAAGCTTAGCACCCGAAGCATAGGCCTGCAGAAAAGAATTTATGAGTTACAGTTCAAGGAATGGAAAATGTAGGGGTCGCTTGCAAAATTATCTACTCCACTCCTCTCTTCCTCTCTCGCATCACTGCAACCGTCCAGTCCATCAGAAACATAAAAGAGATACATGATGAAGAGAACGAATGAAGACCCATTAAGAACTTTCTGTAACATCACATGTCATTTCAAACAAATCATTTACATCATACTAAACATTATAAGTTATGTGGAATCCATGACACGCGACAAAACAATATCATTTACATCATATTGTAACTAATTTTAAAATAACGCCATAACACATGATAAAGCGAAGGGAAATGGACACGAAACGTCAATTCTACATTGAATAAATGTAATTTCATATGTTTAAGTATTAATATATACCCAACAAAGATGGTCATACTTTTTGCTAGTTGAACGCAGGCCCCAGAAATAGCAGAACTTAGATATTTTAGTATGGCACCCATTTAGACTACAAATCAAATCATTCTACAACCATGTTGCAAATAATTATCAATAACATGAGTTTACAAAGTCATTCAAATACCAATGCATGCCAATGAAGACACCAATCAAGGACAATCTCGTACACAAAAAGAATAAAGTAAGACAGCGTCAACAGTTGCAATCTAGCGACAACAGTTGCAATCTAGGTTTGCTCCATTAAGAGAAACTCATCTGAGCATCTACAATACAAACAAATTTAGAAGTAGAATAGAACAAGAACCTAGAGAACAAATGGTAACATACCTCAGCCGCTGCAAGAGCTGCAGCACGGGCAGCTTCAGCCTCAGTAAAGGCAGCCCTTTCCTCCTCGGAGATCGGGAATTCTTGGATGTCATCTCCTGTAATATTTCTTCTCCCACCAGAACCCTGAGAGCTTGACGATTTTGCCTCTGACTTTGAGTCAGTCCTTTCCAGTTTGGTACTAGGGTTAACAGATAACTGAATTCCAGCAGGGGCATTAACTTTCTGAGTTCTATTGTAGTCAGGAGCTTGATTATGCATGCGAAGAGGAGGTTTTCCGGAGGCTAAGGAAGTCTTACTTCTCAAGGAAGCTTTCTCCTTGCGAAATACTTCAACCCATACATTAACTAGCTGGCTTGCAATGGCACGAATATCACGACTAGTGTGAACACAAACTTTTTCTTTCACAGTTTTCCCAATACCTATGAATATAGAAACCAGCAGAAAAAAGAAATTAAACTTTGGGGAGAACGGTATTCTGTTAGTATAGAAGGCAATCAAAACACATCTAGTTGAAATGGTAAAATCATCCACATGAAAAAAACATCATAGTTCTGGCACAAATAGGATTATCATTGACAGACCTTCAAAACAGAGACTAGTGTTTCATGCTTTCAGTCCTATAGTATACCCGATATAATAAATATACCAAAACACCACCAACAGAACTATTAAAAATGTGTATGCCATGAAAACCTTGACAATAAACAGAAAAAGAATAACGTACCTGATAAACGCACCGCAAGAAGGTCAGTTGACACACGCACAAGTAAACGAACACAGTGACGTAAGAGTTGAGTCCCATCCTTTCCCATGGAATCCTGTAAGTTAAGACAGCTCAGAATAGGTATAAAATCAATCAGTAAGCAAACAAGTCACTTTCTCGCATAAATACCAGAATCCATGAATTTAGTGTGCTCAGTCCTTCTCTGGTCCCAGCAAAAGACTTCAAAACATTGACAGGAAGATTCAATAACTCTTTTATCAGATGCAGTCTTCCTGCTGTAGTTTTGGCTTTGTTGAACATATCCCTTAGAAGACCCTCTCTGGTTAGACTCTTTGCTTGGTCCAAAGAATTCTTGCACAAGACATTTGACAACTCTAGAGCTTCAATCCTTGTGATTATGTCCCTGACTTCATTCCTTTCAACATCAGAGTGTCTCTCTGCAGACTCCTCAGCCTCAATTTCTGCAGAGTGGTCAACACCTGTATTCAGTATATCCAGTATACGCACAGCTTCACGAAGTCCACTCATCATGGCACCTCCAACTGTGTCAGGATGCTCCTTACAAGTAGCTTCCCCAGCAAAGAATAAGCAGTTCTCTACAGGACGACCTAATATATCATAGTCTTCTCCTGATGAACCAACAGCAACATAAGAGTATGCACCATAACTGTAAGGATCCCTTCCCCAGTCAGTCACCACAGATGCAACAGGATCAGGTACCAGATTTTCACCAAAAAGTTTTCGCAGAACCACTAAAGCATGGTTCACATGATCATCAGAGCTCATTTTCTCATCTATAGCAGCTTTACCGACAACTAAAGCTATTAGGACTGGGGCCCCAACTGTTTTTTTCACATTCCAGAACATAAAGCACTGGCCCCTAAGGTCTGTTTCTTCAGCAGTAGCACCAAAATAATCAATGTTCTCATCCCAAAACACCTCAGAAAATTCCATGACTACTTTATTGAGAACACCAAAACCAAGGCGGTCAATAGATAAAGATTTCCATTGAGGTAATGGCGGAGAAAAGTTAATCCTTCCAGCTTTGAGGCATCCAAGAGGCACTGTGACTAAGACTGCATCTCCTGAAAATTCCCTTCCATTAGATGTCACAACTTTTACCTTCAAACTCTGGTCGTCATTTGACATTGAGCAGTTGCTACCATATGAAATATCTGTGACAACATGATTCAAGTGTATGTCAAGTCCTCCTGCTAGTGACTCAGTAATAGCACTATAACCTCCTTTAACCATACAATGAGCACCACCAAATCCTCCATATTCATCATCCTGATTCCAGTAAGGAAGAGACACTTCTTTCAGTAATGCAGCACACCCATATTCCAAATTGGCAAAATGCCAATCCATGACCCTCCTTTCCAGACGACTCAAGGTATCTGGTGTAGAATTGACATTTGCAGGGACTCCATTGCTGGACAACTTGACAGAACTCTTTGAAATATCGGTGGACTTGAGGTCATTCCGGGAGTGAGCCATAGAACGCATGTTCAGGGCATATTCTAGACCCTCCTCCAGTGACATTCTCATCGCATGCTCCCCTTTATGAGCAACAAGTAATATCATATCATCTAAGAGGCTATTATATTCAGCTTCCAGTGCTTCATCCAGATCAGCAGGCACTTTCTGGCCAGACACTGTGTCATAAAGAGGACAATCACTATTTAATACAGTCAACTCAAGACCCAACTGAGCACAGACCAGAGAAGAAGGATCAGCTCGTCTTTCAGTAGCCACATCAGCCTCAACACCCGTAATTATACTAGCACCAAGATCCACAGGAACTGAGAGAGATGAGTGATCTGTAAAAACACGCCCTCCTATTCGACTCCTTGCCTCAAGCACATCAACACCAAATCCCTGGCGCTGCAAGTGGCGCGCTGCACTCAGACCAGCAGGGCCAGCTCCTATAATTATTATCTTCCTCTTGGATTCTGAATCAGACTGCATTCCATGTCTTGCACTATCAACTACTGCTGTATGTTGAAGGTAAGATGAGCTTTTAGGAGATTCAGACTGTATGATGGGCATTGCTCCATCAAGCTTTGTTTTATCCATGGAAAATGTATCAGGAGGGGCAACCTCGAACAATAGCCCCTCGTCTTTGCTTACAGATATTGAATGTGCTAAATCAGAATTGACATTTCCTTTAGATGCTTCCACAATATTATGGTCATACTTTTGAAAGGCATTAGTGGTATCGTCTTGAAGTTCAGCTGGGGAACATAAATCAAGATTCTGACTTCGGTCCTCCCCCACTGCTTCCGACTTTGCTTCCTCTTTCTCAACATCAGTTCCAAGACCACATTTATCGATAGTTTTGTTTGAAGTCTTAACCTTCCCAAGAATAAATGAGACTCCATCTTCGGCATCGACAAGACTGGTTCCCGTTCTTCCTCCAAAATTTCCTTCGAAGAGTTTTAGGTCATGAGTATCACCAAATTCTGCCTTTTCTTTCCAAGATGCAACTCCACAGTTTATAAAACCCTAAAAAATAATTAACAAATAAGATAGAAAATGTAAATGCTACAGTAATAAAAAGCAGAATCGTACCAGAGAGAATAGATAGAAAGCCATGCTAATTTTTTTCTCTCAAAGAAGCAAGGAGGGCATATTTACTCACACGTTGATCAAGAAAAGTGTAGACATCACGCGCAAGTGATGGGTGAGTGAACTCATAGATCGAAGCATCCTCATTAATGCCACAATCTGAAAATGGTAATATTCGACTAACGTCTTTGTTCCAAAGGCTCAAAATATGATTCCTGCACCATTTAAGAGCAATTTTCACTTCAAAGGACACAATTGTGGTCATGAAATCATGTCAAAATAATCTAAGGATAAAAGAATAACATATTAATGGTAACGGCCTATATACATTTACAGGAAAAAGCCAAGAAGGAACTAATAAAGGAAATGCAGTAACTCAAAGAGATAACTACTGTGCACCACGATGAGGCAAAGTTTATTTGAGACAAGATTAAGCTCAGTTCTAATCTTAAAGGTAAAATTTATAAATGTTTATATATCCAAGTCTTCATTGTTCTTCTCTTGTTCTCTTTTATATATTTTTGCAAAAACAAAAAATACAGAACTAATTAAGTTCATTAAGACTGAACTCGTTATGTACCATAAAGCAGTGGATCCAGTACACCACCAACCACCCCTCGACCCAAAAACCTAAGAATGATTTTATAAAACAATAATCTATATAAAATCAATCCTTTCACTCTCCCACTACATGAAAGAACCAATGCAAGCGATGGCTACAACTCCAAGGTTCGTAGCAGGAAGTTACAGCATGAGAATTAATGTAAACATGAGTTTTTCTAATATAACTTCAAGTGTTAGATTAATACTATACTATCTATTGCAGTAACAATACAGAAATCCTAGAGCCATAACCTAAGTGATTGGTAATCCTTTTTTTTTTTATGTTAAGCCCAACGAGGGGTTTACGTGTTACTAATAAATAAAAATAATACAAAGTCTTGCGAGTGTAATCGCAGCAAAGTTATTGGTAATCCTTACAAACTAACGAAGCTGCTTCGAAGTTAAATACATTCAGCTGATGACTGATGAGCAACTTAAAGCTGGAAGTCATAAGTTGTAAATCAACTTGACACCAAACATATTCTGCATCATACATGTGAATGACCACAATACAAGAAAGGCACAAATCTTGTAATAGTATTACTTAAAAACTAATTATATCACAATCAAGATGGAAAGTAACCTGCATTTTAGGTAATCCTGAAGCCCGCCTTTGTGCTGCAGTACCTCCTTAAACTGAATTTTTTCCACTGGACTAATTATACAAGCCTTCAGGCCAACTGACACTGCAGCTGCAGCTTCAGCTTCTGAGCAAGAATATGAATTAGTAGTACGCTTACTTAGGCTGAAGCACTGATCATGCTCCTCGAGATGCTTAAAACCAAAATCATCTCGTCCGTGTAACAAAACCTCCCAATCGGCATCCCCCTCATAGGCCATGTCCCTATGCCTCCGTTTCTTAGGCTTGCGTGTAGCACGTGGATGGTCTGATACGTCATTGTCCTTACATTCATGTTTTAATGTATATTCATAATTTTCGGCGAAACTATCAGGATGGCATGGTGTCTTTGGAGAAGAGGATCCATCCTCGTAAGCATCTTCATCATTGGGACGACACACACCTGCTGACAATTCACTGGGACTTCGAAATGAAGCATAACCATTTCTCTCAGTTAAGTTAACTGAATCTTTATGTTCGACTTGGTTGTAATTGTTATCAATTGTCTCAAATGAATTACCATGGCTCTCCACTAGGTTAGCAAGTTCAGATTTGCTTACTCCTAGCACTGGTGTTTTAGAAAACCTACCATCTGCTAATGCACTACCCTTCTTAGACATATTGGCTGCAGCATTATCGATATCATCATTTATATGGCACGGAACAGAGAATCTCCTGTCATAATTCTGGTAATGGGATTGCTCTTTCTCATACTGGTCAGAATCACTCCCATTGAATCCTTTCCTGAGTTCAATAGAGGTAACCTTAAAACTACCATGTGACGAGTCTTCAAGCTGCGGATTGAGTTTCTTATCATCTATGTCCAGATTTGATTTATCTGGAGGATCTTCGAAGGCACCAGAAGAACCTGAGATTAGCTCAACAATGGGAGCCTGGGTCTCCCTTTCTTCTTTCTCTTTCAAACAGCTGTGCACTTTCCTGATCAAACCAGACTGTACTTTGTGAAAGAAGACGGATAAAGAATCATCCAGGTTATCATCCAAAGGGTTCACATCAGCTTCATTTTCGCCTGGTAATAGAAAATCTCTCGTTTTCCGGCCAGATAAAATATTTCCGGAATTGAATTCATTCCCTAGCGTCTTTGGAACTATAGCAACCTTAAACGGCTTTCTTTTCTTCTTAGCCCTATCAGTCTCGCCAGTCTCATTCCCCTTCCCGCTTCCATCATCCTTCACCACCAACTCCTTGCCCATATCACCATTCATATCACACCCATCAACAAATTTCTCCGACGGCTCCACACCAGTAGGGGAAACCTTTAGCGAAAACCCGCCACCATCTTTTTTAGTCCCTTTCAGCTTCTTCCTAAAACTCGCCAATGTATCATCCATACCATCCAAATCCAATCCACCTCCCACCACTTTACCAACCCCTTTCCCCTTATCCCCATCTCCATCGACACCCGCCTTAACTCGCTTCAAATTCTTCATATTTTTCAATTTTAAAAACGACCCAATTGGCTCATCATCACCAGAATCAACCCCCACCTCACAAGGTACCTTCTTTCTCCGTTTTGGTGTAACTATACTCATATCTCCCCCCTCCATATTCAGCTTAGGGTTTCAAAACCACATTAATCAAACACAAATTTCTCCTCAATAACAAAACACCAACAAAATCACCACATCATAGCTACTATCATATCATACTCTACAAAAAATTAAAAAACATGTGTTAAGAAGATTGTCAAGTGTTGAACAAAAGTACCTTAATTAATCTTTAAGGTGAAGCCTGTCTGAAGAGACAACCTTAAATAATCCGAAAATGCTTCAAAGGGTATAACTGGAATCTGAATCCCTACAAGTTTTATTGAATGCTGCAGAGGAAAATCGAAGAGGGGGATTTTGAGAGGAGGAGTTGGGTAGAAAAAGGGTTTGCGAAGGGAACATCTGATTTCCCGTTCACTGGAATTTCACAAGGGTATTTTTGGTATTGGACCTTGGAATTTTATTGTTGCTAATGGGCTCGACTTGGAATAACTTAGTTTGTGGGGAATGGGGATTAGTAAGGGGCGGATTTACCACTTTCGGAGTGATGGTTCAAATTATGTATTAAACTTTTTTTTTTCAGTTTAAAAATATTTCATTGTTTTGATGTCAAGTCCGACTACGTTGGTCAAATGAGATAACTTTTCCGGCGAAATTTCTATTTTCAGCTACCAAATTACACTGATTGGTCGAATCATTTTACCAATCTACAAAGAAAAACACCTCAAAATTATCATACTCCCTCCGGTTTTTTAGTTGTTCTAGTTATTTTCATGTTAATTAATAAACAATCACATAGTATTACACATGTATTTAATTAGCGAATGATTAATCAATAATTACATTCATATATTGATATTTATACTTATTGCAATTTGAATAAGTTAAATATAGACTTAACAAGAATTATAAAATATTGTTTTAAAAATATAAACGCCAACTAAAAAAAGGAACGAGTATAAGCTATATGATTTTTTTTTATATAAAATTCAAGGTGGTTCAAATGAAACACCTTGAACAAAGTGGCATCCGCCACGGGGATTAGTGTACACACCCATAAGAGCATTCGCATCACGTTACTTTAAATTTTTCACTAAAATCAACGATTTATATCATTGTATTAAATATAGGTGCTACAATTTATTTCTACACAAATTCAAACTTTCTAATTCAGTCTTTAATGATAATGCATGTAAACAAGCCAACTCTATCGAACTTCGTTATGGTTCGATTCGGCTCGAAAGTATAGAGTCGAATGTTAAGTTCGACTTCGACCAAACCCAAATATTTGAAGTTCGATTTGGTTCGAGGTTCCACTCGAATGGTTCGAAGTTCGAACAAAATTTGAATATTCTTGATAAAATAAGAAGAAAAATGCAAAAAGTGTATGTAATTTGAGCCGAAGCTGCGGTTCAAATCGATCTAACCTGAAAATCAAGTTTGAGTTTGGTTCGAACTACATCGAATCGAACTTTTCGAGCAGAACTTTTCGAACCAAATTAAACCTAAGGTTCTTCTATAACCCTAAATTTAATTATGAGCTTAAGATTGGGTTTAGGGTCGATCGATTTAGGTTTAAGCCAAGCAAGAGTTGGCCTAAAAAAATTTAGGATAAAGGTTTATAATACGTAATCTAATATTTTTTTTTTCATTTTCCTATTCTAAATATGACATAGGTTGTCATTATGTTTGCTTCTTTTATTTCAACTAAATCTTTTTTGTCAATTGATCCACATCTAATTTCGAATAAAGTTTTGAAATTATAAAATTAAGAAACATTTCGAAACAATTATGGAACATTTAAGAAACGTTGAAAAAAATTTAAAAATGAAGATAAGTTATATATGTTAAAAAAGTAAACAGACATAAATATTATATATAGATAACTATGAACTTTATATAAAATATTTACATCAATTAATATTATTTGTAAAAAGATCTCAATATTAGAACTAAGGAAAGAACAGACAATTGTAATTATCTAACATTTTGAAAGTTTGAGTTATATGTTATACATATATATTGAAAGTTATTAATTAATTATATTAAAACAATATAAGTTATATTTTCTCTTTATTTAAATATATATATTTTCGAGAATGAACTTTTCGTTAGTTACTACGTTTCTAAGAAAAGTTGAAAATCTAAACTTATTTATACGAAAAAATTGATTTCGTAATTATATTAACATTTCGTTTCCACAATTTCAAAGATGGAAACTATCAGGATGTTTTAGAAATTTTAATCTATAGTTATCACATACAAATCCTGATATTAATGCTCCACTTTAAAAAAGACAAACTTATCGTTGACTTGGCCGAATGTCCCATACTGGTTACACCTGAACATAAAAGAAGGAGGATCAGGCACTGTCAATGTTTCAAGTACCCCAGTATGTAGGTGGAGAATCAATATTTTGTCAGATGAGTCTAGGCAAAAAGAATGTCCTTAACAGAAATGGTCATCAAAGCAAAATCTTATCGGTTGTTCCAAGACTTTGGAAAATCACCATCTAGAGTATGCCATGATGTATTAACACTAACGATAAAGATCTCGACTTCACTCTCACTCACAATCTTTATTACCTTGTGAACCCCATTCAAATCATCATACCCAAGATGGAATACTTATAATCCTGAACGACACTTTGGCAGTGCCAAATTCTCTTGGTACTTACATTACATATATGAAATCGGTAATACGAAGGCACATACCGACCTGTTAGCCCTTTCATAACCGGAGTATCCTTCGCTGTTGTTAAATTTAATTCTTAAGCATAAATAATTAGCGTCTTACACTCGAGCTCTTCCTCAACAGCTAAATGGTTATCCGTGAGCTTCATATAATAAATTCGAGCAAACAGATCTTGCGGATTACCCAAGGCCAACATGATACCCCTAAGTCCTCCTCCGTGGACGACATATTGTTTAGCGAATTTAGGGTCTCTTATAATTTCGTAGCATTTCCTTTTAACTTGCCTAAATCGAAAGAGAGACTTGCTCGGGAGGTGACATATTCCCCACACAAGATCGTGGGAAAATTCTTTTGATTCGGCCATTATTATGTAAAGGTTTTGTTGATGGATGTTGTGTAGTTGTTTAAAATAACATTATGGCATTAAAAGTAAGAGGTACCTATTTTCATTCTTTTAGATAAATATGTTCGAATTTAGATCATGTAGTTATGATATTGGGGGAAATGGTTCTTTCCTCGTATTTTAGTTTAGGTTACACAATTTATTTACACAATAGACAATAGTTTGGGAGATTAGAAATAATTGTATAAAATAGGGCATTTGACATCAAGAGTATTCTTTTGTATATAAAAAATGCGATGGCTGCAAATATATCAAATAATTCATAGAAGCCATAAATAACTAATTGTGATGTTAATAGTCATTCATAGATATATATTATTGGGCAAAAGGCTAGATTGGTCACTATATTATTTTCTGGTTTTAGTTCCACTCATTATAAAAAAAATTTTACTGCTAAACCCATCGAGTACACTCAAATATATGATTGTGGCCACGTCACCGGTTTGACCGGTCAATTATCCGGTAACATGCACTTATTTGGGGATGTGATGAAATATATGGAAAATTTGTTTCAAATATAATAATTATAGCTAAATTGAGGGGTCATTTTACAATTTAGAAATCTCTCTTACATATAAATACACATTTATCCCCAAATACAACCCTAATTTCATTTACAACAATCGAACCAATTTTTACCCAAAATCTTTACATCAATCGATCTCCAATTTGTACCCAAATCTATCTGGGTTGAACTGGTAGTCATGGCAGGTCAATTTCGCGTTAAAGACCATGAAGCCTACACCGATGAAGGTTTCATGGCTTTGTATTATGAAAACCCTAATATGTTCACTGTTAGGGTTCATTTTAATGGTAGACTCGTTTGTGAGCCTAGTTTGCATTATGAAGGTGGGAAGGTTGAAATTTTCGATTGTTGTAATGCAGAGACATTTGAGATAGGTTCAATCGACGCATGGACTTTCAGGTTAGGGTTTAGATCTGGTGAAATTAAGTTGTGTGCCTACCAAGATCCTGAGATAGAGGGTTTAATTGGGATTAGATGTCTGAAATGTGCTACAAATGTTGTTCGACTTGTTAGTTTAACACATGAGCATAAGTTCATAAATGTGTACTTTCTTGGGTCTAACAACTCTGATTTGATAGATGCTATCGATAATGAAGACGAGTTTGGTAGGCTGAAGCTAAGTGCGACCTCAATTGAGGTTCTCAAGGCCAGGGCTGGAAAATATGATAACTTAAAGTCTGTTGAGTTTTGCTTAAATTATGAAGAAGATGGTGTGGGTAATGAGGATGGTTTTGGGAATGAGGTTGTCACTGGGAATGATGATGGTGTTGGTACTGTTGATGGTGGAAAGGGTACTGAAGATGCTAGTCAGGTTGATGTTAATGAGGGTGAACATGGTAGTGATACTGATGCTGATGATTATGGTAATGATAGTGATTCCAGTGAGTATGTATATGAGGAGAATGAAAACAGTGAAAGTGAGAGTGAAAGTGAGAGTGATTATGACTTAGATCCAGATGATGTTTTATATGGAAAGGAGCAGGATGGTTTTGAGGAAGATCAAGTTGGAGGCTTAGTAGACAATGTATCTGCTACATTTTTACAGGACATTGATAATGACATAGAGGTGCCTGGTCATGATGGTGTTGGTAGTGGCAGTGATAGAGATAACCCAGCTGTTAATGAAGGTGATACAAGTAAACATAGTCATGGTGAATGTAGTAATAAGAGGGAAAGGCAGGTTCCTGAATTGTCAACATTTAGGAAGAGTGTTTTTGATGACTTAGAAGGTGTATCTCAACAAAAAGGGTTGGGGAAAAAGAAGTACAAGGGGCCATATGGTAGGCATGGCACTGAATTCAAAAAAAGGAGATTAAGTGGGTGGGTTGATCAAGAGGATTCTGGTGGTGATTTAGAAGGAGATCTAGAAGACAAGGAGTATAACTCAGATTTAGATAGTGGTAACTCCACTTCTGATAGTGAAGGGATTGTAGATTTAAGCAAGCTGACTGAAACTGGTAGGAAGAAAAAGAGATATGTCCACTTCAATGTAAAGAACATAAAAAATGCTAAGTTATTCCCAGGTTTAGTATTTTCTAGCTCAGAGCAGTTTAAGGAGGTGATGAGATGGTATGCTTTGACTAGGAGAAAGGACATCTGGCTCACTTGTAATGAAAGCAAAAGACTAGGGGCAAGGTGTCAATATCCATGTGATTGGAGTGTATGGCTATCAAGAGATCAAAGGTTGAATGACACTGATTTGGTGATTAAGACTATCTCTAGGCAACATAAGGAGTGTTTGAATTCCAAGACAAGGAAATTGATTAAAAGTACTTGGCTGGCAAAAATTCTACAGGATTGGTTTAGATTGCTGCCTGACATGTCCATTCCTGTTTTAAGAGTTGCAGTTGATAAAAAGTATGGCTTACTGATCACTAACCATCAGGCAAGAAGAACTAGGGAGAAGGCTCTGAAAGCTATTGAAGGTGGCTAGAAGTACAACCAATGACATCCTCAAAAGGATGAAGAAAGGAAAGGGCTTATCTCAAGGTGGCTAGAATCTCTTCTAGTGCTCTTTTGGATCATCTCAAGCCAACCACTTACTAATGCACAATGCTGCTTTTTGGACTTTGTTTGATGTTGGTTTGATTGATGTAATTGCTTCTTAATACTTTATGTTTCTGGAAAACAATGCTTTTCATTACTTTGAACTATGTTTGCTTTCATTTCGAACAATTATCCTTTGGCCAAACTATATTTTGAATGCACTATGTTTTTGTATGCACACTGTTTTGGCCAAAGTATGTAAGGCAGCTATGGGATTGAATGAAGTTTGTGTGCATTGTTATCGGATAAATACTTTCTTATTGCTTCATTGTACACATTCTTATACATGACATTATACACATGCAACAACTGGGCATTCACATTAACATTGTACACATTATATGGAACTACATTAGCTCCTAGCACATTGTACAAAATCAAATTGATACAACCATTGTTGAACTACATATTGATACAACCATTTAGATGGAAGTAAAGGCGCAACATAAAACAACACTGATACAACCATTGTTCAACTACAACATCCGATCTATACTATTCAAACATATGGGTTGCTGTTTCATTAGGTCCATCAAACAAGAAATGAGCTACAAAATAACATGTAATACACACAACAATCCCTTTCAGCAATTTTGTCAAACACCTAGTGCGCACTTTTTCCTCAACTAATTCTTTGAGAATTTGTTCATTCTCAAACTCCAATCGCGCAAGTCGCTCACTCTTCTCCTTCAACACCAGCTCCAGTGCTTCAAATCTGACAGCCTGATTATGATATCCACCTCTATCAACCCATGCCATCCAACCATGACCTCCAGTGACCTATAAAAAAACGATTACCCACCATTAATGCACACGATTAGTCACGATTAAAACACAATGCAAAACAACGTACTCGTGGGGTTGGACAAGCGAAGAACAATCGTCCTGGATTTTCTCTGGTCGTTGAAACGAGCTTAATGCATTGCTTTCCACAATTTTTGCAATACACCAATCCATCCTCATGCTGAGTAGGTCCGCTATGACTAAACGACGATGAGGAAGACATAATTTATGTAATTGATTTGATTTAGGGTTGTAATTGATTTGGGGAAAATTGATGAAATTGATTTAGGGTTTCTAATTGATTTGGGGAAAATTTATGTAATTGATTTAGGGTTGTAATTGATTTAGGTTTGTAAGTGATTTGGGTGTAATATGTAGTATGTCAAATTATTTATTGACCTTTTCATGTATTTGACCTATGTGTTATTAAGTGTGACCATTATTTTCCTATGTATTTCGAATTTGGCCCAAAAACAGGTTATTGGACCGGTCAACGCTATAATGGGTTTAACAGCAAAAAATTATTTATAATGACTAGAACTAAATTCTAGACATTTTCACCTAGATTAAAAGGAAACAAAAGTTGCCAAAAAGTACATTAAAAATGTAAAATGTCAGTTGATTGTCATTATATTATTAGTTAGTTGATAATTTTTAGGGCAAAATGCATGAACCATCACTTCACCTATGAATTAAAAGGACGCATTCGCTCACTAGAGTTTTATAAAGGACTCATTCACTACTTCCATAATGAATTCCGACAACTACCCGGCACATGGCAAACATGTGACTTATGTAAGGGAAAATTAGTCATTTCACATTAAAAACTGAAATTGGTTTTGTTATCGAAAAAAAAAATGATATATATGTATTTATCATTTATCTTCATATTTATCATTTCATCATCACCATAGAAAGACAATTTCTTTTCATTTTTTTCGATTTTTAAATGTGAAACGACTAATTTGCCCTTACATAGGTCACGTCTTTGTCATGTGCCGGGTTGTTGCCAAAATTCTTGACGGAAGTGGTGAATAAGTCATTTTGTAAAACTTCAGTGAGCGAATGAGTATTTTTGTACTAAAATAATTATTTTACTCAATTAGAAGAGAACAAAAGACGCTTAGAGATAAAATATAGCAAAAAATTAAACAACGTACATGATTATATAATTTATAGAGATAAGTGTAGAATTGTCATGAGATGTATTTCAAAATTTTAATGCAAAAATATACTAGACTAACGTATGATTACACATTTTATACAAATATGTAATCATACTTTTTGCATATAATTATGTATGTTTGTATATAATAGTCATGCACTTCTATCTCTTCAAATTAACCTTTGAATTATATACAACCTATTTTTATTTTCTTATATATATGTTACATAATCTCAATTATACCTAATAAATTATACAAAAAGGTAATTGTATAAGAAGAACGAATTCGCACAGGCTGGACTGTGCACAAACGGCTAGTTTCCATAAAACATGGAATCTATTGCAAGGCTCAAAAAAGATTTTATCGAATATAAAATAGACAAGTACATGACACTTGTCCCCTCCCATGTGGCCGAAATTATGGGCTTAAATTCCACTTGGAGTTTTACCCCTTCATTCGATTATGTTTACACTTTTGACCCAGAAGTTTCGATCAAATCGAAAATCAAGTCGCATTGAATGTGTATGACCTTTTAGGACCAAAATAACATTAGACGTGTGTTAATAAAATATCAACCAAGGTATTTTAATAACATATTCATTACGAGCGAGCTCTAGTAAAACCATCGTGACCCCTAATGTATTATGGGTTCATGCCTAATGCGTATATTATTGTCCAACAAAATATACACCTGAACTTAACCTTGAATGAGTAATCGATTTCACAATCATATTGTACAATGTGCATAAATATGACGTATCAAACACCTCATATTTCCAATAAAAGACTAGTAGTCTCACTTAAAAAGGTCTTAGGTTTGAAACCTTTTATTGCCATTTTGTTTTGGGTAAATGGCGGCTGACATCACTTACGTTTAAAAAAAAAGCCAGTTAAATCACTCATGTTTCAAAAACGCCAGTTAGATCACTAATGTTTAAAAAGTTACTTATTTGGGTCACTCCATCAGATTTTTGAAGGGTATTTCTGTCCAGACACATTTTTTCCTCTCATAAGCACCCAATTTAACTCTTATTAACACATTGACCCCTGATATTTTTTCGATTTTTTCTCGATTTTTTCTCAATTTCTTTTTCGATTTTTTCTCGATTTCTTTTTTGATTTCTTCTCAATTTTTTATTTTATTTCTTTTTCGATTTTCTCTCGATTTTTCTCGATTTCTTTTTCAATTGTTTTTTGTTTTTTTCATTTCTTTTTCGGATTTTTCTCGATTTGTTTTTTCGACTTTTTTCAACTTTTTTTCATTTCTTTTCTCGATTTCTTTTTTGATTTATATTTTCTACAATAAATAAAAAATAAATCGAGAAAAATTGAAAAAGAAATAATAAAAAAACCAATTTTTTTTGGAAAGAATCGAAAAAGAAATCGAAAAAACTTGAAAAAATAGATCGAAAAAGAAATCTAGAAAAATTGAAAAAATCGAAAAAGAAATCGAAAAAGAAATCCAAAAAATATCAAAAAAGAAATCGGAAAAAGTGTAATCTCAGGATTGGGGTCAATGTGTTAACAAGAGTTAAATTGGGTGCTTATGAAAGGAAAAAATGTGTTTGGACATAAATACCCTTCAAAAATCTGATGGAGTGACCCGAATGAGTCACTTTTTAAACATTTGTGATCTAACTGGCGTTTTTGAAACATGAGTGATCTAACTGGCTTTTTTTTTCAAACGTGAGTGATGTCAGAAGCCATTTGCCCTTTTGTTTTTCCCGCCCTCTGCTTGCGTGTGGCTCAAGTACATAAGATTTTTATTTTTAGTAATCTATATATATTTTAACTTTCAAATCTAATTAGATTAATTATTTCTCATGTATTAGTTTATAATTATATCTGATTACTTGCTCAATTAATAAGCCGTATAAGGTAGATAACTTATTTATACTAATATTAACATTTTAGTTATTTTATTAAATATAATATAATTATTTATATAATTAACTTAATTAGTGGTCAATTTTTAATTACATGTAGATTTTATTTTTAAGATACATAAGTATTTTAAGTCGAAAGAGAGATTTGAGGATTCAAGTATAATTACTACTTCAAGTAATTTACAATCTAAGCATGCCCTTCAATTTCCGATAAAGTTGAATGAGTTTCAATTATCATTTGATTTTATTAATATATTATTCATAACCTTTAAAAAATCGTAGAACAATTTTATATATTATCGTTAATTACATGTTTTATATTTTGAATGATGTAATGAATATCCCATAAGAAAATTCTGGGTCCGCCCCTGGTTGGGGTTGAGCATTATCATCTTTAAATTGAAATAAATCATTCACAAAAGGAGGGGGCAACCATTTATCCAACCAAATGTTAATTGAAGAAGCAGACCTAATTTTTCAATGAAAAAAAGTAGAAATGATTTTAAAACTCGATTCAATGCTACGCCAAACCCAAGATTTGTTTTGAACTTTTTTAGCATGGGAAGGAGTAGTTTGCGGGAAATATTTAGGTATAAAAATCTTTGAAATCAAGGACTAGCTGTTAAGAGAGATACGTTCCCCATTGGAAGCAAGCAAAGCAACATTAAAAAGATGCAATTTTTAAAATTAAGACCCCCAAGTTTATTATTTAGAGAAAGAAAATCTCAGTTTATCCAGTGAATACGATTATTATCAAGGTTCGACGAAGAGTTCCAGAAAAAATTAGCAAACAGGGATTCAAGCTTATTAACAACATTAGCAGGAAATTTGAAAACAGACATGAGGTAAACAAGCATAAAAGTTAAAATAGATTTGATTAAAGTAATTTTCCCTGCTTGATTGACAAACTTGGAGCTCCAAGACAATATTCTTCTTTTAAGTTTGTCAACAATATCTGAAAAGACTAACTTAGTATTCTTATGAACATCCAAATTAACACCAAGATAGGAACCAACCGAATTAGACTCAACAATATTAAACGAAGAAAGAATAAAAGATTTAACATGTAAAGGAGTTAAAGGACTGAAAATAATTTGAGACTTATCAAAGTTTATCATTTGGACCAGAGACAGAGTAGTAATTGTTAAGAATTTTGTTAAAATTAAAAACAGACTTTGAATCCAGTTTAAGGAAAAAATAGCTATCGTCGGCAAACAAAAGATGAGAAAGTTTAGGCGAATTCCTTGAAATACGAACACCATTTATTAAGGACAAAGATTTGCGCAACAATCAAAGAGGCTGATAGTGCCTCCGTACAAATAACAAAAAGGATAGGAGACAAAGGGTCTCTTTATCTGAGACCACAAGCCGGGAAAAAAGGTTTACAAACTTTACCATTAACTAACACATCTAATTACATATAAACACTTATAATACACTTAAATACGGTGCCTTTAGGTCATGATGAAAACTTCCCTATATATGGTGCATCGTGACCTTCACCATGACCTAATAAGGGCACGATGGAGGGCACTATGACGTTTTCTATGATTTTCCCAAGTTCTCATGGTGACCTCAAACCATTGTGCCTTTAGGTCACAATGAAAAAAGATTTTGAAGTGAAAATTCGGCGTCACTCTGTGAGGAAATTAAGGTGTTCGATTTTGGGAGGTGAAATCGAAAATAACAAGTGAACAAAATAAGAAAGAAAAAGAAAATATGGTGCTCAAAGTTCGGCTAAAATGGAGGAAGAAAGGGAGATGAGTTTTTGAAAACCTAAACTAAGAAGGGGGGGAGCGCAAAAAAAAAAAAAAAAAAAAAAGAAATTTAAAAGAAATTGACAGGGGTATTGTTAGCAAAGTTATTCATTAAGGATAAAATAGAAGATTTTGGATAGGAGGGCTGTTAAATAATTAAAAACATGATATAATTCCCAAAATCTTGAATTACATGATTATCACATATATGTAAAATAAAATGTAATTGACACACCTTATAGCCTTTAGACGTAATTGATATGAGTCGGTTTGGACCAAAAGTGATGCTGATTCCAAGAACTTTCTTAAGGAATGAAGAATAGTTTCTTACTCTTGACCTATAAACTTCTTTATGTGTTATTTTTTTAGTTTTTGGATTGACTCCTTTTGATGGAGAAAGGAGTCTATTTATAGGTAGACAAAGGACCTTCTTCATCTCAAAATAATTGTTATATTAACTATCCATCAAGGCTAATGATTATGTCACAGTTGTAACGGTTGTAATGCTCGTAACGGATTTGCAACATAAACATCCTATATCATTGAGTTAATTGTTGAAATGGTCCAGTAAGTGGGGCCTGGTGCACTTTGCTCCTCGAAAGTGACACTGTTGCGAATTTAGTCCCTCAAAGTGGGTCAAATGGTGCAATTTAATCCCTATTCCGTTACATCCGTCAAACTTTAGAATATTGTTTTTTGAGGCAAAAATGAAATTTTTTATAACTTAATAGCCCCATTTGGGATGAAAATGTAAATATAAAAGTTAAAGGTAAAAATAATACTCCCTCCGTCCCTAAAAGATTGTCACATTTTGACTTTTGGTGGTCAACAAAACATAATTTAAAACATAAATATCTATTATTCTACATACGAAAAAATTATAAAAAGTTAGTATTTCAAAAATATGTATTGAGACGAATCTAACAAGGTCCCACAAGACTATATTATTTCTTATCGTTTAATGGGAATTCATGATCAAATTTTATAATGTTTGACTAACAAAAGTCAAAATGTGACAATCTTTTAGGGACGGAGGGAGTAATTAAATACATCAAAATTAAAAATTCAAAACAGTTTATTCATTCTCATATCCTCAAACGTTTTCTAACACTCTAGAATAGCTGCAAAAAAAATTCTCTAAGAGGGAGTTCGATCTGGGAGTTGCAGCTAGTGTCTCGTCGATAGCCAGTCGTGAAGAGGGAGGCCCATTTTGGACAGATCGGACAAGGAGTTACCTCTGTTCGTCGGAGGAGGAAGCTGTCCGATTACTACCACCACTTTTTATAAAGATGGTTGATTTCTTGAAAAAAGCTTCAAACTTTGTAGAAAATTTGAGATGGGTATCGACAAAAATTGAGTTTCAGGCCCTTGTAAGATTGAAAATTGAGGTTACTTGACAATGATTTTTCTCTGAAATTTGTTGTTTCGTGTGTGATATCTGAAATTGAGAAATAATTGATGGGTACACCTCCAATTTGTGTAATATATATCTGTTTGAGAATATTCGAGGGATCGGGTTGAGATCTTAGCCGTTTAATTGGTTAATTGGAGAACAAAGATGAAAGATTGTATTTTGAGAGTTGTGTAACGCCTCACCCCGAAAACCGGGTCACAACGTTATTTGATTTGATGGACTGGCTTCACAAACCACCACGGGTTTTTCAGCACGTTTTGTCCTGACTCACGTGCTCACCAAGACACTTCCCACCGGGTTACCCATCTCAGAATTACCCAGGTCAAACACGTTTAACTTTGGAATTATTATGAGTTGGGTTACCGAAAAGAAGATGCATCTTTTTTTTTTTTTTCGAAAAGAAGATGCATCTTGATGGTATGAGTAATACCAATCAAATCATATCAAACATATCACATCGCCCACTTTGACCAGGATATTACAAGTTGTTTGTTGCTTGTTCTTGTCGATTTCGTCACACTATGTTTCTGTGTTGTCCTGTTCGAACAGATCTATCTGAATTTTGAGGATGGATGTGGCTTTGATCTTTGGTCAATGAAGTAGAGGCAAAACGAGCACTAAAGAAGTTGATCAACAAATGATTAATGTGCAAAACAAGAACTCCGCAGATGATGATTATGAGGAAGAGTAGGAAGATGAAGGTGCAGAAGAACATTATGAGGCCTAAAAATTTGGAGCTTAATATGGAAATTTGGAAAATTTATATGTATTTGTTTGTTTTTTATTGGTTATATTGTAAGAACGTCGATCCGATGTTGGATTTGATGGATGTTGAAATATATGTTTATTTATATTTGACATTATTAAATTATATTTATATTCGAATTTGTAGCTTTGATTATAAATTTAATTTGAGTGTTAATTTATATGATTAATCAATATATGTTATCTTTTGCTTTTTTAAATATATGTTAAGTTATATAATTTTTTGTTGTTATCTACATTTTAATACCAAATGGGGCTATTAAGTTACAAAAAGAAAAATTCATTTTTACCCCAAAAAACACTATTCACGCTAAAGTTTACGGATGTAACGGAATAGAGACCAAATTGCACCATTTGACCCACTTTCAGGTGCCACTTTCGGGACCAAAGTGCACCAGACCCTCACTTATTGGGACCATGGCAGCAATCAACTCCTATACTATCATTGTACAAATAATTGGCTTGCGAGGAGCGGTTAACTTAGTGGAGTAGGTGAATTTGTGATTGTAAGATTATGAGTTTAATTTTTTATCAATACTTTTTTTAAGTGAGATTGTTAAATGGGATTTGTCAAGTGTGATTCACCTAGCTGACGTGATCTCTAGGCTATCACTTAAGGTAAAAGTTTAATAATATATACACTACGAGTAACGACTCCAGTCGCGACATGTACTCATATTATGATCTCATTGTTTTGACTTATTTTAATAAAGTTTAGTGAAGTTCATAACTTTCCAAAAATGAATATAGCACTATGCAATAACGAAAAATATAATGTCAAAAAGTATGTGAAACTTAAAGAGTATATATATAATGATGAATCAAGGACAATTGGGCTTACGATTAAACTGCCTTAATCCACAATAAGCTGGACTCTACGGACATCACTAATTCGTAATTAGCTGGACTGTACGGACGAAGTCCAAGACTTGGGAGATCCGATCTCACCCATACATGCGTCTTTCATCTGGCAAGGGAGGTACACTCCATTCTCATTCTTTGTTCTCCTATAAATAGCCCCCTCATTTCAATCGGAAAAGGTAACGTAAAACTAATTCTCTCTGAATTATACATCTTTCGTCTTTCCTAAACGGAGCTCTTACTGACTTGATCGTCGGAGTGTCTATTTCAGGTACGACGGATCCATCAGCACCACCACCGGATAATCTCCAACTTCGACATATAAGAAAGACTAAGCTCATTCCTAAGAGGACGTTCTCGACAAGGCAGACCAGAGTCTCTCTTAGCCCGATTCATTCAGCTAGCTCTTGATCAAAGTCGCTCACGAGATCGACTGAAGATACACAATCTGAAGCGGAACTATCATTGGCGCCGTCTGTGAGGATCGACTAAAGAAAATGCATCACAAGCTTCAGATATCACATGATAGATGGAGAACTATACAAAAAATCATGGGAAAGACCGTTGCTACTTTTTATCTCATAGAGAACATACCTAAGGTGTTGGCAGAAGTTCATAAGGGGTGGTGTGGAAGCCACATCGGTGCAAGGGCTTTAGCTTTAAAAATCACACGCACTGAATACTTCTGGCCAACTTTAAATAAAGATGCAGCGAAGTATGTTAAGAAATGTGATGCATGTCAACGCCTACATGCCATACCCAGTTCCCAGCCACATAGATGACGCCACTATTGAACCCAATCCCATTTGCAATGTGGGGCATTGACTTAGTAGGGAAACTTCCCAAAGCTAAAGGATCAGTGGAATATGTGATTGTCGTAGTAGACGATTTCAACAAATGGGTAGAGGTTGCACCGTTAAAGAATATCACCGGAGAGGTTGTCGTTAGGTTTATATGGAAACATATTATTACAAGGTTTGGCATTCCCAGAATATTAGTTTCTGACAACGGTACACAGTTCGAAGGAAAAATCTTGGCAACGTTTTGTGATAAATACTCCATCGAACAACGCTTCGCACCAGTTTATTACCCACAAGCCAATGGCCAGGTTGAAGTCAAGATTAAGGTCATCTTTAGTGGAATAAAAGACAACTTAGTACAAAGCGGAGCACCCATGGAAACTTGGATGAAAGAACTATCAGTAGTATTATGGTCGTTGAGAACCACACCATCAAAGGTGACAAGTGACACTCCGTTTAGCTTGGTATATGGTGTAGAGGCAGTTATACCGGCGGCGGTAGGATTGCCAACAATCAGACAGTGGGGCTTTGGTGAAGTTCAAAATGATGACCAACTCCGACAGAAGTTGGACTTAATAGAAGAGAAAAGAGACAAGGCTCTGTACAAAGCCCAAAAATACAAGTACTTAATGGCCAGAGCGTACAACAGAAGAGTTAAGGGCCAACAGTTTAAGATTGGAGATCTAGTATTGAGGTTATATGCAATAAGCCATCCAAAAGAGGTGCACAAGCTCAGTCCAAAGTGGAAAGGCTCATACCGCATCAGAACTATCCTGGGACCAGGGAATTGTACACTGGAAGAAATGGATGGCACCGTCATCCCAAGGACATGGCATGTGACAAATTTGGCAAAATAGTATGTGTAATTCACACACATGAGGTCATTCATGGTAAGGTTTATGTTCATTACTTCACATACAATGTTATTAATAAAATGGTTCCCTGTTTCCAGGAACAATATCTCTGAATTTATTACTAACATAATCGACTTGATCACTCGGTTAGGATAAAGCCCTCCAACATGTGACCAACATCGCTGGAGCCATATAATTTAAGAAGCCCTCTAACATGTGACAAACGTCACTAGAGGCATATAATTTAAAAAGACCTCTAACATATAACCAACGTCACTATGAGGCATAATTCAAAAAGACCTCTAACATGTGACCATCGTCATAACGAGGCATCATTCAAAAAGACCTCTAACATGTGACCAACGTCACTACGAGACGTAACTCAAAAAGATCTCCAATATGTGACCAACATCACTAGGAGACATAATTGATCTTACACCTCAAACATGTGACTAACGTCACTAGAGGTATCACAACTCAAGATCTACAAACACATGACCAACGTCACATGGATGATGTATGAAAAATCTAATAGGTGGCTAACGCCGCCAAAGTACAGCGGTATAACACCTCAGTTTGCAGAAGAAACTTCTCACAAAGTATCATCTACAAGGGGGCAAAAAAGTCATACCGCTAAGAATGAAACTGGTCTCATTATAAAGAAAATACAAGCCGAAAACAAAAGTACTTCATTCAACATAAAAGATAGTACAAAAAGAGGTGTTGTCTTATATACGCAAACCCCCAAAAGATTACAAACTAAAATACTACTTAGAAGAGGAGGTGAACCATCTCGAATCTAAAGGCTTCTCAGTCTTATACGATTCTAAGAGATCGGTCAAAATGGGAGAACGAGAAGAATATCGACGGACAAAATCCATGAAGAAACCACCTACTTGCTCACCCACATATTTGGTAAGAGCAGGGCTAGTCCTGAATTTGGCCATGGTACGCTCCATGTTGGCTGGATATTGGCTCTGGATTCGGTTGCAGCGGTCTCAGCAGCAACACGCTTCTCTTCACTAACCTTGAATCTCCCCTCAGTTTGACATAGCTCTACCAGCAGCTCGACAGACTTGTTCTCAGCAGCTTCCTGTTGGAAATATGAGATTATTGTAATCTCATAAAATTTGCTCGTTGAACAATTATATTGTCTCAAAATATTAGTATATTTAAGATATTAAGTTCAAAAATAATAATATATTAAATTTTTGATATTTGATATATTAATCGGGATTACTTGATTATAGTAGGAGTTATGATGGTTTACTAGGACTCCGGTCATAATTTATGTAATAATAATATTCGATTAAATATCATATTACATTGCTACTTTTAATTAAGCCCAAGAGGTCACACACAACAACGAAGCGAATATCATTATAATAATAAGATCATTATTTAGAACAACCGGGAAAGGTGTGTCATTGTCGGGAGGGAGCAATATTAGCGTGCGAGATTTTATCATTGATAAAATTCCACACAATAATAAGGTGGTTTGATTAAGCCATAATGATGAAATTGATGAGTGTCATTATGTTCATCATAATGTGGCTTGAATAATATTAATAATCATAATGGGATTCAATGGAATTAAATTTATCATTATGTTTATCAAATAAAACCACCACTTAATTATTAGTGAATATGATTCATGCTAATATAAATAGACATAAGTGAAACAAAATATACATACACCCATCCTCATGGTAATGTACGTGAGTTTCAAGAAGAAAGTAGTTTTCTTCTTCATTTTTCTATCCTCCAAAACACACCTATAATGTTCTAGTGTAACGACGGTTGATGCGGATCATTCGTTAGTGTGCACTACATCTTTGAGGTGCTGGATTTCAAGCACTTAGGAGGAGGATTTCACTTTCCGCTGCCCTACTCCTAAAAGCCAAAAGGTACAAAATCACTAAACCCCGTTAGATTATTGTCAATTATAATTCGTAGGATCTTGGTTTAGGGAAACGAATGTCATGACGTTCGTTAGAATATGTTCTAAATCCCATCACTTCCTTCAAGCCATAGAGGTCAGCAATTTTAGCATAAAGCTCCTCTCTCTCGGATAACAACTCATCTTTCTTTGCGATTGGCGCAGCCTTGATGGAAGATGTCTCATCTTCTAAGGCCGTGAATGCTCTTCGGCTAAAAGCCCGTTGACGTTGGATTTGCTGAAGATAGGGTAACCTTGCATAGACGACCAGGAGAATCAGTAGATGACCGTTATGATTTCCCCTTGCTGCTTTCAGCTGGAGTTTCACGAGAAGTGGGACCAACTTGAGTTGAAACTTGAACGTCATCCACTGTATCCGCAACCTTAGGAGCGTCATCCCGCACAGGAGGAATAGGCAAATCTTCAAGCTCCGGATGAGGGGGAGGAAAAAGGTTAGATTCGATTATCGTCCAAGGACATACCTCCCCCTCCGTTTCTGGACATATGGAAGAGTTCCTAACTTGAACAGGAGGAATGATCTGGATGGGGGAGGTAAAGAGACTCGCTTTAAATTCACTTTCCTTAGACTTCCTAACACGCTTGGATGTGTTGGGGACGCTCCTGTAAGCAGGTCTCTTGAGTCGAACTCTCCGGATCGGAGTCTCTACGGGTGCATGGGAACGGGATCCTCCGTCCTGGACGGGGAGACATTGGTCGATTCAGGCACTAATTCAACATCGGTGAACATGGGTTTACGAATACCTATCATCTTCTCAAAGTCCAGGTCGATGGGAGGAGGACTTTCTCTCGCAGCCTGAAGCACCATCTCTGCAAAAAGAAAAAAGATGTGTCATTGGCATGATTCCTGAAGTAGAAAGTTAAGGTATCAAAAACATAAGCAAACTTCAATACCCCAAGTAACTGGGACGTCGGCATCAGGTCGAATCTCTTCTTAATTAAACCAGCGATGGCCATCGATCCCTCATCATGAAACGCTGGCCAGGGGAGGGTTTGGGGAAAAGTAGAACGAAGAAATTTAATATATCTTTCCTTTCTCCACCGGAGGACTCTTGTGTTTTTTAATCCCTTCTACTCCGTGCTTAGGGGTCCAAGCTAGAGGTACTTTATCACCTGTTCCCCCTCTCATCAAGCACCATTTTTTGTAAAAAACACTGACCTTAAGTTTATCCGGGCGAGGTGTTGCTAAGAAGTTACAATTGGCCGTGGGAGAAAAAGACACTAGATCTGTAATACCCGGCCCAAAATGGGCGATGTGATATGTTTGATATGATTTGATTGGTACTACTCATACCATCAAGATGCATCTTCTTTTCGGTAGCCCAACTCAAAAGAACTCCAAAGTTAAGCGTGCTTGACCTGGGGTAATTCTAGGATGGGTGACCCACTGGGAAGTATCCCGGTGAGCACGTGAGTGAGGACAAAACGTGTTGAAGAGACCCGTGGTGGTTTGTGAGGCCAGTTCATCAAATCAAATAACGTTCCGACCCGGTTCGGGGGGCGGGGGCGTTACAAGATCTTAATGGGTCACTTTATACATCTCGTTGAAAAGAAGGATGGTGGGAAAGACATTGGCTTTTCGGCAAGCTACTTGAAACATTGTAACTACGAAAGCTAAAAAAGGATGTATTTGACCGGGAGCGGCCGGAAGGGTACGAAGAAGAATATTCTCAAAATTGATAAACGGAGGTCGGAATCCTAAATGCAAATAAGGAGGAAATCCATACTATTTATAAGCCACGGGTTCTCGGGAATGATAGGAAACCCACTAACGGGATACGTGTCGGTGTAACGATATCTCCGTATGTCCCACACCGTCAGGTCAAACTGGTTTAGTAAACCTGGATTTATCCTTCGATTATTTTCACGCGTGAATGACCGGAATAACTACTTAGGGTAATATAAATAATCAAGGATAAGGGGGCAATGATGGATCAAGGATAATTGGGCTTATGATTAAACCGATCGACAATTAGTTGGATTGTACAGACATCACTAATCCGCAATTAGTTGGACTGTACAGACGAAGCCCACGACTTGGGAGATCCGATCTCACCCATACACGCGTATTTCATCTGGCAAGGGAGGTGTTGGAATATCCCGGGGTTGCAAGACACAATGAAATACAATAGTTCATATGTCATACAACCCTAATTCGTTGATCGTTAGAACTTACACAATGAAACTAGCTCATAGAAGTATATGTTTAAAGGTAGTGTGAATATGCTACAAATAACATATAAAAGAGTAGTGCTACAAAGTTATACCTTTGAAGCGTGAGCGGAAGCTTTGTAAATCTTTAAGCGCTTATCCCCACACCTTGCTCCTTTGCTTTCTCCTTGAAGAAATGTCTATCACCAAGGTGATATGAAACTACTATGAAATAGTCCACACCAATACCTTAGATAGCAATAAGACACACTTGGACTAGTGTGTGTTATTGAGGAGTATGTAGTCTTTACTACTATAGCAAAAATGTAGAACTAGTTCTACACTCTACACTTAGAGTTTTGCTAGAGGGTTGAGGTTGAAGATGAAGTGTGTTTGTTTGTGTTCTTGTGTTCTCTAGCAAGAGATATGCAAGACTTAGATAGATATCTTCACATTCAATATCATCTTATGATATAGAATGGATGATGAAACATATTGCACACTAAACAAACACATTAACCATCCATATGGTTAATGCCTCTTGGTCCATGGAAGATGCTCTTACAAGAGTTCTTCCTAAGGGATACAAAGCCTTCCCAAGGCATAAAGTAGCCACCAAGATGTCAACTCCTCATAATGATGAGATTAGTTAATTAATCTTAATTAATTAATTAAATCATATCTTGTTTAATTAATTCATTAATTAATTAAATCATTTCAATAAATGATAATATATAAATATATATCTCACATATATATATATACACAAACCCTAAATAGTGCGTCCGGAACTAATTCCGGGCGCACCATCGGTTCGGTCGAGACACGATCTCGATCGAACCGAAATTCCTCAATATGGATCAAATCCCTTATTCACTTTCGGGTCACTACTCGAAAGTATCTTCGGTAATTGTTATGTGTGTGACCTCATAGCCCGAGTAACGAAAGCATCGGGATTCAACGTATAAGACCGTATACTCGAATCCCGAAGATCATCGTGAGAGCCTAGTCTGCCATTCGATGACCCCCGGCATTATCTCGGGTGAGACTACTGATAGTTCAGATAACTATCGGTTGTTGAACCGTATATATAGATGATATAGTTCACGGGCACTAATTGAGGAAATTGACACATCAATTTCCAACACTCCCACTTGCCCTTGGACTATTACCAATGTCTTGGATGTACATTTGCATCCTTGTCACATGATTCCCTTTGTCCTCGGTTTTCGTCATAGGCTAAAGCAAGAAAGCGTGTCGCCAACTCCTATGACATAATTTCTCGGAACACGAGATAGTCTCACTCCCGTTCATAACGGGTGAATTCATAAGTAAGACTCACTCTCCGAGTGGCCAGAAAAACCTTCCCTGTATACCAGGGTGGACAAAGACCCTACCAATGCATCACCGATCATCTCACCACTACATTCACATAAGACCCAACGTACCCCATTACCACCAGTAACGGATGGGTCCGGAAGTAGTCAAAGCCTCATGCTCACGTAGCATGAGAATGATATGCATGTAGGTCTCAGAACCTCTATCATATGGCTCGTGTGAAATATAGGACACAAGATCTCTTCTATAATTTCACAACGGTCACTGTCCAGTACCATGTCAAGACTCTCTTGACAATGAACCCATGTAATGATTTGGACCATCCTTTTGACTTAAGAAACAAAGTCAAACGAATCATTACACACTAGTTTGGTTGTGTCCGTTCCCAAAACGTTGGGACACACCACTAGGGACAATGTAATCACCATAGTTCTTGTCTTGAAAAGGGGTTCCTTAGCCAATACACTTATTGGCTCCTCTTCAAGAACTCGTGATTACATGGGAATTAAAATATTTATCATACAACTATGATTAAATATTCAATTGTTTATTCAAGTGCTATAAAAGAATAGGCAATCAATAAACAAGAAGTAATACTTTTATTTAACAACAAGAGTTTTACAAAAGTATACTTCATACATATAAAACAAATGAACTGAAATAAAGCTCCCACTAAGACTAAGACCACTCGGACCTAAGCCTAAGTCCAATAGCTGAAGTATGGAACTCATGTTTAGTCTGAGGTAACGGTTTAGTCAAGGGATCAGCTGCGTTGTCGTCTGTATCCACTTTGGATACCTTGATGTCACCTCTCTAGAACATTTCTCGGACGAGGTGATACTTCCTAAGGACATGCTTGGACTTATGATGAGCCCTAGGTTCCTTAGCCTGTGCTATGGCTCCAGTGTTATCACATAACAACTCAATTGGACCATCAGCGCTAGGAACTACCCCAAGCTCAGTCATAAACTTCTTAAGCCAACATGCCTCCTTGGCTGCTTCAGAAGCTGCAATGTACTCGGCCTCCGTAGTAGAATCTGCAACTGTGTCCTGCTTGGAACTCTTCCAACAGATGGCTCCACCGTTCAGGCAGAATACAAACCCGGTCTGAGAACGAAAATCATCTCGATCGGTTTGGAAACTGGCATCGGTGAAACCTTTTGCAATCAACTCCTCATCTCCGCCATATACCAAAAACATATCCTTAGTCCTTCTCAAGTACTTAAGGATAGATTTCACAGCGGTCCAATGGCTGTTGCCTGGATTCGCTTGATATCGGCTGGTCAGACTCAGAGCGTACGATACGTCTGGTCTAGTGCACAACATGGCATACATGATAGATCCTATGGCTGAAGCATACGGGACTCTACTCATGTTCTCCTTCTCGACGTCAGTGGTGGGGCACTGACTTTTGCTGAGAATAGTGCCAGTTGTGATAGGCAGTATTCCCTTTTTGGAATCGATCATATCGAATCGTCTCAGAACCTTATCAATATAAGTGTCCTGTCTCAGGCCAATCAACCTATTGGCTCGATCTCGATATATCTTGATTCCAAGGATATACTGCGCCTCTCCTAAGTCCTTCATTGAGAAACACTTACACAACCATCTCTTGACTGACTCAAGGAGCGGTTTGTTGTTTCCAATGATCAGTATGTCATCTACATACAGGACTATAAATGCAATGTGGCTCCCACTTACCTTCTTGTATACACAAGCATCCTCCTCATTCTGAATGAAGCCAAATTCTTTAATTGCTTCATCGAATCGGAGGTTCCAACTGCGAGAAGCTTGCTTGAGTCCATAAATGGATCTCTGAAGCTTACATACCTTCTTAGGTCCTTTCGGACATGTAAAGCCTGGAGGTTGTGTCATGTACACATCCTCCTCAAGGTTTCCATTAAGGAAAGCGGTCTTTACATCCATTTGCCATATCTCATAGTCATAATATGCGGCAATGGCTAAGAGGATCCGAATAGACTTGAACATGACTACCGGTGAGTAGGTTTCATCATAGTCAATACCATGAATTTGTTTGAAACCCTTCGCCACTAGTCTAGCCTTGTAAACATGGACATTTCCATCTTTATCAAGCTTTTTCTTAAAGACCCACTTACACTCGATAGGTCTAGCACCTTCGGGTAAGTGAACCAATGTCCAGACATCGTTCTGGTACATAGAGTCTATCTCGGATTTCATGGCTTCAAGCCATGACTCGCTATCTGGCCCTTTCATTGCGGCTCCATAAGTATAAGGCTCGTCGTCTTCTATCAAGAAGGATTCCCCATACCATCTATCGGGAACATGACGAGTCCCATTGGATTTCCTAAGGGTCGGTACTTCTTCAGGAGTTTCATCTACCGTGGATCTAGGGTCCAAGATAGGATCCACCATGAATGGAGGATCTACTTCCTGAAGTGAGCCTGCCGAGTTCGTTAACTCGACTTGCTCATTTGATGAAACACTTGGGTTCAATAACCCATCTCTCTCATTCAATGAGTTTCTTGAGTTCGACAACTCAACTTGCTCATTAAACGTGTCGAATGAGTTCATTAACTCATTCGGCTCATCATCTTGAACTTCTTCAAGTTGTACCGTATTTCTGACATTTCCTGATAAGAACTCTTTCTCAAGGAAATGTGCTGTCCTAGCCACGAAAATCTTATTTTCTGGCTTAAGGTAGAAATAATACCCTTTGGTTTCCTTTGGATAACCAATGAAATGGCACAAGTCAGCCTTTGGGCCTAGCTTGTCTACGTTCAATTTCTTGACGTAGGCCAAGCAACCCCAAACCCTGAGGAAGCTAATCTTGGGACGTTTCCCAAACCACATCTCATATGGTACTTTTCTCAGCTGACTTGGTTGGACAATTATTTAAGGTAAGTGCGGCAGTTTGCAACGCGTAACCCCAGAAGCTGACATGTAGGTCGGTTCGACTCATCATAGATCGCAAACTGTCTAACAGAGTGCGATTCCTCCTTTCGGACACACCATTATGCTGTGGTGTTCCGGCCGGTGTGAGTTGTGAAACAATTCCACAATCTCTAAGATGAGCGTCAAACTCGTGGCTCATATATTCGCCTCCTCGATCGGATCGAAGAGTCTTAATAGTCTTGCCGAGTTGATTCTCTACTTCATTTTGGAATTCTTTGAACTTTTCAAAGGCTTCACTCTTGTGCTTCATTAGATAGACATAGCCATAACGGCTAAAGTCATCCGTGAAGGTAATGAAGTAGGGAAAACCACCTCTTGCAGGAGTGTTCATTGGACCACATACATCTGTTGGAATATCCCGGGGTTGCAAGACACAATGAAATACAATAGTTCATATGTCATACAACCCTAATTCATAGATCGTTAGAACTTACACAATGAAACTAGCTCATAGAAGTATATGTTTAAAGGTAGTGTGAATATGCTACAAATAACATATAAAAGAGTAGTGCTACAAAGTTATACCTTTGAAGCGTGAGCGGAAGCTTTGTAAATCTTTAAGCGCTTATCCCCACACCTTGCTCCTTTGCTTTCTCCTTGAAGAAATGTCTATCACCAAGGTGATATGAAACTACTATGAAATAGTCCACACCAATACCTTAGATAGCAATAAGACACACTTGGACTAGTGTGTTATTGAGGAGTATGTAGTCTTTACTACTATAGCAAAAATGTAGAACTAGTTCTACACTCTACACTTAGAGTTTTGCTAGAGGGTTGAGGTTGAAGATAAAGTGTGTTTGTTTGTGTTCTTGTGTTCTCTAGCAAGAGATATGCAAGACTTAGATTGATTTCTTCACATTCAATATCATCTTATGATATAGAATGGATGATGAAACATATTGCACACTAAACAAACACATTAACCATCCAAATGGTTAATGCCTCTTGGTCCATGGAAGATGCTCTTACAAGAGTTCTTCCCAAGGGATACAAAGCCTTCCCAAGGCATAAAGTAGCCACCAAGATGTCAACTCCTCATAATGATGAGATTAGTTAATTAATCTTAATTAATTAATTAAATCATATCTTGTTTAATTAATTCATTAATTAATTAAATCATTTCAATAAATGATAATATATAAATATATATCTCACATATATATATATACATAAACCCTAAATAGTGCGTCCGGAACTAATTCCGGGCGCACCATCGGTTCGGTCGGGACACGATCTCGATCGAACCGAAATTCCTCAATATGGATCAAATCCCTTATTCACTTTCGGGTCACTACTCGAAAGTATCTTCGGTAATTGTTATGTGTGTGACCTCATAGCCCGAGTAACGAAAGCATCGGGATTCAACGTATAAGACCGTATACACGAATCCCGAAGATCATCGTGAGAGCCTAGTCTACCATTCGATGACCCCCGGCATTATCTCGGGTGAGACTACTGATAGTTCAGATAACTATCGGTTGTTGAACCGTATATATAGATGATATAGTTCACGGGCACTAATTGAAGAAATTGACACATCAATTTCCAACACTCCCACTTGCCCTTGGACTATTACCAATGTCTTGGATGTACACTTGCATCCTTGTCACATGATTCCCTTTGTCCTCGTTTTTCGTCATAGGCTAAAGCAAGAAAGCGTGTCGCCAACTCCTATGACATAATTTCTCGGAACACGAGATAGTCTCACTCCCGTTCATAACGGGTGAATTCATAAGTAAGACTCACTCTCCGAGTGGCCAGAAAAACCTTCCCTGTATACCAGGGTGGACAAAGACCCTACCAATGCATCACCGATCATCTCACCACTACATTCACATAAGACCCAACGTACCCCATTACCACCAGTAACGGATGGGTCCGGAAGTAGTCAAAGCCTCATGCTCACGTAGCATGAGAGTGATATGCATGTAGGTCTCAGAACCTCTATCATATGGCTCGTGTGAAATATAGGACACAAGATATCTTCTATAATTTCACAACGGTCACTGTCCAGTACCATGTCAAGACTCTCTTGACAATGAACCCATGTAATGATTTGGACCATCCTTTTGACTTAAGAAACAAAGTCAAACGAATCATTACACACTAGTTTGGTTGTGTCCGTTCCCAAAACGCTGGGACACACCACTAGGGACAATGTAATCACCATAGTTCTTGTCTTGAAAAAGGGGTTCCTTAGCCAATACAATTATTGGCTCCTCTTCAAGAACTCGTGATTACATGGGAATTAAAATATTTATCATACAACTATGATTAAATATTCAATTGTTTATTCAAGTGCTATAAAAGAATAGGCAATCAATAAACAAGAAGTAATACTTTTATTCAACAACAAGAGTTTTACAAAAGTATACTTCATACATATAAAACAAATAAACTGAAATAAAGCTCCCACTAAGACTAAGACCACTCGGACCTAAGCCTAAGTCCAATAGCTGAAGTATGGAACTCATGTTTAGTCTGAGGTAACGGTTTAGTCAAGGGATCAGCTGCGTTGTCGTCTGTATCCACTTTGGATACCTTGATGTCACCTCTCTGGAACATTTCTCGGACGAGGTGATACTTCCTAAGGACATGCTTGGACTTATGATGAGCCCTGGGTTCCTTAGCCTGTGCTATGGCTCCAGTGTTATCACATAACAACTCAATTGGACCATCAGCGCTAGGAACTACCCCAAGCTCAGTCATAAACTTCTTAAGCCAACATGCCTCCTTGGCTGCTTCAGAAGCTGCAATGTACTCGGCCTCCGTAGTAGAATCTGCAACTGTGTCCTGCTTGGAACTCTTCCAACAGATGGCTCCACCGTTCAGGCAGAATACAAACCCGGTCTGAGAACGAAAATCGTCTCGATCGGTTTGGAAACTGGCATCGGTGAAACCTTTTGCAATCAACTCCTCATCTCCGCCATATACCAGAAACATATCCTTAGTCCTTCTCAAGTACTTAAGGATAGATTTCACAGCGGTCCAATGGCTGTTGCCTGGATTCGCTTGATATCGGCTGGTCAGACTCAGAGCGTACGATACGTCTGGTCTAGTGCACAACATGGCATACATGATAGATCCTATGGCTGAAGCATACGGGACTCTACTCATGTTCTCCTTCTCGACGTCAGTGGTGGGGCACTGACTTTTGCCGAGAATAGTACCAGTTGTGATAGGCAGTATTCCCTTTTTGGAATCGATCATATCGAATCGTCTCAGAACCTTATCAATATAAGTGTCCTGTCTCAGGCCAATCAACCTATTGGCTCGATCTCGATATATCTTGATTCCAAGGATATACTGCGTCTCTCCTAAGTCCTTCATTGAGAAACACTTACACAACCATCTCTTGACTGACTCAAGGAGCGGTTTGTTGTTTCCAATGATCAGTATGTCATCTACATACAGGACTATAAATGCAATGTGGCTCCCACTTACCTTCTTGTATACACAAGCATCCTCCTCATTCTGAATGAAGCCAAATTCTTTAATTGCTTCATCGAATCGGAGGTTCCAACTGCGAGAAGCTTGCTTGAGTCCATAAATGGATCTCTGAAGCTTACATACCTTCTTAGGTCCTTTCGGACATGTAAAGCCTGGAGGTTGTGTCATGTACACATCCTCCTCAAGGTTTCCATTAAGGAAAGCGGTCTTTACATCCATTTGCCATATCTCATAGTCATAATATGCGGAAATGGCTAAGAGGATCCGAATAGACTTGAACATGACTACCGGTGAGTAGGTTTCATCATAGTCAATACCATGAATTTGTTTGAAACCCTTCGCCACTAGTCTAGCCTTGTAAACATGGACATTTCCATCTTTATCAAGCTTTTTCTTAAAGACCCACTTACACTCGATAGGTCTAGCACCTTCGGGTAAGTGAACCAATGTCCAGACATCGTTCTGGTACATAGAGTCTATCTCGGATTTCATGGCTTCAAGCCATGACTCGCTATCTGGCCCTTTCATTGCGGCTCCATAAGTATAAGGCTCGTCGTCTTCTATCAAGAAGGATTCCCCATACCATCTATCGGGAACATGACGAGTCCTACTGGATTTCCTAAGGGTCGGTACTTTTTCAGGAGTCTCATCTACCGTGGATCTAGGGTCCAAGATAGGATCCACCATGAATGGAGGATCTACTTCCTGAAGTGAGCCTGCCGAGTTCGTTAACTCGACTTGCTCATTTGATGAGACACTTGGGTTCAATAACCCATCTCTCTTATTCAATGAGTCTCTTGAGTTCGATAACTCAACTTGCTCATTAAACGTGTCGAATGAGTTCATTAACTCATTCGGCTCATCATCTTGAACTTCTTCAAGTTGTACCGTATTTCTGACATTTCCTGATAAGAACTCTTTCTCAAGGAAATGTGCTGTCCTAGCCACGAAAATCTTATTTTCTGGCTTAAGGTAGAAATAATACCCTTTGGTTTCCTTTGGATAACCAATGAAATGGCACAAGTCAGCCTTTGGGCCTAGCTTGTCTACGTTCAATTTCTTGACGTAGGCCAAGCAACCCCAAACCCTGAGAAAGCTAATCTTGGGACGTTTCCCAAACCACATCTCATATGGTACTTTCTCAGCTGACTTGGTTGGACAATTATTTAAGGTAAGTGCGGCAGTTTGCAACGCGTAACCCCAGAAGCTGACATGTAGGTCGGTTCGACTCATCATGGATCGCAAACTGTCTAACAGAGTGCGATTCCTCCTTTCGGACACACCATTATGTTGTGGTGTTCCGGCCGGTGTGAGTTGTGAAACAATTCCACAATCTCTAAGATGAGCGTCAAACTCGTGGCTCATATATTCGCCTCCTCGATCGGATCGAAGAGTCTTAATAGTCTTGCCGAGTTGATTCTCTACTTCATTTTGGAATTCTTTGAACTTTTCAAAGGCTTCACTCTTGTGCTTCATTAGATAGACATAGCCATAACGACTAAAGTCATCCGTGAAGGTAATGAAGTAGGGAAAACCACCTCTTGCAGGAGTGTTCATTGGACCACATACATCGGTATGTATTATCCCCAATAAATCACTTGCCCTTTCACTCGTTCCAGTGAAAGGTGATTTGGTTATCTTGCCTAAAAGGCATGATTCGCATTGGTCATATGATTCAAAATCAAGTGACTCAATAATTCCACTTTCGTGGAGTTTCTTGATGCGATTTTCATTTATATGACCAAGTCTGCAATGCCATAGGTAGGTAGGATTCAAGTCGTTAGGCTTGTTCCTTTTAATATTTACGTTATATACCTCATGGTCCTCATCTAGTATGAAAAGACCATTTTGGTTTGAAGCTTTTGCATAAAGTAAACCATCACGATTAATAGAACACATATTTCTTTCCATAAGGATGGTAAAACCATCATTGTTCAAAACAGATATGGAAATAATATTTCTAGAAATAGCGGGAATACAATATACATTATTTAAAACTAAGACCATCCCGGATGGTAGTTTTAAATCTATCTTGCCCACGGCAACTGCAGCAACCTTTGCTCCATTGCCCACCCGCAAGTCCACCTCTCCCTTCCGAAGAGCTCTACTGTCCTGTAGTACCTGCATATTTCGACAAATATGAGAACCACATCCTGAGTCAAGTACCCAAGTAGAGTTATTAGAGGTGATAAAAGCTTCAATAACGAATATACCTGCCGGAAGAGTCCCACTCTTCTTGTCTTCGAGGTATTTCTTGCAGTTCCTCTTCCAGTGACCAGGTGTATTACAATAATGACACTGGTCAGTCCCCTTAGGACCTTTAGCCGGAGTTTTGGAAGTCTGGGCCTTGACTGTTTTGATAGATCCAGTCTTGGCCTTTCCCTTCCATTTCCCCTTGCCTTTCTTAAAGGCCTTCTTGTTCTGAATCATCAGAACAGAGGGAGTAGGGGTAGAGCTCTTCCCACACTTCAACGCAGTATCAGCCGTGCTGATCATGTTATGTAACTCCGATAACGATTTATCGAAGTCATGCATGTTGAAGTTCATGACAAAGTTACCAAACTTGTCAGGAAGGGAACGGAGGATTATGTCAACGGCCAAATCCTTGGAAAACTGAGTTCCCAAAGACTCAAGTCTCTCGATGATCCCAATCATCTTGAGAACATGAGGACTGGCCTGTTGACCATTGGATAGTTTGCAATCCATGAGGGCACAAACAGCTTCGTACCGCTCATTTCTTGCCCGCTTCTGGAACATCTCTTCCAGTCTGCAGTACATGTCATATGCTGCCACATTTTCGAACTGAATTTGAAGATTCGGTTCCATGTTGGCCAGCATAAGACATTGGACATCCAATGCATCATCCACGTGTACATCATATGCACTACGTTCTAGCTCATCGGCATTATCTCCGGGTGGTGGAGGAAGTTCTTCCTTAAGAACATACTCGACTCTCTCGTGCTTGAGAACGATTCTCAAGTTACGAGACCAGTCGTTGAAGTTATTGCCATTGAGTTTACACTTCTCAAGTGTAGATCGGAGTGAATTTGAAGTTGATTTCTTAGCAGTTGCCATCTAAAAACATGCGAGTAGGAAACGACATTCAGTTTAATTTATATGTAAACATACGATACAAGTAAAGCATGCTTGAAATAATAATACGAGTACCAACAACCCCTCGAAGTGTACAAGTATACCAAGACCCCACGGACTTGGGTATGAGCGGCACACGCAATCATCCTCATAGTCCAATCCATGGGTAAGTCCTACTAGACTATCATATATTAATCATCCAATGATTATATATGACTCTTGGCGTCTATCACTAGTCGTTTTATGACACTATAGACTTCCTTTGCCAAACGGGCCGGTTCGATGGGCTAACCTGTAGCCACGTTTTAAGTAACCTTAGTTCACCATAAAGGGATGGATTACATTTGCCGGTTCGATGGGCTAACCTGTAGCGCATGTAATCCCATTGCCTCCTATTCCTATGAATCAAGTGCCCATCTAGGGATGATCCACCCGAAACGTAGGAAAGTTTGACAACTTTGAACTTAAGGTTTGGCAAACACTTAATTATAACGTGGAGGGGTTTAGATTAAACATGTAATCCACATTTCATGCATATCACAAAAGGTGTACATATACGTCAAGAAAATATATGTAAGCATGAAACATGACATGAATAATAAACACTTTAAAGGGACGTGACATGGCCTAAAGAACATTAAATAAAACTAGTCTAACTAGTTCTAAACTAAGTCCTTGGTTTCCGTCTTCTTGGACATCGCCATGCTCCAAGTCCGTCTCTTCATGTCTTGTTACATAATCAACTTTCGCATTAAATGGCACATGCGCCGCGAAAAAGAAATGACAATACAAGAATGTAAAACGACACATGCGTCGTATTTCAATATCAAGGACAGTACGCAGACTGTATTTCGAATAAATACTAGGCCATATCAATCCCCATTCCATTCAGACTACAGTTTATATATGCATAACACATTATACATAAATCACATAAACATGCTAGGAATGGAATAAAACACACAAGCAACACACAACTCACACACATACTCACATTCAAATAATGTGAACATAGTCATACATGCATATCATAACCTTTAGTTGTCCAACAACTAACTTAGCCAATTTTAGGAAGTTCTATCATAAGTTCAACATATTGAACTAATAACCCGATTTCATTCAAAGAGACTTAGCATAAGTTATATTTGTTAAGGTTTGAAATTCATAATAATTCAAACCTCAAACTTCCTTTCGATACTCAATTAATCAATTTAATTA
>CM016561.1:32603926-32846631 GCA_003412495.2 Echium plantagineum | reverse complement strand
TTCTCTCATATTCACTGATGTATTTTTTTTTCTTTTGTAAATTAACGATGAGGTGAGTTTCGAACCCAGGACCTTCTGGTCACTAGCAAGAGCATTTTCCACTAGGCTATTTCCATCGATGTATTATGCCAACTTTCATCTCCACTGATGTAGTATTTGCCTATTCGGGTACACAGAAGAAATCGGACGAACATTACTCTACTAAAATGAAGTGTATGTTTATTGGGCTTAAATACAAATATTATGTAAGCTAGAGGTGTCAAATGAACCGGTCCGGACGGGCCCGGCCCCTTAAAGGCGAACCGGGCCGGCCCGTGTACTGTCTTTGCCGGGCTGAAGGGTGTTAACGAACCGGGCCCGGGCCGGCCCCTTATTCATGGCTGGTGGGCCTAATGTGCATGCACCAAAAATAAATATTTGTTGGTAAGAGGGCTTGATCTGGTGGGCCTAACGTGCCCACGTTAGAGTCCCCTTTGAAAGGGGCCTGGTGGGCCTAACGTGCCCACGTTAGAGTCCAGCATGGGGCCGTTCGATCTGGGTCCAATTGGAGTGTGACTTTGTGAAAATGTGCATGCACCAAAAATAAATATTTGTTGGTAAGAGGGCTTGATCTCTTGACGTTCAAGATGAATAGAATTGATGTTAACCATTGTACTAAACTAATAATTTGTTAGTCTTTGTACTATTATTAGTAAGATAGTTATAATTAATCATCTTGAATGCCCATTCTATGTAATTAAAATTTGAATTTTCCCATCTCTCTTTATGATTGAATTATGACTTAACAATACATTAAAAAAATTTAACTACAACAGCGTAAGGATTTTATATATAAACATAAATATATTTTATATCATAACTCATTCATTCTTAATATATTATTCATATGTCCACTTTCTTATTCTTATTTAACTACAACATCGTAACAAATTGTTAGCTTAATACAATGGTACAATGGTTTTTAAGGTGATACTGTACGCACTCAACCATTATGACATGTATCTCATATATCCACTTTCTTATTCTAAGTAATAATATTATTAAACTTATACATAAAAGAATAAGATTTATCAACATATTGGTCTTTAAAAATAAAAGTTGTTTAAATTTATATAATATATTATTCATATTGTAAATTATATTTTAAACGTTGTTTAATGCAACATATTCAATGATTTGATTTACTTCATTTTATTTAGTTCATGTTGAACACATACGAATAGAACATTGCATACATATTAATACAATAATTTTTAAATCGTGAAAGATATTTATTGTTAGATAATATATTATTAAAAGAGAATTCATAATATTACTACTTAATGAGATTGTATAAGAATGTTATTCATTATATTATAAAAGTTGTTTAATATTATAATATAATCAGAATTTACTTATTTTTTCTTTAAACTATTTTTAGTCGTGTTAGTATTTTTATTATTAGATTGAATTATAAAGAATATTAAAGTATGGATTAAATAGATAGCTCATGAAAAAAGTTAAGGGTGTGAAAGTTAAAATAGTGGAGTCTTTAGTAGTAAACGCTTTTTATTATATAAAGAATAATATATTGATGAAGAAAGCTTGCATCATGTATTTCTCAGTAACAATTATGCTATTCATGTTTGGCAGCAGGTTGCTTCATTATTTGGGAAACAACCTCGTGCCTTCCAGTCAATTTTTGACATGTTTCAGGAATGGAGTTTGCAGGTTAACACTGGGATATGTCAGATACCTGGTTCCTCTTGTAGTTTTATGGGCTCTGTGGATGCAGGAATCAATATAAACATAGCCTTACAGCCTACGATTCTATGAGGAATCTCAATAGGGTTAAGCATACTCTAGTGTTATGGAGCAGGGCAAGTAAAGGTGGCCAGTCACAATGGAAAGGTGATATGAATTGTTGGAAATTGATGTGTCAATTTCCTCAATTAGTGCCCGTGAACTATATCATCTATATATACGGTTCAACAACCGATAGTTATCTGAACTATCAGTAGTCTCACCCGAGATAATGCCGGGGGTCATCGAATGGCAGACTAGGCTCTCTCGATGATCTTCGGGATTCGTGTATACGGTCTTATACGTTGAATCCCGATGCCTTCGTTACTCGGGCTATGAGGTCACACACGTAACAATTACCGAAGATACTTTCGAGTAGTGACCCGAAAGTGAATAAGGGATTTGATCCATATTGAGGAATTTTGGTTCGATCGAGATCGTGTCCCGACCGAACCGATGGTGCGCCCGGAATTGGTTCCGGACACACCATTTGGGGTTTATGTATATATATATATATATGTGAGATATATATATATATATTATCATTTATTGAAATGATTTAATTAATTAATGAATTAATTAAATAAGATATGATTTAATTAATTAATTAAGATTAATTAATTCCATCATCATGAATGGTTGACATCTTGGTGGCTACTTTATGCCTTGGGAAGGCTTTGTAAGTCTTGGGAAGAACTCTTGTAAGAGAATCTTCCATGGACCAAGAGGCATTAACCATATGGATGGTTAATGTGTTTGTTTAGTGTATAATGTGTTTTATCATCCATTCTATATCATAAGATGATATAGAATGGGTAGAACATCAATCTAAGTCTTGCATATCTCTTGCTAGAGAACACAAGAACACAAACAAACACACTTCATCTTCAACCTCAACCCTCTAGCAAAACTCTAAGTGTAGAGTGTAGAACTAGTTCTACATTTTTGCTATAGTAGTAAAGACTACATACTCCTCAATAACACACACTAGTCCAAGTGTGTCTTATTGCTATCTAAGGTATTGGTGTGGACTATTTCATAGTAGTTTCATATCACCTTGGTGATAGACATTTCTTCAAGGAGAAAGCAAAGGAGCAAGGTGTGGGGATAAGCGCTTAAAGATTTACAAAGCTTCCGCTCACGCTTCAAAGGTATAACTTTGTAGCACTACTCTTTTATATGTTATTTGTAGCATATTCACACTACCTTTAAACATATACTTCTATTAGCTAGTTTCATTGTGTAAGTTCTAACGATCAACGAATTAGGGTTTTCTAGACATATGAACTATCGTAGTTCATTGTGTCTTGCAACCCCGGGATATTTCTACATGGTATCAAGAGCTATATTACACGTTTAACATGTTCTAGAAGTGTTTAAAGTAGTACCATATAGTATATATGTCGATATATGAACCATAGCCGATTTTCGTATTCGGAAAACCCTCCCCGACAAAACGTAAGTTCCGCGTGATTCCAGGCAAGCCAAGGACACGGCTCCACTGGAACGCGCACCCTCGGCATGCCCTGGACACGGCACGCCTTGGCCTGGAGCAGGGAGCGGCTTCCCTGGACGCGTCCTTGGACGCCCTTGGAAGACCCCCCCGCGCGTCCGCGCGTTTTGTTCCCTGGACAGCCCCTGTCCGCAGCACCTGTCCGCGCGCGGACTGCCTGGGCAACCCCCCTGTCCCCGTTTGATCGTGGCTCCATCGTGAGCCATGGCTCACGATGGACTATAACTTCGCCCGATGTTTTCGAAACAAAACGAATCGATTAAGTCCAAAGTCATTTGATGATTATGGACGTTTTCCGGTTTGTTATGGGTGATTTAGAGATTGTTTTGGAAATAATCTTATAAGTCCAAAACATTCTTTGAGAAGTTTAAAATAGTTTAAAATTCGCATGTATGTCAAAGTGTTGATTTTATCCTATCGGTACTAATTAAATTGTTTAATTGAGTATCGAAAGGAAGTTTGTGGTTGAGTTATTATGAATTTCAAACCTTAAACTTATGCTAAGTCTCTTTGAATGTAATTGGGGTATTAGTTCAAAATGTTGAACTTATGTTAAAACTTCCGATAATTGGCTATGTTAGTTGTTGGACAACTAAAGGTTATGATATGCATATATGACTATGATTCACATTATTTGAATGTGAGTATGTGTGTGAGTTGTGTGTTGCTTGTGTGTTTTATTCCATTCCTAGCATGTTTATGTGATTTATGTATAATGTGTTATGCATATATAAACTGTAGTCTGAATGGAATGGGGATTTGATATGGCCTAGTATGTATTCGAAATACAGTCTGCGTACTGTCCTTGATATTGAAATACGACGCATGTGTCGTTTTACATTCTTGTATTGTTATTTCTTTTTCGCGGCGCATGTGCCATTTAATGCGAAAGTTGATTATGTAACAAGACATGAAGAGACGGACTTGGAGCATGGCGATGTCCAAGAAGACGGAGACCAAGGACTTAGTTTAGAACTAGTTAGACTAGTTTTATTTAATGTTCTTTAGGCCATATCTCGTCCCTTTAAAGTGTTTATTATTCATGTCATGTTTCATGCTTACATATATTTTCTTGACGTATATGTACACCTTTTGTGATATGCATGAAATGTGGATTACATGTTTAATCTAAACCCCTCCACGTTATAATTAAGTGTTTGCCAAACCTAAGTTCAAAGTTGTCAAACTTTCCTACGTTTCGGGTGGATCATCCCTAGATGGGCACTTTGATTCATAGGAATAGGAGGCAATGGGATTACATGCGCTACAGGTTAGCCCATCGAACCGGCAAATGTAATCCATCCCTTTATGGTGAACTAAGGTTACTTAAAACGTGGCTACAGGTTAGCCCATCGAACCGGCCCGTTTGGCAAAAGAAGTCTATAGTGTCATAAAACGACTAATGATAGACACCAAGAGTCATATATAATCATTGGATGATTAATATATGATAGTCTAGTAGGACTTACCCATGGATTGGACTATGAGGATGATTGCGTGTGCCGCTCATACCCAAGTCCATGGGGTCTTGGTATACTTGTACACTTCGAGGGGTTGTTGGTACTCGTATTATTATTTCAAGCATGCTTTACTTGTATCGTATGTTTTACATATAAATTAAACTGAATGTCGTTTCATACTCGCATGTTTTTAGATGGCAACTGCTAAGAAATCAACTTCAAATTCACTCCGATCTACACTTGAGAAGTGTAAACTCAATGGCAATAACTTCAACGACTGGTCTCGTAACTTGAGAATCGTTCTCAAGCACGAGAGAGTCGAGTATGTTCTTAAGGAAGAACTTCCTCCACCACCCGGAGATAATGCCGATGAGCTAGAACGTAGTGCATATGATGTACACGTGGATGATGCATTGGATGTCTAATGTCTTATGCTAGCCAACATGGAACCGAATCTTCAGATTCAGTTCGAAAATGTGGCAGCATATGACATGTACTGCAGACTGGAAGAGATGTTCCAGAAGCGGGCAAGAAATGAGCGGTACGAAGCTGTTTGTGCCCTCATGGATTGCAAACTATCCAATGGTCAACAGGCCAGTCCTCATGTTCTCAAGATGATTGGGATCATCGAGAGACTTGAGTCTTTGGGAACTCAGTTTTCCAAGGATTTGGCCGTTGACATAATCCTCCGTTCCCTTCCTGACAAGTTTGGTAACTTTGTCATGAACTTCAACATGCATGACTTCGATAAATCGTTATCGGAGTTGCATAACATGATCAGCACGGCTGATACTGCGTTGAAGTGTGGGAAGAGCTCTACCCCTACTCCCTCTGTTCTGATGATTCAGAACAAGAAGGCCTTTAAGAAAGGCAAGGGAAATGGAAGGGAAAGGCCAAGACTGGATCTATCAAAACAGTCAAGGCCCAGACTTCCAAAACTCCGGCTAAAGGTCCTAAGGGGACTGACCAGTGTCATTATTGTAATACACCTGGTCACTGGAAGAGGAACTGCAAGAAGTACCTCGAAGACAAGAAGAGTGGGACTCTTCCGGCAGGTATATTCGTTATTGAAGCTTTTATCACCTCTAATAACTCTACTTGGGTACTTGACTCAGGATGTGGTTCTCATATTTGTCGAAATATGCAGGTACTACAGGACAGTAGAGCTCTTCGGAAGGGAGAGGTGGACTTGCGGGTGGGCAATGGAGCAAAGGTTGCTGCAGTTGCCGTGGGCAAGATAGATTTAAAACTACCATCCGGGATGGTCTTAGTTTTAAATAATGTATATTGTATTCCCGCTATTTCTAGAAATATTATTTCCATATCTGTTTTGAACAATGATGGTTTTACCATCCTTATGGAAAGAAATATGTGTTCTATTAATCGTGACGGTTTACTTTATGCAAAAGCTTCAAACCAAAATGGCCTTTTCATACTAGATGAGGATCATGAGGTATATAACGTAAATATTAAAAGGAACAAGCCTAACGACTTGAATCCTACCTACCTATGGCATTGCAGACTTGGTCATATAAATGAAAATCGCATCAAGAAACTCCACGAAAGTGGAATTATTAAGTCACTTGATTTTGAATCATATGACCAATGCGAATCATGCCTTTTAGGCAAGATGACCAAATCGCCTTTCACTGGAACGAGTGAAAGGGCAAGTGATTTATTGGGGATAATACATACCGATGTATGTGGTCCAATGAACACTCCTGCAAGAGGTGGTTTTCCCTACTTCATTACCTTCACAGATGACCTTAGCCGTTATGGCTATGTCTATCTAATGAAGCACAAGAGTGAAGCCTTTGAAAAGTTCAAAGAATTCCAAAATGAAGTAGAGAATCAACTCGGCAAGACTATTAAGACTCTTCGATCCGATCGAGGAGGCGAATATATGAGCCACGAGTTTGACGCTCATCTTAGAGATTGTGGAATTGTTTCACAACTCACACCGGCCGGAACACCACAACATAATGGTGTGTCCGAAAGGAGGAATCGCACTCTGTTAGACAGTTTGCGATCCATGATGAGTCGAACCGACCTACATGTCAGCTTCTGGGGTTACGCGTTGCAAACTGCCGCACTTACCTTAAATAATTGTCCAACCAAGTCAGCTGAGAAAGTACCATATGAGATGTGGTTTGGGAAACGTCCCAAGATTAGCTTTCTCAGGGTTTGGGGTTGCTTGGCTTACGTCAAGAAATTGAACGTAGACAAGCTAGGCCCAAAGGCTGACTTGTGCCATTTCATTGGTTATCCAAAGGAAACCAAAGGGTATTATTTCTACCTTAAGCCAGAAAATAAGATTTTCGTGGCTAGGACAGCGCATTTCCTTGAGAAAGAGTTCTTATCAGGAAATGTCAGAGATACGGTACAACTTGAAGAAGTTCAAGATGATGAGCCAAATGAGTTAATGAACTCATTCGACACGTTTAATGAGCAAGTTGAGTTATCGAACTCAAGAAACTCATTGAATAGGAGAGTTGGGTTATTGAACTCAAGGGTCTCATCAAATGAGCAAGTCGAGTTAACGAACTCGGCAGGCTCACTTCAGGAAGTAGATCCTCCATTCATGGTGGATCCTATCTTGGACCCTAGATCCACGGTAGATGAAACTCCTGAAGAAGTACCGACCCTTAGGAAATCCAATAGGACTCGTCATGTTCCCGATAGATGGTATGGGGAATCCTTCTTGATAGAAGACGACGAGCCTTATACTTATGGAGCCGCAATGAAAGGGCCAGATAGCGAGTCATGGCTTGAAGCCATGAAATCCGAGATAGACTCTATGTACCAGAATGATGTCTGGACATTGGTTCACTTACCCGAAGGTGCTAGACCTATCGAGTGTAAGTGGGTCTTTAAGAAAAAGCTTGATAAAGATGGAAATGTCCATGTTTACAAGGCTAGACTAGTGGCGAAGGGTTTCAAACAAATTCATGGTATTGACTATGATGAAACCTACTCACCGGTAGTCATGTTCAAGTCTATTCGGATCCTCTTAGCTATTGCCGCATATTATGACTATGAGATATGGCAAATGGATGTAAAGACCGCTTTCCTTAATGGAAACCTTGAGGAGGATGTGTACATGACACAACCTCCAGGCTTTACATGTCCGAAAGGACCTAAGAAGGTATGTAAGCTTCAGAGATCCATTTATGGACTCAAGCAAGCTTCTCGCAGTTGGAACCTCCGATTCGATGAAGCAATTAAAGAATTTGGCTTCATTCAGAATGAGGAGGATGCTTTTGTATACAAGAAGGTAAGTGGGAGCCACATTGCATTTATAGTCCTGTATGTAGATGACATACTGATCATTGGAAACAACAAACCGCTCCTTGAGTCAGTCAAGAGATGGTTGTGTAAGTGTTTCTCAATGAAGGACTTAGGAGAGGCGCAGTATATCCTTGGAATCAAGATATATCGAGATCGAGCCAATAGGTTGATTGGCCTGAGACAGGACACTTATATTGATAAGGTTCTGAGACGATTCGATATGATAGATTCCAAAAAGGGAATACTGCCTATCACAACTGGTACTATTCTCGGCAAAAGTCAGTGCCCCACCACTGACGTCGAGAAGGAGAACATGAGTAGAGTCCCGTATGCTTCAGCCATAGGATCTATCATGTATGCCATGTTGTGCACTAGACCAGACGTATCGTACGCTCTGAGTCTGACCAGCCGATATCAAGCGAATCCAGGCAACAGCCATTGGACCGCTGTGAAATCTATCCTTAAGTACTTGAGAAGGACTAAGGATATGTTTCTGGTATATGGCGGAGATGAGGAGTTGATTGCTAAAGGTTTCACCGATGCCAGTTTCCAAACCGATCGAGACGATTTTCGTTCTCAGACCGGGTTTGTATTCTGCCTGAACGGTGGAGCCATCTGTTGGAAGAGTTCCAAGCAGGACACAGTTGCAGATTCTACTACGGAGGCCGAGTACATTGCAGCTTCTGAAGCAGCCAAGGAGGCATGTTGGCTTAAGAAGTTTATGACTGAGCTTGGGGTAGTTCCTAGCGCTGATGGTCCAATTGAGTTGTTATGTGATAACACTGGAGCCATAGCACAGGCTAAGGAACCTAGGGCTCATCATAAGTCCAAGCATGTCCTTAGGAAGTATCACCTCGTCCGAGAAATGTTCCAGAGAGGTGACATCAAGGTATCCAAAGTGGATACAGACGACAACGCAGCTGATCCCTTGACTAAACCGTTACCTCAGACTAAACATGAGTTCCATACTTCAGCTATTGGACTTAGGCTTAGGTCCGAGTGGTCTTAGTCTTAGTGGGAGCTTTATTTCAGTTTATTTGTTTTATATGTATGAAGTATACTTTTGTAAAACTCTTGTTGTTGAATAAAAGTATTACTTCTTGTTTATTGATTGCCTATTCTTTTATAGCACTTGAATAAACAATTGAATATTTAATCATAGTTGTATGATAAATATTTTAATTCCCATGTAATCACGAGTTCTTGAAGAGGAGCCAATAAGTGTATTGGCTAAGGAACCCCTTTTTCAAGACAAGAACTATGGTGATTACATTGTCCCTAGTGGTGTGTCCCAGCGTTTTGGGAACGGACACAACCAAACTAGTGTGTAATGATTCGTTTGACTTTGTTTCTTAAGTCAAAAGGATGGTCCAAATCATTACATGGGTTCATTGTCAAGAGAGTCTTGACATGGTACTGGACAGTGACCGTTGTGAAATTATAGAAGAGATATTGTGTCCTATATTTCACACGAGCCATATGATAGAGGTTCTGAGACCTACATGCATATCATTCTCATGCTACGTGAGCATGAGGCTTTGACTACTTCCGGACCCATCCGTTACTGGTGGTAATGGGGTACGTTGGGTCTTATGTGAATGTAGTGGTGAGATGATCGGTGATGCATTGGTAGGGTCTTTGTCCACCCTGGTATACAGGGAAGGTTTTTCTGGCCACTCGGAGAGTTAGTCTTACTTATGAATTCACCCGTTATGAACGGGAGTGAGACTATCTCGTGTTATGAGAAATTATGTCATAGGAGTTGGCGACACGCTTTCTTGCTTTAGCCTATGATGAAAACCGAGGACAAAGGGAATCATGTGACAAGGATGCAAGTGTACATCCGAGACATTGGTAATAGTCCAAGGGCAAGTGGGAGTGTTGGAAATTGATGTGTCAATTTCCTCAATTAGTGCCCGTGAACTATATCATCTATATATACGGTTCAACAACCGATAGTTATCTGAACTATCAGTAGTCTCACCCGAGATAATGCCGGGGGTCATCGAATGGCAGACTAGGCTCTCTCGATGATCTTCGGGATTCGTGTATACGGTCTTATACGTTGAATCCCGATGCCTTCGTTACTCGGGCTATGAGGTCACACACGTAACAATTACCGAAGATACTTTCGAGTAGTGACCCGAAAGTGAATAAGGGATTTGATCCATATTGAGGAATTTCGGTTCGATCGAGATCGTGTCCCGACCGAACCGATGGTGCGCCCGGAATTGGTTCCGGACACACCATTTGGGGTTTATGTATATATATATATATGTGAGATATATATATATATATATATTATCATTTATTGAAATGATTTAATTAATTAATGAATTAATTAAATAAGATATGATTTAATTAATTAATTAAGATTAATTAATTCCATCATCATGAATGGTTGACATCTTGGTGGCTATTTTATGCCTTGGGAAGGCTTTGTAAGTCTTGGGAAGAACTCTTGTAAGAGAATCTTCCATGGACCAAGAGGCATTAACCATATGGATGGTTAATGTGTTTGTTTAGTGTATAATGTGTTTTATCATCCATTCTATATCATAAGATGATATAGAATGGGTAGAACATCAATCTAAGTCTTGCATATCTCTTGCTAGAGAACACAAGAACACAAACAAACACACTTCATCTTCAACCTCAACCCTCTAGCAAAACTCTAAGTGTAGAGTGTAGAACTAGTTCTACATTTTTGCTATAGTAGTAAAGACTACATACTCCTCAATAACACACACTAGTCCAAGTGTGTCTTATTGCTATCTAAGGTATTGGTGTGGACTATTTCATAGTAGTTTCATATCACCTTGGTGATAGACATTTCTTCAAGGAGAAAGCAAAGGAGCAAGGTGTGGGGATAAGCGCTTAAAGATTTACAAAGCTTCCGCTCACGCTTCAAAGGTATAACTTTGTAGCACTACTCTTTTATATGTTATTTGTAGCATATTCACACTACCTTTAAACATATACTTCTATGAGCTAGTTTCATTGTGTAAGTTCTAACGATCAACGAATTAGGGTTTTCTAGACATATGAACTATCGTAGTTCATTGTGTCTTGCAACCCCGGGATATTCCTACATGAATGTGGTACAAACATTTGGGGCTCTCATCAAGAAGCCTGTCAATCGAGCTCCCACAGTGATGGGATGGATTAGGCCTCCTTTAGGGCAACTCAAACTTAATATCGACAGATCGTTTGTCAGGCAAGCTGGAAGGGCGGGGACTATTGTCTGAAATGTTGATGGGTGCCTCCTAGCTGCTATGGCAAGGCCTCTACAAGCTGGTAATGCTTTCGCTGGAGAAATTCAAGCTGTCTTCGAGGCACTTCAATGGAGTATGGGCCTTAACCTATCAAATCTAATCATTCAAGTGGACTCGTTGCAAGTACTCACATCCATCAAACACGGTCATGCTCCATGGAAGCTGACCCCCATTCTTCTTCGAATTACAGCCATGCTGGACCAGATGCACTCTTCAATTTCTCATGTTCGGGGAGAACGTAACTTTGCTGCTGACCATCTTGCCAAGAAGGTAGCTGTTGAAGAAATAGACATCTCTGGGCTGCCCGGGGATGAGTCTCCTGCACTTAAAGCTATCGTTCGACTTGAGCAGCTAGGTGTCCCATATATTAGGAAATAAGCTAGGCATTCTATCATCCATCTTATGTGCTTTATGCTTTATTTTGTTATTTGGGCCTCGGCCTTGTATTTCGTTTAGCAATTGGCCCATATGAGGTCCAATTGGCTACTAATTTGTACAAACATTTTGGATTTTAACGCGTAGACCGCAAGCGTGGGTTTAACAAAAAATAATAATAATATATTGATGAATCTTGTGCTCTTATACATGTATTAACTAATATGATTTAAATATAAGTCATTATACATTAACAAATAGTCATAATTATTTTAATAGTTTTTGAAAATTGATTTAATTAATTGAAGACTTTATTATTCAATAGTGAAACAATTTATAGTTTAAGATAACATATTTGTAACATTAAATAACTTAATATAGTAATGTATTATATGCTTTATCCATATTTATACAGGAGTGCTAAATAACTTTTAAGATATAGATTGATTAAACTATGTTTCTACTTTTAACACATTATAAATCAATAAATAATCATGATTCTTTTGATTATTTACATCAAATTTTTTGGTTAGTTCAAGACTTACAATGATAATATAATTTGATACTAGTACAAATTTTAATATAAAGTGATAAATACTAATGTGTATAACTACTTTATTAATATATAATACACAAGTTAACAAAATGATAACTTGTCACATTGGTTAGTCACATTATCAATTACCCTATAAGTCTTGAGTTCAAGTGTCTGTAGAAACAAAACATTTTGAACATGGTTCATACAAACAAATTTGGCAAACAGTATACCATGAAGCCCAGACGGTGTACCACGTGAGGCCCGCTAGGCCCCTTAAGAAGGGGACACTTCTTTTTGCCTTGGGCTTTTCCTTTTCTTCTGACTTTTTGAATGGACAAGGGCCGAGTAGTAACATAGTGGGCTGGCCCGATTCGACTCTTTAACTCTCCTAAGTCCGTTGAACTATCGAGACATGCGGCTCGGTTTACCTGCTAAGGGCTAGGGCCGTCTAGCCCGGTTCATTGGCCACCTCTAAGTATCACGTTCAAACTATTCATCTGAATACATGATTACATGCGACCTTTGATATAAATATGGCAAAGATCAATATTAGGTGACTGAAACTGAAACAAAACTATTATAACAATAAGGAAGAAATATATATAAGCAAAACAAATTAAGATTTTAGGAAGATAAATCAAGTAATTCTTGAGAAAAAAATGAAGTGAAATCTTATATTTCAATATTCAATACTTTTAAATGGGCTTTGATTTTTTCATCCATCTATTTATTATCACATATATTCCACTTTTCATGTTAAATTACATCTAAATCCTTACTATCTATTCATGTACAATTATTGTATAACTTCTTATAATGCAAACTAAGATTAAAAATGAATATGTGAAGCGTGATTATTAATGAATAGAACGGAAAAATTGATCCAAGGCCTCTAATCTAGTGATACATAATTTTAGCCTTTTCCAAGAGATCTCGTGCTCGATTCTCGTAAAGGACTATTTAAACATACTTCATCTGCTTTCGTGGCTGCCTTTGCAGCGGTCTCGGGATGCCCTTGCAGCATTTTAGCACCCACTCAATGGGATTTCCAGGCGTTTCAACGATTTCTTTCCGGGTGTTTCAAGTAAACTTCGAGGATCAGATTCATATCCTGGAAGCGAAGTTCATCATTGCGCGGATTGAAAGCACCTCCAGGAAGTGAAAGTTTATTGGAGCAGCAGTCAGATTCCACCCAGCCGGCTCGGACGAAGGAAATCGGCGCCGCATTAAAATTACGTTCTGGAGTATTTTTTTTAAAAGGTATTGAGTCAGCCAATTAAGACGAAGTAGTTTATTATTTGGAGTTTAGACTCCCATTTGGTTAGTCTAAAAATGTATTTCATATTACATGACTATTTGTAACTTCTATCATTTAAGGAAAAAGAAAATGAAAAAAATGAAATTTTATTTTTAGATAAGGTTAGGGAACTCGTAAACGAAGTCATACGTATGGATGATGACCTTTGATAATTAAATACAAACATAGGTAATTATTACGACCATTTATCGTCTTATTTCTAGAAAAGGTTAGGGAACCCACAAACTAACAGATGTATGGGTGATGACCACCAATCTAGATGCAAAAAGCACCTAATTGTAACCCAACCAAACAGTAATAAATTGCATGTGGATGTCTTTGATTGACATGTGATGGTGGGTGATGATGCAGACATACATCCCAATCCTTACATGTGGATGTAAGTGAACAGCACATTATGGTGCTTCATTTTCGGCTTGTACCATCGTCTTGTCTCATCATTTTTTCCTTTTATTTTTTTTTATATTTATATATACTCACATTATTGGTGTTTTTATATGGGTTTGTGTCTGTGGCTTCTATATATACAAACAAATTCTAGTTATTAAATTAGGTAACTAATAAATCTGGGTGAAATTAAATGAATCTTTAAATCTAAAACCATCTATTATTGCATGTGATTTTGCACATGCTTTTATATTTTCTTGATTTCTGCCATCCTCAATTGGATGTGCACTCTCTACTGCATGTAATCATGTGTTCAATAATTTTTTAAGATGATGGTATGGTTGAGTGGTCAATATGATTATATCCGATTGGGGAACCCTTCGACATTGTGTCATATGCCATATTCTTTTATTCAATCTGGTAGGCCGTGTTATAGTCGGTCGAGTATGTATTGAATAGATTTTGAGTTAACGTAGTAATAATATGTAGCTAAATTCGAGTCTCCAATTAGATAAGTCATAGACGGGACTCATACTCTCATGTGACGCAGACTTCAGCAAAACAATATTTATCCGGTCACAAGCTCACTTATTCCACGTACAATTAGGGTCGGCTCTTTGGGGGTGTCGGGGTGGGCGACTACCTACAGCAGGGGAAATTTAGGAGGCCCCTATTTTTGAAAAGATGTATATAAATTATATTTACTCCATCCATCCCTAAACGTTAGGGCTATTTTCCTAATTTAGAAATCCCTTTATACATTTTTATTTTGATTAAATTGTAAGAGGAGTCAATAGAGGGAAATTATAAGTTAAGAAACAAATTCGAAATTTTCTTAAAATTTATGCAAAGTCAAATATTCTTATCAATTAGGGATGGAGATAGTAATAGTAATTTGAACAAAAATAAGCTTTAGTCTAGTGAAACAATATTACCTCCTATATTTGAGTTCAGAGTTCAGATCTTCTTAGGTTCTCTTTACTTTTATCAATCAAAATTTAAGATTAAATAGATGGATTAGAATATCGAAATTACACTAACATTGAGATTTTTAAACATCAAGCAAATTGACAACCCCAATTCAAACAACAATTCAATTTAAATAATTTACTTTTTAATAATATAAATGTAGTTTTAGATTGAACATATATACTTTAAGGTTAATTAGATTTAATTTTGAACAATGTTCTTTAATTTTTAGTTTAAAACATATCTATTGTTAATTAAGTCTTTAATACTCAATATATACTACCTCCCATCTAAAATTAGTGGTCTTTTAGACATTTGAATATTATCCAAAAAAAAGTGATCTTTTATAAAAACCAAAGCAAAATACATCATTTTTTCCCTCAATACCCTTAATTGCATTAATTAAAGCTCAGTTTTAATGAATGACTCACGGATATTTATGTGCTTAAATAAGGGTAGAAAAGTCTTTAGGAGAATGTTTTTATGTCTTCTTAATCTATGTGAAAATCTTAAAAGACCACTAATTTTGGATTGGAGGTAGTAACTTTTTTCCAGTCAAGTGATCTTTTTTGTTACTTATGTATTTGTAGTGCCTAAAAGTTTTAATTTTATTTATTTTTACAATATTTGTATCTTGAATTTTATTCACAATGTTTTAAAAGATAATAATATAATTTAAATCTTTTTTATGTTTTTAAGACGAATCTATTTTTTATGTTCATAACTTTTTCAAAAAATATTAGTTTTCAAACTTCATATAGTTTGAATATACAAAAATTTAATAGTTTTATATCAAAAAGATAAAATGACAAAAAATTATAACGACCCTTTCCTAATTTCACCAAGAACCTTCAATATATCAGGACCGGCCATATATACGATATATTTCATTAATTTATCTCATAGTAACATTTTAATTTCATTTAAAGAGGTGGATGTTTTATCGAGATCATGATGAATCCATGCTGACTGGACATATATATAGATTAGATACCTTTTTCGTATTTTTGTAGAAGTTATTTTGTTTAATTGTTCTAGGATATATAGATTTTTATTAAACTAATTATGAAATTTCATTAGCTCAACTTTATGATTAATTTCATCATGATCACTACTACGTTGTTGTCTTTTGACTTCATATAATTTCAGTGTAAGCTACTTTTATGAAATTAAGAATATTTTAAAATTCTTTGAGGGGTATTTGTAAGACAATGAATGGATTAACTACTATAGTCTACTATGAAATGTATTAATCAAAAAATAAAAAATAATTTAAAAGATATAACTATATATCTTACTATATATATTCTCACATAATTATTAGTTGATAAGAATGAATATATGATCAATAGTGCTCCCTGGTAATAAAAAAGTTTTCTTCACTTAAACACCTGAACTTTCTTTATATTTTTAAATTGACATTTAAAAGTATTTATCTTTTCAAATATATACGTGAACCTTAAATTTAGCACCTGTACTTTCGCTTTTCAGCTTTTTGATACTTGTCCAACACAAATCCAATTTAAAGAAGGGTAAAGATAATAAAAAAAATCTTACACTTTTACTCGTATTTTCTCATTTATGAAAGAGATTAAACCTAAAAACTACATCAAATAATTATATTCACTACTAAAATATAAATGAGAAAATATGACAAATAGATAAATACTCTATTTTCCAAATGTAGTAAAACTCGAGACACTATTTTCTTTTATCTCAAAATACAAATGGAATAGTCAGGGACGGACGCAGAAAATAATGTAAGAGGTAGCACAATTGTTAAAATATAAAACCATTAAAAAAACTTAAAAGCTAATACCAAAAAGTGCGATACGAATATTCCAAAATTCAAATTATAATTGACCACGACGTTTTGTCATGCTTTGAAACCTCTGTATAAATTGTCTCAAATTGATCAACCCAAATCACAAAATTTCTCAAATTGATCAAACCCAAGTCACAAAATCGTTTTTTTTTTCAAAAAATATATGCATATAATGATATAAATCTAAAGTAATAGTTTCTTACTTACTCAAAACAACAAATTTGATTAGAATTTGACACAAAACATTAAAATTGTGAATTTGGAATATAGTGTGGCTGTGTGGTGTGGAAGTGAAACAAACCTAGAGTAAGGCTTAAAAATATTTGAAACGTTTGCCTCAATAATTTACAGATTTTGTTTCTATATTATACTCCCTCCGTTTCTATTTGTTTGATTGTTTGGGGAAAAATACTTTATTAAAGAATAGTGAAAGATTACTAATATGTCCTCAAATAAATGTGTAAATAAAGGTGTTGGAGTGTTACTTTATTAAGGACAAAAAGTAATTTATATGGGCAAAAGGGAGAAAATAGGCTTAAAAGTTTATTGGAAATGTAAACAATCAAACATTTTGAAACATAATAAAATTTCTAAATTAAACAATCAAACAAATTGAAACGAAGAGAGTATGATTTAAATTAAGTGTAAAATAATAATTTCCAACTAGAGGTAAAATAGTAGTTTCACTTACCAAATTCAAGGGGAGCACTTGCTACCTAATGCACCCCCTTGAACCCGTCCCTGGGAATAGTCATGACTCATGGTGAAAAGTTAACGGTTCATTAAGTTTTCTTATTTATCAATTGTTCATTAATTATAAAAACTATATAATGCCCACTTTAAATCATAATTTTTTTTCTTTTGGTACATTTTATGTAATACGTACCATTTTGTCAAAAAAATCACAAATTTATTTAACGAATTTCGGTATGCAAACTAACTTGGTGCATTGAACAATTTTGGTACAATTATTTTTGAATATTAGTTTTGTACCATCTTAGAATGATATATTTTAATAATGTATACCATCTACATTAAAAATAATGATATATATTAATTAATTAAAATTAATGAACAATATGATTAATGAACCGAGTCAGAGCCTTAACCATCTATCAAACCCCTTAACTTTTATCATTATCTTACAATTATATACCCAATTTACTATGCCAGTTGGACATGGTCTATCAATCATGCTATAAATTTACTATAAATAATGCATATCATAAATCGACCACTTCATCTCATTTAATTTCTTTATTTTTTTTATTACGAAAATGTCTCCAAAAATCTCTAATTCTACCCCCCTTTTAGGGGAGAGAGACATTGAAGGCAACAATACTAATGTAGCACAAACCACTTTCTTTAAACCCACAAAAAAATTAATTTGTATATTCACTTCATTGCTTTTAGCAACCACTTTGATTGTTTCATTCATATACATTTCCAACAATGGTGGAAATAATGTTCCAATTGCTGATGACAACAATGACAACACTCCTTTATGTGCATCGTTCAAGAAAACGACGACGATGGTCGCGAATGAGATAGTCCCACGGGGCGTGTCAGAAGGGGTCTCGGCCAAATCGAATGTGCCTCGTCTAATGAGAGTAGGAGTACCTTCCTGCATTTGGACAAACAGAATGTTGGGATGGCAGAGAACAGCCTTCCATTTCCAATCACCAAAAAACTGGATTAATGGTTAGTTCATCTACATTTTGTTCTTCATATGAATTGAATAGCCTAGTTGAAAAGGCTCTTGCCAGTGACCAGAAGGTCCTGGGTTCGATACTCACTTCATCGCTAATTTACAAAAAAAAAAAAATATATTAATATATTAAGCTAATATTTTTTCCCTGTTTTGTTCTGCCTCCTCTGGATCATGACATTGATATTGGTGGGAATTTCATATACTTCAGATCCTAATGGTAAGTTTTTGATTCCCTTTTTCATATGAATTCACCCTGTTCTATTCACTTAGACAGCAGTATTCGTAGATGCGTTTTTTTGTGCTGTCTAAGACATTTTTTGGCACTGTTTAAGTGTTTTTTATGCCATTATATATCTATTCTTACAAGTCTACAAATATGTACTACAATCATGAAGGAAAAGAAAGGGAAGTAAAATAATCTAGTACGAATTTCGAAAAATAATTAACTGTCATTCTTACGGTCTCCACGTACTCGTGCCCTGATCTGTACGGTTTTCTTTGATGTGTGTTTATGAGGGATTAATTGATTGTAGACATTTCTTATGATTGACAGTTGTTCCAATACAGAGAATCTAATAGTTGGAAAGTGTATATGTTCACGTCTCTAAGTGCGATGATTGAGTTTTCAATATAACTAAGATTATTTGGCATATTTTTAGGTGTTTGAAACAAATTTATAGATAATACATTTTTAGGTTACTTTTGTAAATATGTTAAATTGGTTATTTGTCCATAACTTTTTGAATTATATTTATGAAGTTACTATTAGTCAAAGTTCGATATTCAATGCTATTTAAACATCCATTTTTGCATTTCAAAGTGCCATAGATTGAATAATGACTAAGATCTAAGAGAAAAATTACCATTTGATACGGGCAAAATTTTGATTAAAAAAATATTATTAGTTGTTCTAGAAAAATGTAGTTTAGTTGAGTTGAGTCATGAGTGTCCGTCATGTCATTCTTATTGACGTATCAGGAATTGATATAAGAAATATAAAATATAATCACTTATGCTCGAATACATATATTGAGATTGAAGAAATGTAACATGTCATTCTCATTGACGTGTCAGGAATTGATATATGAAATAGGAAATATGATCGCTTATGCTCGAATACATATCGTAAGATTGAAGAAATGTAATATGTCATTCTCATTCACGTGTTAGGAATAGATTTATGAAATATAATCACTTGTGCTCGAATACAAGTACGATTGAAGAAATGTAACATGTCATTCTCATTGACGTGTCACGCATTGATATATGAAATAGAAAATATGATCGCTTATGCTCGAATACATATAGTGAGATTGAAGAAATGTAACATGTCATTCTCATTGACGTGTCAGGCATTGATATATGAAATAGGAAATATGATCGCTTATGCTCGAATACATATCGTAAGATTGAAGAAATGTAACATGTCATTCTCATTGATGTGTCAGGAATTGATATATGAAATAGGAAATATGATCGCTTATGCTCGAATACATATCGTAAGATTGAAGAAATGTAACATGTCATTTTCATTGATGTGTCAGGAATTGATATATGAAATAGGAAATATGATCGCTAATGCTCGAATTATTGCAGGTCCAGTGTTGTACAAAGGATATTATCACTTGTTCTATCAATACAATCCAAAAGGTGCAATATGGGGAAACATAGTTTGGGGTCATGCAATATCAAAAGACCTAATCAATTGGAAACATCTCCCAATTGCCATGGATGCTGACCAATGGTATGATATCAATGGTGTCTGGACTGGGTCTGCCACAATTCTCCCAGATGGGCAACTTGTGATGTTATACACTGGCTCAACCAACCAATCAGTCCAAGTCCAGAATTTGGCGTACCCGGCCGACCCGAACGACCCGTTTCTCACTAACTGGGTCAAGTACTCGGGTAACCCGGTACTCGTCCCACCACCCGGGATAGATGACAAGGACTTCCGGGACCCCACGACTGCGTGGGTGACGTCGGAAGGCAAGTGGCGCATAACCATTGGTTCCAAGATCAACAAAACTGGCTTGGCATTGGTCTATGACACTCTAGACTTCAAGAGCTATGAGCTTAAAAGTCAGGTGCTCCACGCGGTTCCGGCCACGGGCATGTGGGAGTGTGTCGACTTTTACCCTGTCTCGGAAAATCACCAAAATGGATTAGATACATCAGATAATGGCCCTGGTGTCAAACATGTTATGAAAGTCAGTCTTGATGATACAAGATTTGATAAATATGCCATCGGTACATATAACGACGCTAATGGTACTTGGATCCCTGATGATTACACCATTGATGTTGGCATTGGATTGAGATATGATTATGGAATATTCTACGCATCGAAGACTTTTTATGATCAAGAAAAGCAGAGGAGAATCCTCTGGGGTTGGATCAAAGAGACTGATAGTGAAGTTGCTGACATTTTTAAGGGTTGGGCTTCACTTATGGTATGTCAATCTCAACTACATTTATGAAATGACATTCTCATTATTTGCGTGCTATACAATGTAACGTTTTTCGTCCCCTCGTTTGGTTTATGATTCGATACTATTCCATATGACGTTTATAAAAACTATAACGGTCGTTGATGTACCTCAGGACATTCCAAGAACAGTAGTGTTGGATAGGGAAACTGGTAGCAATTTAGTACAGTGGCCAGTGGAAGAAGTAGAACAATTGAGGAAAGACGAAAAGGTATTCGAGGATATTATAGTGAAGCCTGGATCAGTTATGCCACTTGATATAAGCTCTGCCACTCAGGTAATAACACTATTCTACATTCAAATATAGTTGTAAGTAGTCGAATATGCATGGATCGGAACAAATATGAAGAGACTAATTATTGATTTTTCGATTGCAGTTGGATATCGAGGCTGAATTTGAAATTGATAATGAGACACTATCAAGAGTTGAAGCAAGCGATGCACCATATAGTTGCAGCGATAGTGGTGGCGCGGTGCAACGTGGTGTACTCGGACCATTCGGTTTATCGGTTCTTTCAAGCAAAGATCACAGTGAACAAACTCCAGTCTATTTCTACATAAAGAAAGCCAGTGATGGCACCTTCATTACTCATTTCTGTTCTGATCAATCAAGGTGATCTACTTGTTTTCATGCTCATGTTGATATTTTTTGTACTAAATTATTATATTGAAATTATATAGAAATTTTATTGTATGGATGTTTCTTTTGATATATCAGGTCATCATTAGCAACTGATGTAGTCAAGGACATATATGGAAGTACAGTACCTGTATTGAAAGGAGAAAAATTGACCATGAGGATTTTGGTAAGTTGAATCTTCCTTATGTATATGTGATTAAATATGCTATATAGTAGCTATGTTAATTTTGTACCCACAATGCACTCATACAATGTATTTTGAGTAAGAAACCAATATCAATAATAAACACCGAGCATGGCTCCACTGGTAAAGAACTAAACTGTTAAGTATTTACAGTCTCACCTCTTCACGCAGCATAAGTTCGACTACCCTTAAGGAGTTGATTTGTTATACACACCAGAATAGGAAAATTATGGTGTGCAATGACTATGCTGTCTCCCTATTTGAAAGTGTAGTAAGAGAGATTGTTAAGTTGGGGGCAAAATAGTCATTTCACGCCCAACAAAAACACTATTATGGTGTGTATAGTGTTGCCTCTTAAGGAGGGACCCTTGTGCTGAAGTGGTTAAATGTCAAGTTTTAGTCTCCTGATCAGTTGAGGCACATCCTGTCATATACCTCCTTTATATACTTCGAGACAACGATGTGTCGGTAGTTATCAGACAATATCACCTTATAAGTACATAATCCGGAATCCGGAATCTTCTTTCATGATGTTGTCATTATCAAACACATATTTATATATACAATATGAAATTTTGTTTCTAAAATAAATTGCATTGTTTGTTGAAGGTTGATCATTCCATAGTAGAAAGTTTTGCTCAAAGGGGGAGGACATGCATTACTTCAAGAGTATATCCCACAAAAGCCATATATGAAGAGGCTGCTCTATTTTTATTCAATAATGCAACCAATGCCAACATAAAAGCATCTCTCAAGATTTGGCAAATGAGATCAGCCCAACTACAATTTTAGGCACAAGTCAAAGAAAAGGAGAAAGATAGCAACATAATCCACAATATTTGTTCATACCAAATTTGAGAGTTACCATTTTATTGTATTTCTTAATCCTTTCTTGTATTTTTAGAAATCTAAAACATTTTTTTCTTCATATATAATCATTTTTTCTATCTTTTGTTAGCCACTTAGTTTATTAACAATTTGTTTTACACAATGTTTGCCAAATCCATAAATTTTGCAAGTGAAAAGCAATTTATAGAGTTTAGTAAAAATTATTCAAAAGGTTCGGTTCGACTCGTTGAACCAAAAATAAGAACTTCTACTCGAGTTAGGTTTTATGAAAACTGGTTTAACTAAATAATACTATTTTCGTTTGTTTAGTTGTCGTTTTAGTAATATCACATAGATTAAGAAAAAGTAAAAGTAGTCAATACATTGAAAATATAAAATATCAATTGATTGTCATATACTCATATTATCATTAGATGGGTGATTACTTCACTACGAAAAATAAGCAAAAAGTACATTGAGACTGTAAAATTACAATCAATAATGCTAAAACGACAATTAAAAAAGCATACAAATTAGGTCATAATGACAAGTGAAAAAAATAGAGGGAGTATTTGGGATTTATGTTCGAGATTGATACATATTGTTGTGAAAGTCAATTAATTATAATTTCTAAATAAAGATGTAAAAAAACAATTCTTGTTGATATCAAGTTTCAAGAGAAAAACAGTTGGGAATGCCAACCAGGTGCGGAATGGGCACATGAATATTCTCAGACTTGCCAAACGTGCAACCATGAATGTGGAGAAAACCTTGGATTAGTGGGCTCAGGTAACTTGATAAATTTTATATTAAATTAATAAAGAGAGAATGTTAAAATACTTCCGGTTAATACAATGATTGAAAATGTAAGTTCTATTTCCCTGATCAGTCGAAACATATCCTGTGATTTATTTCTTTTGTGTACTCCTGGTAGTGTTGTTGTTGACCAGGAAAATCGAAAATTGCCCGATTTTCGATCCGAAATTTCCGGTCTATTTACCCGGCGGTTAGGTTACCAGTATTGCTTAAAATTAAAGTTTCAAATTTGAGGGTTTTCAATTGGTTAAATTTTTTTTGAATTCCGGATTTGGTGGCTGTCTAAACTCGAGCAAGGTTGCGTGGGCCATTAGAGTGAAAAATTAATCGTTAGTTCATATTTTAGGGGGTTGTAGGTCAGCAAAGATAGTTCGGGGGATCACACAAGCAATAACACCATTTCGTATCACAATTAAACAACTAACAAAACACACAAAATATAAATGTTATCATCATTACAAACACTAATCTAATGAGGTTCAGAGTTTAATATGGCCCTCTCACAATTATGGCTTGCTTTCTAAAAGTGGTAGTTTTTCAATTTTAAGGTTTTCTCAATTTGAGATTTTCTAATTTGGGAAAGACAATAATGACTAAAAAAGAATTAAAATTGGTATTAATAGGATAAGTTTTCGTCCAATAGTGTGTAATTACTAATTTAACCTCCACTTAAGGTAACAAATGTAGTGCATGCGAATCAAATGTGATGCGTACGTATGTTTATTGGATGAAAATCCCTTTTGCGGGTAGTAAAGAAAAGATAAATAGTACAAGGGCCAGCGAAGAAAGAAACTAATAATATAAGGACCACATAAATAATTAAATGATAATACAGCAGCAACCGCCTAAAGGCCAAAACGAACAATCCCCCTGCCCCCTTCCAACGAGTCCGGATCCTCTGTAACACTTTGTGCGACACTCTTTATTGCACTTTTATTATTTGTCTATTTTTTGAATTTTCAAGCACCATATTTTATTTAATCATGCTTTGTAGACATATACAATTATATCTAATTCAAAATAGTTGTTGTTTATATTTGTAGAGACGAATATTTGAGTTATTGTAACTTTCATCATTAAAAATTACAATTGTTTTCATAAAAAGCAAAAAGCAACCAGATTTTTTTAACTAGAGGTGGTAGTAAATAATATTATGAAGATTATTTGTTAAGGAGTCCGGTCCGATCTGGGTATCCGCTCTCTCGGGAACCGGACCAATAGGTTACCGGCTCTACTCGGTCCGGACTGATAACCATGTCATGTACATTTTGTGGACTGGTATCAATCCAATAACTTATCGGGTGAATACCGATCCGAACGGTTCCGGGATATGATAAATATATAAATGCAATAGAAAAAAACTTCAAAAAATAATTGAAAAATCAATTATAAACATTTAAAAATCAATTCCATCCATAATAATTTACGTTCTAGTACTTGTTTGGATTCATATCCTCATCCGATCTTCCTTTTCCCTCATATGGTCCACAAAGGCATTGAATTTATTTCTTGATAGTTGTACAATTCCGTGAATACAATCAACTATACACACACCCAAATTGTGATTTACTATAGCATTAAATAACTATTTTACCCCCCGTTTAACTTTCTCACCTACTACACTTCCAAACGAGGGGCAGAATGTCATTTTATGCTACAGGAATCCACTATTCGGGTGTGTATAACAGATCAGATATAAAAGGTACAACCTCTAAATCAAATAAATAAATCGCAATTGTTTGACATGTAGCCTAAAACAGGATTTATAAATATACAGGTACTCCAATTCTATAAAGGATCAATGTGACCACAATATTATCCGCTAGGCTGATGAGAGGCCTTCTGGAAGTGACTGGCTATCGGGATCCGGCGACACAAATTTCCGACAACCATATAATACTGCCGAGTGGAACCCATTTGGATTATCGATAAATATGAAGTGACCACCCTGAAATAATTTGGAAGACACAATGATATTGGGAGAAGACCATAGGCCAGGCGACCCTCAGACGCGGCACACCATAATTTTATAAAACAATGTATTTTTAGTCTTAAATTTTCAAAATTTTATACTGCTATTTTGCCCAGCCATAATTTGAAAAAAAATTATACTGCTATTTTGCCCAGCCATAATTTGAAAAAAAATGTATAGTCTATTATATAAGTAAATATTTTGAATTTGGGGCAAACAATTACGAGGTCTGCATACGGGTAGTCACAATGGAAGGCTTCGGACTAAAATATCATACCTGAGGGACTCTTATAATTTCGCAGGGAACCTTCATCGATTTACGTGCCTCTTGTGCCCCTTGATAGTTCATCCAATCATCAATACCATAGATAAAGGTAGTTGGAACCTTCCACTCAGATGCACTGGACCAAAACCATAGAACCCAAAAGTTAGGCATTTCAGAAGAAGGCCTGAAAAAATCGTGACTCGGTCTTCCGAGTTCAAACATCACCACCATTTTGATGCTCATAAATTATCTCAATAAAATATTCTGCGACATAATCGACCCGAGTATATGAACCAGTTAACAGGAGATTCATTATTTCAGCGCAAAACTAATAACGTTCTGAACAACAAAGGTCATTAACTATTATGGAAGTTGCATCCGGTTATAAAAAAGAGCAAGGAAATATTTAACCAACACATTTTCTGTGCTGGGTATGTACACCATGCGAAGAAGTGAAAAGTAAGGATATGAGACGGCCTTAACGAGCCATCACTAAGTACATGCCTTACAGATTCGCAGATAAACTTCACAAAATGCAACATGATAATCCTTAAGTTAAGTATCACAGATTCGCAGATAAACTTCACAAAAATCCTTGAACCACTGATCTGCATAGCCTAATCTCTTAGACAAAGATGGAAAACTGCCAAATAAGGATCATCAGCACACCCAATAACAAGACTAAATATATGAATCTCACCTCCGTAAAAGAGGACTCCTGGCAAATGCTCCAAAGGAGAATATATACTTTAAGCATAGTTCCCCGCTACCTTTCGCGGCAAGAGTGTGGTACGTATAATCTTCCATTCACAAGATGCAAAGCATTAGGGATTTGAAACATGTAATATACAAAACAAGAGGGTTTGTATGTTACCTGTCAATAATTTAGCTTCCAGGTCATTCAGAAGATCTCCCTGTGCATATGAACCAAATCTCGCACTGGTATATTTACGGACAAGATTTGGACCCCATGGACCTAAACCTCTGGATTATTCAACATCAAGCACAACATATGTACATGAGAGGTGAATCAAGAACCAATCCAACTAAAATGAATTTATTTTGTAAGTGTCACAACTGGAAGCCAACCCCAACTAGTAGGTGGGATTAGAAATGTAGCAATCCAACTACTGGAACCACTTCTAAGGGACTGTACACATATTTTCAATTACCTTATAATCTTCTGCGGAGTAAAGTTAGACTCCCATAGGTGATTCAAAATGGCACCCTTCCAAGTTGCTCGGAATTTTGTCATTCGCTCGGTCATGTGATCTGTTTCAGATGTAAATCCTGCTGGTCCAACTAAAACTAAATGCTGAACATGCTGAGGATGCTACAATTTCAAAACAACTACTGTAAGCAACAAAAATTAACATCTGCGAAATAAGATACTATGTAACAGTTACGCAGGACTCACTTTTAGTGCATATTTAGCAGCAACATATCCCCCAAAAGAATGACCAAGTAATATAAAATTGCTAAGGTTTTTTGCTTTCCTCCATTCCTCAAAAGAGTCAATAAACCATGCCTCCGTTTCTGCATTGTGTTACAAAAAATATTAAAATTAGACACCAATGATACATTTTCCAGATTGTAGACTGAAACAAGACATGAAGGGATACAAGAGAATGATATCAATTGCCACATAATGGTGGAAACAATGAAAATGAAACATTAAGGTAATCCTTCATCTCGTATATATATTCTAAATTTGGGCTAGCTGAGCACTAAAGTTAAACCGAGAAACTAGGATTATAGAAGTTAATGATCAACTTACTACAAAGTCTAGACCAAGTCCTACACAAAAAGAAGAAGAAACAAACCTTCAGTACTTTTGCATGTAAAGTCTGGTCTGCTTGATCCACCCCAACTGCATCAAGAATTTATAAAAGACAGTAACGTGTCAAGAAGTAAATGGAGGCCAAGAGATGCTCTGTAGAGAACTTAACAGTACACAGAAAATATATACTACGTATAAAGGACTTACTGGAGAAATGAGATTTAAATGTAGTGGAAAGCTACTATAATAGATAGATGATCCTGGAACAAACTAGATTTATTTACAGACATTGGCTTCATATGACTATCACAAGAAGCAACGCTAGAGAAAAGTGCGCAATCGAATTATATCACAACTATGCACTAGAAAAGGTATGGCATTTGGCAGAGACCAGCATATGATGCAAACTCATGCCCTGGACATGATACAAATTTTGTGACACCATCTAGTTAAGCAATTGAATTTTCTTCAATTTCAGAATCCAATTGTCATTTCAATCATACAAGTCAATAGCATGATATAGCTTCATAGCACAGAAGAGCAAGGACAGCGCAAAATACTGCATTTAAATTGCTTTTTCATTTTCCAATAAATATTAATATTCTGTAAACTGAACATTCTTCTACATCTAAACAAGAAACGAACCCCTATATAGAGACTTGACCTAAAATAAAGTGGAACATATAAACATCCAGAGCGGCATGGGGTACACTGGGCAATTATGTTATTGGTGCATCAAGATGATTTGGCATGGGGTGTTGTTGCTGAGGCTAGTGGAGTTGGTAACAGACGTTACTCTTCAAGGAATAGTCTAAAATCTTCGAGGGAAGGAAATGGGAGGGGAAATTTAATGATAATGTGAAAACAAATCCTATAGTGGAAACAAGAAATGAGGAAACCAAATGATAAAACTACATTGGATTTTGAAGCAAGTTGGAAAGACATCTTTAAAGAAGCCCACAGGATTGAAACAGAAAGTTATATGTTCATGGCTGAACTTAAACCATTGTAGAACACAGTGAGAAATTAAAGAACCAAAGAACAATGGTCCACAAAAAAGGAGGTAACAAGCTTACGCAAGATAATATTCAAACCAAGATGAAGAAAAGAATGCAGTTCAATATTAACATAAAAAAGGAACACCTTAACTCACCCAAGCTGATCAATGGCAATGACTCTAAAATGCTTGGCAAGAGCATCAAAGTTGCGGAAGAAGAAACCTTGGGAAGCACCGTAACCATGAACCATTATAAGAGTTGGAGCATCGTCTTTACTATCAAATGTAACTGTATTAATAAACCTTGGCTCGTCACTTGCTGACCGGAACCACCTGACTTTAGACCCTGGCGGACCAGATCCTATATTAACCTGCTCCTGAGTATACGATGTCCTGTAATTTTCAAGGTATCAAGACAAATAAATCATTGATCAGAAGAAAACCTATAGCTGAACGACATTTCAAATACAAAAAGCCTAAAACAATGCACATGCTGTTCAGTTTACTGAGAAACTTTAACGAATTGAATACATAAACCAATAACCAATAGTTGAACTTATGTAGGCTAAAATGAAAGGAACTAGAAACGATGTAGCTGTAGTAATCAACCTCCTATAAGCTAGACCAAAATTTTCAAAAAGTTTACTACTATATTAATACAACAATAACAAACTTTACACATCGGACACCAATAATAGCATAGAGCCTCTGAATTCGATTATTGTGAATCCTTACACCAGGTTATTTAAGTTTAAGACCTCACAAATTGAATACACTTTAACAATGAACAACTAATATACTAGATGCCTTAATTACTTGTCAAACACGAGTCCTCCTAGAACTAAACCCCTACACATACCTCAAACTCGGAATTGTCTAGTTTCGAATTTTGATGGTTGAGGTTGACTATTTACATTTGGAAAAAAAGTATTTTTTGGTGAAAATATGTCAAATGTTAGTATTTTCAGTATTATTATACATTAAAATCAAACTGACATGTAGCTAGTTCTTTAAAGCATAAAAGGAAAACCATTTCTATAAAGCAGAAATTCGGAAAATTCACATTACTAACTGAATAAATAGCAAAAAAAATTATAAATAGCTGATAAAATTGACCAAATAAACATTAACATAAACATATAAACTGCCATATATCTAATACGTTAAAGCACAAAAAAAAACAGAAATCATGTGTATATAGCAGAGAATTAGGAAAAATCACTTTATTAATGAGTAAATTGCCGAAATGGTGCTAGAAAGTGGATCGACCTTGCCACTTGGTCTTGAAAGTTTAAAGTTGCAAATTAGTCTTCAGAATTGGACAAAAGTTGCAATTTAGTCCAAAAACGAACGGAGGCGTTAAAATTTAGCGAATATTTAAAGTTGCAAATTAGTTTTCAGAATTGAACAAAAGTTGCAATTTAGTCAAAAAAACTTATGAAAGCCTTAAAATTTAGCGAAACCTTTCATAGATACCCATTGCAAAAATATGCTCAAGTTCAACGTCTCCGTTAGTTTTTAACTAAATTGCAAGTTTTGTCTAATTTGGGGGACTAAATTATAACTGTTCAACTTTCAATGATCAAATACAACCTCTCGATCAAATGAACCTTCACCCATATCCATATCATCAATTTCCTCCTTTATTAATTGTATAAATATTTGAAAAAAAATGTCTAAATAGCTGAAAAAAATCACAAAACTAATATGAGTAATACGAACATTAATATATTAAAAAGCAATAATTACTTGACGAGAGAGAGAAGGCGTTTCTCCGCGGCGATGATTTGATCGGTGGAAGTAGGTATCCATCGCAGAAGAGTAGGCCACAACGACGACTTCTGGGTTGCGTTTGATGACGTGGCGGTGGTGGTGGCGGCGGAGCTGATTCCTTCGGCCATTTTTAATTTAGTCAACGGCCTTAGTTTTATACTCATACAATTTTTGAACACTGAATTTAATTTAATTTTGTTTATTTGAGTATATCGAAATTGAATTGGGAAGAGAAAATAAAAATTTGGGGGAAGAATTTTGGAAATAGATAAAAATTTATAGTTGTATGCTTAGTTTTTGAGTCAAGTTATTCAAAGGAGAAGTGGAGAAGAAGGTTCTTACGCGGCTAGTCCACGTCAGTGCTGACGATTTCTGTTGTCAAATTTTCGGGACGGTTGTGAGAAAAGTGAGTAATTTTGGCCTTTTAATTACCAGTCATGTCGAGTTAATCGAATAGCCTAGTGGAAAAGGCTCTTGCTAGTCATCAGAAGGTCTTGATTCGAAACTTATCTCATCGCTAATTTACAAAAAACAAATTACCAATCGTGTCAGCGCTCTCTGTTTTTTCTTTATCTTGTCGGTCTTACACCCTAAATGTATCTTTTTATACTCAAATATACATAAATTAATTTAAAAAGAGGGTAAAAAAGAATTGGGCAAATGGCACCAGATATCACTAACGTTTGATTTATTTACCACATTTATCACTGACGTTCACTTTCGTGCCAAAGACATCACTCATGTTCCAATATTACTCAATCCGTCTACTTTTCGCCAATTTTGTTGAAATTGCATTTTTAAGCACAAAAGTTAGAAGGGCAATTTAGTCACGACACTTAAAATTATACCTGTTTTTTTCAAAAATGCATCTTTTCAAGATTGTACTTGTTAAATTTTGGGGCTTTTCAAAAATTGAACATGTTCCGTTTATCAAAAGCTTCAATTGATGGCCAATTAAGGGGGAAATGTAATATCTAGAAGTAATTACTAATAATTTTAAGTGTTATGACTAAATTGCCCTTCTAAATTTTGTGCTTAAAAATGCGATTTCAGCAAAATTGGAGAAAAGTAGACGGATTGAGCAATATTGCAACATGAGTGATGTCTTTGGCACGAAAGTGAACGTTAGTGATAAATGTGGTAAATAAATCAAACGTTAGTGATGTCCGGTGCCATTTGCCCAAAAGAATTACCCGATAGTTTAGATTTGTGAGACACATTTTAAAATAAATTTATTTGTGGGAATCGATATTATATATAAAGTTGGAAGGCCTTTAATTGTGGTGAAGCCCAGATACATGATTAGTTATGCCACGTATCATTTTGAAAGGTATGATGGCTCATTATATAGTATTGATGGTTTAATGTAAACAAAACCACAACCCTTCAGTAGCTATATAAAAAAATAATTTTCAGTAGCTTTTTATTAAAAAATAATTATCACGTTATCCAACATTTTTAATTATATCTATTTCTATATTTAGACATATGTTTAGTTATAATTTTATAAATAAATATTTATTTATTTTATATAAATTATAATTTTTAACTATAGAATATTATCATTAAATAAATAAATATTTTTATTATTACATAAGTTTAGTCGTATTTTTATAAATAAATATTTATCTTACATAAATTATAGTTTCAATTCCAGAAAATTATTATTAAAAAATAGAAGTATTTCGAACAGACAGTGTTCAAACGACTAGAGAATATAAATGAAAATGTGTGCAAATTAATATTTTATAATACTTAAATAAAATAAAACCACTATTATTACTAAATAATTATAAAACAACTCAACCTTCTTTCTCACGTTCGCCCCAGCCCCCGAAACTCCATACAATGCTCATCAACTATGACACCGTCGATTATCCTCACGTTCCCCCCTGTTCTTATATTAGGTATCTCCACAAAGTAAAAGCACGCTTTCAACATTGTAACAAAATATAAGATAATGGTAAGAGCAAGTCTAAATATTTTTTTTTTTTTTGTAAATTAGCGATGAGGTGAGTTTCGAACCTAGAACCTTTTGGTTACTAGCAAGAACCTTTTCTACTAAGCTATTCGATTAACTCAAGAGCAAGTCTAACTAATTGAGGTCCATTTTACTCATTCTTCTAAACTATAGTCCAAATTCCTATTTCCAATGATTTTGAAAGTTCGGATACTTAATGTAGGGCCGGACTTGGGGGCGGCCGACCGCCCAGATCCCAGGAATTTTAAGGGCCCCAAAATATTAAAAATATATATAACAAAAGTGTAAATTAAGACAAAAGTCATAATCATCACAGTGGTTAAGTATACAGGCTACATTTTTTTACACTCCTCTTTTTAGTACAACTAATTTGTATTAGTGCATTACTATATGTCTATATCTATTGTCTAATAAGCCCGTGTATTGTCAAAATATTGGTGCAACTAATTTGTATAGGTATATCCAATAAGCCCGTTACAATTAGGCATTTAATTTATAGTGATTACTTTACTTTTTTACATGATGTGGTCTTGATTTTATTTTATTTTCTAAGTTCCCAACTTTTAACCTTTTAGCTATAATTATTATTTTGCACAAATTAATTAAACTATATTATTTCTCAATTTCAATTTATTCAAAGAGTCAAAGTAATTATTTCTGAAAACTCACTGATATTTTTCCTTTTACTTAATATTTTACAAGTTATTTTATTTTTAAATTTCACTTTTCAGTTATATATTTTATACTTTAATTATCTTTAACTATTTATTTATTTCATCAAATGTCATCACTTTTCTAAAAAAAAAAGTAAAAATAGAAAAAAGATGGAAACTATTTGGTCAAAAATTAGCTAAGTTCCACAATGTGACAATAAAGATTGAAATCGTCACACTAAATGCCCCTGCGCACGCATATCGTGGACTACCCGAAGGAGGTGAATCACGGGATGTGCCTCAGTTTAAACAATGCTTAGAGAATTTCTTTTTTTTGTAATTTTTAATAGGGGCCCCTTTTTCAATTTTTGCCCTAGGCCCTGAAAATATCAGGACTAGTCCTGCTTAAATGAAAGAAAGACATAACAATAAGATGTCAAGATATCTTTTCGCTATTTTAAAATTATCAATTTTTTTTTATAATTCACTTCATTATATAAAAATATAAGTTCACACACATTACAAACAAGCCTGGTCGACTGAAAGAACTCCAACATATGGAGTTTTACAAAGACATACATAATATAAAAAAAGTAACAGAAGTCGAGAATCTGCAACCTCCAGGTGCTGGATATTTTCCTCACTGAAGGATGCAAACTTCTGGCGAATATGAGAAAACAAAACAAAAACTCATAATAACAAGTATTAATTCATACTTAAAATTGCCTCGTTTCCCAAAATTGCTAGAATGTAGAAACCAAACTTGATGGATTAGAGAGGGAAGAGAAATGAAAATAAAAACGTAACATGAGCAGAAGAGAAAATCAAGGTTCTTTTTGTCAATGTCACTGATAGAACTTTTTCAGTATCGACTATGGGTTGAATAGATAATAAGTAAAGAAACCAGATGGATGTAGTGTTTTGACATGAGAAGAAGAGAAATTCGAGCTTCTCTAGGTCAATGTTAGAGGTGAATATTATTTTCATGTCGAGTAGAAACTGACTTGATTTGGAATCCTTAGAACTAAAGTTTAACAGGAAAGTTCCATCAAAGTTCAAATTTCTAGATATAACAACTAGGGAGACTAAAGAAACTATAAGATGAACTAATATGAGAAGAAGAAATCAAAGAACATATACGATTACCATTTCTAAGACGAATTTGCATGTTACCTTAACCTTTGAGATCAAGGAGTTGAATTTTTCATAGCATCCTCCATTGACTTTAACAGGAATTCCATTCTATTCCTAGATCAAAAGGAAATCCCCCAAATTCTTTTGGAGAACAATTAATTGAGGGTGGTTTAGATGGGCTCATTAGTTATTCCATGGTGGTGACTTTGGTAGGAGGGCCACTTCTGGTTGTCCTCACTTTTGCTTTTTTGTATGGTCCGTTGTCTGGTCGGCGATTGAGTGTGAGAGTGTCCTCCCAATCCTCCCTTTTCTTCTCAAGTTGAGTATGAGCAAAACTTTCTCCAACTTTCCATGTAGAGATGTGTCGATTTTCGATCCTAATTGAGCTTAAATTTTGGGTGTCTACAAGTAAATGTAGGATAGGTTCTGGGAAATTGTAAGAGAGTGTCTTGTTTAGTTGGAACATTTGTTGGATATCTTTTTGCTATTGAATCAAATCCACAAAAGAGATCAATTTATGAGATTAAGAACTTTTGAACTTTTTAAGCTTCTGTCTCTTTGATTGTGTTTAAAATTATCAATTACTCATATTAAATTATACATTATAAAAAAATTATGTTTGAATACGTGTGTCTCTAAAAAGACTAAAACCAAAAACAACATAGTGAAAGTCATAGATAAAACAAAAACTAGAATTACTACAATAATTCATAAAGATAAAAGAATTTGTAATTATTCTACATTTGCAAGCTACTATCCATAACATTTGTCATATTGATCTTTAAAAAAGTGACATTCAGAATTTGTCACTCAAGGAGAACATCTAGCCAAGACTTAGCAAAAATGGACAAGAATATTATTAATGACAATGTAAATATTTATATCTATGTATTTATTTTGAAGTAATGTGTACTTTGGATACTCATATTTGAGTATAAACTGATCTGTTATACACACCCAAATAGTGGAATATCGTAGCATGAAATGACAATTTTGTCCCCCCTATTTAGAAGTGTAGTAGATGAGGAAGTTGAATGGGAGGGCAAATTATCATTTAGTACAATAGTAACCCACTATTTGGGTGTGTGTATAGTGAATCCCATAAATATTCTATGAAAATAAGAATGTGAATGTTTGTATTTAGAGTAGAGACTTAAGACAGATCACAAACGTGGATCTAAAATCACAAAAAATGAGAATAAGTTATTGAACTCTATACCATGGCATTCAATTTGAAATGAAAAAACTCAGTTGAATCACTAACACAAAACATTTTTTCAATCCAAATCCATTTTGAAATGCAAAAAACTCAGCCTAAACAATTACGTAGTGCAAAATTGAGCTTAACTAAAGAAGGAAACAATTTATCAATTCAAATCAACTTTCAAGTGCAAAATCTTAGCTCAATCACTAAGAAAAGTACTCCCTCCATCCCTTATTCTAATAACTATTTTTTTTTTTGCACAAAATTTATTGAAAATTCAAACTCCTCTCACAATTTAGTTTTCCCTCCAAGTTTTCTTACTTAATTAGGTAAAATGAAAACTTAAAACGAAATTTCTATATTTGTTATATGGTTAGATAATGGGACGGAAGGAATATTTTTTTAATCCAAACAACTTGAACGAGCATAAAATCAATTAATGACTACAAATAAACAAATTTTTTTTCCCTCCAAATCTACTCCAAAGAGCCAAAAAGGTTTTTTTTTTTTTTAAGCTAAACCCAACGAGGGGTTACGTGTTAAATTTAAAAAAATATAAAATACATCGTCTTGCGAGTTTAGGCAACAATATAGATCAAAGATACATAGAAGTTAGAACTCTTGGCAATGGGAACTCAGGAAGTCTAGCAAGACTCAAGATCAAACGCTAGAAAACACCATAATCATCTTACATGATAATCAGACACTTATAGTTGTCAATTTGAAGTAAAAAAAAGATGAAAGAGCCAAAAAGGTTTAAAAACTAAAACAATAATTTCTTTTCCATCGAAATAAATTCCAGTCAATTTAACCAGTAAAAACAAACAATATATATTTCTATCGAAATAAAATTTGAAGTTGCAAGAAAGTGAGGTAAATGAGTTGAATTTTGACAACCGAAAGTAAAGCTTACATCCAACCATAACGCCGGTCGAAAACCAGGCGTTTCATTGCTCGCCCACCCGAATTCATGTTTCCACCCTCCATATTAAACTCAGTCGGTGGAGGATGTGTGTGGTGGCAGATGTGTACGGTGACGGTGGTGATGATGACGGACGTGTACGATGGTGTTTATGGAGGTAGAAAGTCTCATGTTGGCATGTCGGTACACTATGTGTGTTGTCATCAGATCCAACGACGAGTAAAACATATATGAGCACATAGTCGATTTTGCTAGTAAATTATGATCGATGATGGTAATATTCTATGTTATTAAATTAAGAAAATAAGTACAAAACACATGAAAAGTAAAAATTGTTTAAGCTTGTTCTAAATATATATTCACACAGTCAACAAAATTCATAGCATTCACTTTTTTCTTACTTTCATCGTTCTTTCTATGTTGGTGAATTTCAACTTTTGTTTGATTCCTCAAGATTCGAACTCCGTCAGAACAATCAATGCAATTGGTGGCACTAGGACAATATACGAGTCCAAAGTAGTACTTGGTTGTGCGTGCGAGCCATCGGCGAGCAACACATATTGTTGTTCGGAAGACCATGGATGTTTTGCGAATTTGTTTGATTGTCGAAATAATTGTGTGAATAAAAATAGATGCTCGTTCAATCCATCCACCTACACATATATGTGTCAAACGACTCATGAAAACTTTGCAAATTTGTTGGATTGTAATAGAAATTGCCCGTAATAAGAATGGTGTTACGGTTACTTAGTAATATTTTGTTACTTTAAAACTATGAGATCATTTGGAATAATATCGTATTTTGTTACTTCAAAAAGAAACACATGAAAAGTATAGCATGGCAAGTAATGATGTTAGGCTAATGGGTGACGAGCCCATAAATATAGGTGATCTCTATATTGTATGTACACAACAACAATTATCATCGATAATATATCTCCCTCTATATTTCTACATGGTATCCGAGTCTATCGATTCTTGAGGCCTAAATGTACATTCCGCTGCCATGCCGGTGGGTTTTCTACTATGTAATACTCACCGGCGGGATTTTATTGATTTCTATTTTCTTCAAATTTTTTGTTTATTTGAGAGTTATTTTTTTTACTTGTTATTATTGTTGCAAACTCATGAAAATTTAAATGAATTATCATGAGTTTGAGGGAAGGAGGTGGTAACAAGTAGGATTAGCCCATTAAAAAAAATAGAAGAAAAAAAATTGATTTATTCTACTTCGAGTTGAGGTGGAATTTTGAAAAAGATGGTGTTCCTGACAGTTATTGATTGGCGAATTACGCATTGTCTGGCGAGTCCAATACGCGTTGTCTGACGAGTCCTATACGCATTGTCTGACGAGTCCTACACGCACTGATCTGACCGGGTTCGAAAAGAATGACGTTCCTAGCAATTACTGATTAAAGATTGTCGATACGTGTTGTTTGACGAATCCAACACGCACGGATCATGGATCCGACTTGATCCAATTTTATGTTTTCTTTTACTACTTATTATTGTTGTAATACAAAGTCATGGAAATTCTATCAAATTATCATTTATATCAATATTTATTAAAATGTAGAAGGAACTTAACCGTTACACAGTAATAAATTTTAAGAACAATTTTTCACTTAATTCAATAGACCATTTGTAGTACATACTTTTTATACTACTATTTTATCAAATTTAAGTGTTATATTTTAACCATTACATAAATTCAGATTCCCTATCTAAATACTTACGACACCTACATATTTTAAGTGAAGAATAAAAGTTGTTTAAAAAGGTGTTAATATAAAGCACTCTACAATACTTCAAAAAAACTTTTTAAAATAAAGAAATTTGATATTTGATACTTTCACTTTTTTCGTTCTTCTTATTCTAAATATTAAACACGAATTGTTCCAACACATTTGAAGTGAATGTTCTTAGAAGATGCTATTTGAGGACTAAACGAAACAAGCTTTGGTGCGAGAGAATCTCAAGGGGATCAACAATATTTCTTCACTCCACACCATATTATTTAATCATCTAACAAAACAAAAAGTCTTATATAATTGATATTTCTTAAATTCTAATATACTTTTCATCTAATTTTTTCACTTTTGCTACTTATAATTAATTTTATTTTTAATAATTGTATTTCCTTTTGAAAGTACATACACAGTTACACACAGACATATATATATTAATTAGTTTTATTTTCATTAATACAAGGTATAAATGTATAATAACTATCTTACTTAACATATGAAGTATATTTTTGAAAATGATCAAATAATATGAACACGAATGAATATATAATAGTAACTTCAACCCCAAACATTAAAATTTGATTTCGATGTGATGTGAACTCCGTTACTTTCCTTTAATTCTATGTTAAAATATCGCATACTAGTTAAGAAATATTAAAAGGTTAATCTAGAATAAAAATTTGGCAAGTGTAATTTAATCATTCAATTAATTCTTCAAATTTAATTGAATATATGTAATCATATGTTGAAATATTGCATACTAGTGATAATTATTGAAAGGTTAATTTAGAATAAAAATTTCGTAAGGTAATCTAATATTTCGAAAAAACAATGTAAGAAACTATGTAGCCTTAAGGTCATAAGTTCAATTGTCGCACGGGGTTGAAGAAACTATTGTAATCAACCATAAAAAATAAAAGTGTAGAGTGAACGCACGTCCCCTTTTACTATAATTAAAGAAGTTATTGGATCAATGGTAAAAATGGGTAATATATTCAACACCACCTCTAGAGTCCCGAGTATTCCATGCTCCCTTCTGCCTTTGCACTCGAGGGTCAGTCTCCGTCCAGCTCGAGGAAACCTTTGCGTGGAGAGGGGGGGGGGGGGGGGGGGGGGGTGTTCATCATAATCAACATAAAAACTAGCAACATCGAGAACAATTATTTAGGACTCTAATTGTTTGTACACTAGTCTGGTGCAAAAGTAAATCTAACCAATAAAGATATATATACAGATGCACTTACAATTTCAGACAGAAGACAGCATATTGATCAAGTGTCCTGCGGAATCTGGCACCCGAAAGCCTTCCACAAGCATCGCACTGAAAAGTACCGGCTCCTGAGGGACAAAATACTCGAACATCTACAAAACCTGCCTTGAATTCTTCGGAACATCCAACTGAATCTATGAACATGGAAATGAATGCAAACGGCTGCCTGCCTTGAAGTCAATAACCAAGAGAACGGGATCCTGTAAGATTAACATGGTAGTCAATTCAGCTAGAAGAAATGAAGAACAAGAACCAAGCTCCTCTTTCCAAGTGCTAAGCATAGCAGCAATGACAAAGAACACATCATTCGTTTCATCTTGAAGGTATCGACATCAAGAGAGCACCACAAGTTCAAGGAAATTGAGAAGAGCACTGTAAATTTGAATGAGAATCATTTGCAATGTATATTTGCCACAATTCTTAGCTGTACACATTTCAAAACAAAAGACGAGGTCAGTTGACTCAGTTCTAGACGATCCTTGAAGTGAAATAAAATAAAATAGCGTCTTCACTTCCTATCCTAGAAGTTACAACTTTAACTAAGACTAATTGCTTTCCAAAAATTCTCTAACGCTAAATCGGAACGGAGTTGTTGAATTAAATATATGACTGGAATCTTTGTATCTTCCATGCCATCATTTTCGCATTGAAGACTGCAATAACTCTTGGCCTTCCGCTCAGACTGGCATGTCCATGGAAAAAGCATTTTACTGGCTTTCCCACTATGTATCGGTAAAAGGATGTACAAGAGCCAACAAATAGCTCGTAATTGTCGTGAAATTTATGACATTCCACTTGGCTTCAATGACATGTGCCTTTCAATCAACTTGTCCACAAAGTCTCGAATCTGATAAATACACATCCAGAAAAGTAGGAATCAATATGGAAATCCGCAAAATAAAACTGAACCAAACAGCTTACACATGTTCATAATTTTGCTACTATTAAGTCAGAAGGCATCAATGATTTTAAATGTAATTTTCAACTAGAAACGATAAATGTATTTTAAGAAATGTTAACCTTAGTCTTGCGTTTGGAATCAAGAAATTCAACAACCATCATTGTTTTCTCAGCATCTGTTGTTGATTCCATGACCTGCAGTTACACACACGAAGTCAGATCATAAAGAATCAGGGAAAAGTCGCAGTAAATTTGACAACACCTAGATAACTCCTATTAGCAAACGCAGAAGCGGTGAAAATGTATAGGGGCTAAGTGCCTAGATTATGTGTATAGAAATTAAAGGAATGTGAATTTGAGGTAAAGAAACTGTAAAGTGAAATGAAAGAAATATCACCTTGGTGGCAGTTCTCTTCATGATTGACTTGTATCCATCCTTGTCAATTTTTTTTGCTTTGTACAGAGGCATGAGCAATGAAGCAACATAATCAACGACACCCTGCTTAATACGATCAGCTCCTCTTTCTTGATTATTTAGCCGCTGTTTGTTTATTGTAACTTGTGAAGAAGAGCTCTCACTTACAAATGGTTTATGCCTTGAGCTGGGTAATTTTGAACACAAATTTGAGTCCTCCTCATCTATTACATCTATACTTCGGTGGTTAAACTCAAAATTAGCTGCTGCTGCTTGACACTGCCATCTTTCAATGGCATTATAATCTTTTCCATCTATACTACCAGAGCTGTCAACCCATGCTTTGGTAAGGAGGCTGCTGTCCACAGGTGCGCTTTCTCCAGAGTGCTCCCCAAAGTTCATTTGAGAGGCCATATCATTTGAGTAGCTATGTTGAGAGCGATTATCTACTGGCTTTCTAGAGCTCTCAAGATTTACACCAGCAGCAGAGAAATCAACTGACCAATCTCTCACCCTGCAGTTACGAGAATCTATTTCTGATAGACAATCTTGCTTACCAACTCCACCAGCATGCCAGTTCCTTCTAATGTCGGACTCATCCATGCGGGCATATTGTTCACGTCTAGCGAATTTATGGAATGAAGGGATCTTAGGAAGTGGCTGCGGCATGGTAAGCTTAGCACCCGAAGCATAGGCCTGCAGAAAAGAATTTATGAGTTACAGTTCAAGGAATGGAAAATGTAGGGGTCGCTTGCAAAATTATCTACTCCACTCCTCTCTTCCTCTCTCGCATCACTGCAACCGTCCAGTCCATCAGAAACATAAAAGAGATACATGATGAAGAGAACGAATGAAGACCCATTAAGAACTTTCTGTAACATCACATGTCATTTCAAACAAATCATTTACATCATACTAAACATTATAAGTTATGTGGAATCCATGACACGCGACAAAACAATATCATTTACATCATATTGTAACTAATTTTAAGATAACGCCATAACACATGATAAAGCGAAGGGAAATGGACACGAAACGTCAATTCTACATTGAATAAATGTAATTTCATATGTTTAAGTATTAATATATACCCAACAAAGATGGTCATACTTTTTGCTAGTTGAACGCAGGCCCCAGAAATAGCAGAACTTAGATATTTTAGTATGGCACCCATTTAGACTACAAATCAAATCATTCTACAACCATGTTGCAAATAATTATCAATAACATGAGTTTACAAAGTCATTCAAATACCAATGCATGCCAATGAAGACACCAATCAAGGACAATCTCGTACACAAAAAGAATAAAGTAAGACAGCGTCAACAGTTGCAATCTAGCGACAACAGTTGCAATCTAGGTTTGCTCCATTAAGAGAAACTCATCTGAGCATCTACAATACAAACAAATTTAGAAGTAGAATAGAACAAGAACCTAGAGAACAAATGGTAACATACCTCAGCCGCTGCAAGAGCTGCAGCACGGGCAGCTTCAGCCTCAGTAAAGGCAGCCCTTTCCTCCTCGGAGATCGGGAATTCTTGGATGTCATCTCCTGTAATATTTCTTCTCCCACCAGAACCCTGAGAGCTTGACGATTTTGCCTCTGACTTTGAGTCAGTCCTTTCCAGTTTGGTACTAGGGTTAACAGATAACTGAATTCCAGTAGGGGCATTAACTTTCTGAGTTCTATTGTAGTCAGGAGCTTGATTATGCATGCGAAGAGGAGGTTTTCCGGAGGCTAAGGAAGTCTTACTTCTCAAGGAAGCTTTCTCCTTGCGAAATACTTCAACCCATACATTAACTAGCTGGCTTGCAATGGCACGAATATCACGACTAGTGTGAACACAAACTTTTTCTTTCACAGTTTTCCCAATACCTATGAATATAGAAACCAGCAGAAAAAAGAAATTAAACTTTGGGGAGAACGGTATTCTGTTAGTATAGAAGGCAATCAAAACACATCTAGTTGAAATGGTAAAATCATCCACATGAAAAAAACATCATAGTTCTGGCACAAATAGGATTATCATTGACAGACCTTCAAAACAGAGACTAGTGTTTCATGCTCTCAGTCCTATAGTATACCCGATATAATAAATATACCAAAAACCACCAACAGAACTATTAAAAATGTGTATGCCATGAAAACCTTGACAATAAACAGAAAAAGAATAACGTACCTGATAAACGCACCGCAAGAAGGTCAGTTGACACACGCACAAGTAAACGAACACAGTGACGTAAGAGTTGAGTCCCATCCTTTCCCATGGAATCCTGTAAGTTAAGACAGCTCAGAATAGCTATAAAATCAATCAGTAAGCAAACAAGTCACTTTCTCGCATAAATACCAGAATCCATGAATTTAGTGTGCTCAGTCCTTCTCTGGTCCCAGCAAAAGACTTCAAAACATTGACAGGAAGATTCAATAACTCTTTTATCAGATGCAGTCTTCCTGCTGTAGTTTTGGCTTTGTTGAACATATCCCTTAGAAGACCCTCTCTGGTTAGACTCTTTGCTTGGTCCAAAGAATTCTTGCACAAGACATTTGACAACTCTAGAGCTTCAATCCTTGTGATTATGTCCCTGACTTCATTCCTTTCAACATCAGAATGTCTCTCTGCAGACTCCTCAGCCTCAATTTCTGCAGAGTGGTCAACACCTGTATTCAGTATATCCAGTATACGCACAGCTTCACGAAGTCCACTCATCATGGCACCTCCAACTGTGTCAGGATGCTCCTTACAAGTAGCTTCCCCAGCAAAGAATAAGCAGTTCTCTACAGGACGACCTAATATATCATAGTCTTCTCCTGATGAACCAACAGCAACATAAGAGTATGCACCATAACTGTAAGGATCCCTTCCCCAGTCAGTCACCACAGATGCAACAGGATCAGGTACCAGATTTTCACCAAAAAGTTTTCGCAGAACCACTAAAGCATGGTTCACATGATCATCAGAGCTCATTTTCTCATCTATAGCAGCTTTACCGACAACTAAAGCTATTAGGACTGGGGCCCCAACTGTTTTTTTCACATTCCAGAACATAAAGCACTGACCCCTAAGGTCTGTTTCTTCAGCAGTAGCACCAAAATAATCAATGTTCTCATCCCAAAACACCTCAGAAAATTCCATGACTACTTTATTGAGAACACCAAAACCAAGGCGGTCAATAGATAAAGATTTCCATTGAGGTAATGGCGGAGAAAAGTTAATCCTTCCAGCTTTGAGGCATCCAAGAGGCACTGTGACTAAGACTGCATCTCCTGAAAATTCCCTTCCATTAGATGTCACAACTTTTACCTTCAAACTCTGGTCGTCATTTGACATTAAGCAGTTGCTACCATATGAAATATCTGTGACAACATGATTCAAGTGTATGTCAAGTCCTCCTGCTAGTGACTCAGTAATAGCACTATAACCTCCTTTAACCATACAATGAGCACCACCAAATCCTCCATATTCATCATCCTGATTCCAGTAAGGAAGAGACACTTCTTTCAGTAATGCAGCACACCCATATTCCAAATTGGCAAAATGCCAATCCATGACCCTCCTTTCCAGACGACTCAAGGTATCTGGTGTAGAATTGACATTTGCAGGGACTCCATTGCTGGACAACTTGACAGAACTCTTTGAAATATCGGTGGACTTGAGGTCGTTCCGGGAGTGAGCCATAGAACGCATGTTCAGGGCATATTCTAGACCCTCCTCCAGAGACATTCTCATCGCATGCTCCCCTTTATGAGCAACAAGTAATATCATATCATCTAAGAGGCTATTATACTCAGCTTCCAGTGCTTCATCCAGATCAGCAGGCACTTTCTGGCCAGACACTGTGTCATAAAGAGGACAATCACTATTTAATACAGTCAACTCAAGACCCAACTGAGCACAGACTAGAGAAGAAGGATCAGCTCGTCTTTCAGTAGCCACATCAGCCTCAACACCCGTAATTATACTAGCACCAAGATCCACAGGAACTGAGAGAGATGAGTGATCTGTAAAAACACGCCCTCCTATTCGACTCCTTGCCTCAAGCACATCAACACCAAATCCCTGGCGCTGCAAGTGGCGCGCTGCACTCAGACCAGCAGGGCCAGCTCCTATAATTATTATCTTCCTCTTGGATTCTGAATCAGACTGCATTCCATGTCTTGCACTATCAACTACTGCTGTATGTTGAAGGTAAGATGAGCTTTTAGGAGATTCAGACTGTATGATGGGCATTGCTCCATCAAGCTTTGTTTTATCCATGGAAAATGTATCAGGAGGGGCAACCTCGAACAATAGCCCCTCGTCTTTGCTTACAGATATTGAATGTGCTAAATCTGAATTGACATTTCCTTTAGATGCTTCCACAATATTATGGTCATACTTTTGAAAGGCATTAGTGGTATCGTCTTGAAGTTCAGCTGGGGAACATAAATCAAGATTCTGACTTAGGTCCTCCCCCACTGCTTCCGGCTTTGCTTCCCCTTTCTCAACATCAGTTCCAAGACCACATTTATCGATAGTTTTGTTTGAAGTCTTAACCTTCCCAAGAATAAATGAGACTCCATCTTCGGCATCGACAAGACTGGTTCCCGTTCTTCCTCCAAAATTTCCCTCGAAGAGTTTTAGGTCATGAGTATCACCAAATTCTGCCTTTTCTTTCCAAGATGCAACTCCACAGTTTATAAAACCCTAAAAAATAATTAACAAATAAGATAGAAAATGTAAATGCTACAGTAATAAAAAGCAGAACCGTACCAGAGAGAATAGAAAGAAAGGCATGCTAATTTTTTTCTCTCAAAGAAGCAAGGAGGGCATATTTACTCACACGTTGATCAAGAAAAGTGTAGACATCACGCGCAAGTGATGGGTGAGTGAACTCATCGATCGAAGCATCCTCATTAATGCCACAATCTGAAAATGGTAATATTCGACTAACATCTTTGTTCCAAAGGCTCAAAATATGATTCCTGCACCATTTAAGAGCAATTTTCACTCCAAAGGACACAATTGTGGTCATGAAATCATGTCAAAATAATCTAAGGATAAAAGAATAACATATTAATGGTAACGGCCTATATACATTTACAGGAAAAAGCCAAGAAGGAACTAATAAAGGAAATGCAGTAACTCAAAGAGATAACTACTGTGCACCACGATGAGGCAAAGTTTATTTGAGACAAGATTAAGCTCAGTTCTAATCTTAAAGGTAAAATTTATAAATGTTTATATATCCAAGTGTTCATTGTTCTTCTCTTGTTCTCTTTTATATATTTTTGCAAAAACAAAAAATACAGAACTAATTAAGTTCATTAAGACTGAACTCGTTATGTACCATAAAGCAGTGGATCCAGTACACCACCAACCACCCCTCGACCCAAAAACCTAAGAATGATTTTATAAAACAATAATCTATATAAAATCGATCATTTCACTCTCCCACTACATGAAAGAACCAATGCAAGCGATGGCTACAACTCCAAGGTTCGTAGCAGGAAGTTATAGCATGAGAATTAATGTAAACATGAGTCTTTCTAATATAACTTCAAGTGTTAGATTAATACTATACTATCTATTGCAGTAACAATACAGAAATCCTAGAGCCATAACTTAAGTGATTGGTAATCCTTTTTTTTAATGTTAATCCCAACGAGGGGTTTATGTGTTACTAATAAATAAAAATAATACAAAGTCTTGCGAGTGTAATCGCAGCAAAGTTATTGGTAATCCTTACAAACTAACGAAGCTGCTTCGAAGTTAAATACATTCAGCTGATGAGCAACTTAAAGCTGGAAGTCATAAGTTGTAAATCAACTTGACACCAAACATATTCTGCATCATACATGTGAATGACCACAATACAAGAAAGGCACAAATATTGTAATATTACTTAAAAAACTAATTATATCACAATCAAGATGGAAAGTAACCTGCATTTTAGGTAATCCTGAAGCCCGCCTTTGTGCTGCAGTACCTCCTTAAACTGAATTTTTTCCACTGGACTAATTATACAAGCCTTCAGGCCAACTGACACTGCAGCTGCAGCTTCAGCTTCTGAGCAAGAATATGAATTAGTAGTACGCTTACTTAGGCTGAAGCACTGATCATGCTCCTCGAGATGCTTAAAACCAAAATCATCTCGTCCGTGTAACAAAACCTCCCAATCGGCATCCCCCTCATAGGCCATGTCCCTATGCCTTCGTTTCTTAGGCTTGCGTGTAGCACGTGGATGGTCTGATACGTCATTGTCCTTACATTCATGTTTTAATGTATATTCATAATTTTCGGCGAAACTATCAGGATGGCATGGTGTCTTTGGAGAAGAGGATCCATCCTCGTAAGCATCTTCGTCATTGGGACGACACACACCTGCTGACAATTCACTGGGACCTCGAAATGAAGCATAACCATTTCTCTCAGTTAAGTTAACTGAATCTTTATGTTCGACTTGGTTGTAATTGTTATCAATTGTCTCAAATGAATTACCATGGCTCTCCACTAGGTTAGCAAGTTCGGATTTGCTTACTCCTAGCACTGGTGTTTTAGAAAACCTACCATCTGCTAATGCACTACCCTTCTTAGACATATTGGCTGCAGCATTATCGAGATCATCATTTATATGGCACGGAACAGGGAATCTCCTGTCATAATTCTGGTAATGGGATTGCTCTTTCTCATACTGGTCAGAATCACTCCCATTGAATCCTTTCCTGAGTTCAATAGAGGTAACCTTAAAACTACCATGTGACGAGTCTTCAAGCTGCTGATTGAGTTTCTTATCATCTATGTCCAGATTTGATTTATCTGGAGGATCTTCGAAGGCACCAGAAGAACCTGAGATTAGCTCAACAATGGGAGCCTGGGTCTCCCTTTCTTCTTTCTCTTTCAAACAGCTGTGCACTTTCCTGATCAAACCAGACTGTACTTTGTGAAAGAAGACGGATAAAGAATCATCCAGGTTATCATCCAAAGGGTTCACATCAGCTTCATTTTCGCCTGGTAATAGAAAATCTCTCGTTTTCCGGCCAGATAAAATATTTCCGGAATTGAATTCATTCCCTAGCGTCTTTGGAACTATAGCAACCTTAAACGGCTTTCTTTTCTTCTTAGCCCTATCAGTCTCGCCAGTCTCATTCCCCTTCCCGCTTCCATCATCCTTCAACACCAACTCCTTGCCCATATCACCATTCATATCACACCCATCAACAAATTTCTCCGACGGCTCCACACCAGTAGGGGAAACCTTTAGCGAAAACCCGCCACCATCTTTTTTAGTCCCTTTCAGCTTCTTCCTAAAACTCGCCAATGTATCATCCATACCATCCAAATCCAATCCACCTCCCACCACTTTACCAACCCCTTTCCCCTTATCCCCATCTCCATCGACACCCGCCTTAACTCGCTTCAAATTCTTCATATTTTTCAATTTTAAAAACGACCCAATTGGCTCATCATCACCAGAATCAACCCCCACCTCACAAGGTACCTTCTTTCTCCGTTTTGGTGTAACTATACTCATATCTCCCCCCTCCATATTCAGCTTAGGGTTTCAAAACCACATTAATCAAACACAAATTTCTCCTCAATAACAAAACACCAACAAAATCACCACATCATAGCTACTATCATATCATACTCTACAAAAAATTAAAAAACATGTGTTAAGAAGATTGTCAAGTGTTGAACAAAAGTACCTTAATTAATCTTTAAGGTGAAGCCTGTCTGAAGAGACAACCTTAAATAATCCGAAAATGCTTCAAAGGGTATAACTGGAATCTGAATCCCTACAAGTTTTATTGAATGCTGCAGAGGAAAATCGAAGAGGGGGATTTTGAGAGGAGGAGTTGGGTAGAAAAAGGGTTTGCGAAGGGAACATCTGATTTCCCGTTCACTGGAATTTCACAAGGGTATTTTTGGTATTGGACCTTGGAATTTTATTGTTGCTAATGGGCTCGACTTGGAATAACTTAGTTTGTGGGGAATGGGGATTAGTGAGCGGCGGATTTACCACTTTCGGAGTGATGGTTCAAATTATGTATTAAACTTTTTTTTTCAGTCTAAAAATATTTCATTTTTTTTATGTCAAGTCCGACTACGTTGGTCAAATGAGATAACTTTTCCGGCGAAATTTCTATTTTCAGCCACCAAATTACACTGATTGGTCGAATCATTTTTACCAATCTACAAGGAAAAACACCTCAAAATTATCATACTCCCTCCGGTTTTTTAGTTGTTCTAGTTATTTTCATGTTAATTAATAAACAATCACATAGTATTACACATGTATTTAATTAGCGAATGGTTAATCAATAATTACATTCATATATTGATATTTATACTTATTGCAATTTGAATAAGTTAAATATAGACTTAAAAAGAATTATAAAATATTGTTTGAAAAATATAAAACGCCAACTAAAAAATGGAACGAGTATAGAGTTAATCGAATAGCCTAGTGGAAAAGGTTCTTGCTAGTGACCGAAAGGTCATCGGTTCGATACTCACCTCATCGCTAATTTACCAAAAAAAAAATGGAACGAGTATAAGCTATATGATTTTTTTATATATAAAATTCAAGGTGGTTCAAATGAACCACCTTGAACAAAGTGGCATCCGCCACGGGGATTAGTGTACACACCCATAAGAGCATTCGCATCACGTTACTTTAAATTTTTCACTAAAATCAACGATTTATATCATTGTATTAAATAAAGGTGCTACAATTTATTTCTACACAAAATCAAATTTTCTAATTCAGTCTTTAATCATAATGCATGTAAACAAGCCGACTCTATCGAACTTCGTTATGGTTCGATTCGGCTCGAAAGTATAGAGTCGAATGTTAAGTTCGACTTCGACCAAACCCAAATATTTGAAGTTCGATTTGGTTCGAGGTTCCATTCGAATGGTTCGAAGTTCGAACAAAATTTGAATATTCTTGATAAAATAAGAAGAAAAATGAAAAAAGTGTATGTAATTTGAGCCGAAGCTGCGGTTCAAATTCAATCGAACCTAAAAGTCAAGTTTGAGTTTGGTTCGAACTACATCGAATCGAACTTTTCGAGCAGAACTTTTCGAACCAAATTAAACCTAAGGTTCTTCTACAACCTTAAATTTAATTATGAGCTTAAGATTGCGTTTAGGGTCGATCGATTTAGGTTTAAGCCAAGCAAGAGTTGGCCTAAAAAATTTTAGGATAAAGGTTTATAATATGTAATCTAATATTTTTTTTTTCATTTTCCTATTCTAAATATGACATAGGTTGTCATTATGTTTGCTTCTTTTATTTCAACTAAATCTTTTTTGTCAATTGATCCACATCTAATTTCGAATAAAGTTTTGAAATTATAAAATTAAGAAACGTTTCGAAACAATTATGGAATATTTAAGAAACGTTTAAAAGAATTTAAAAATGAAGATAAGTTATATATGTTAAAAAAAGTAAACAGACATAAATATTATATATAGATAACTATGAACTTTATATAAAATATTTACATCAATTAATATTATTTGTAAAAATATCTCAATATTAGAACTAAGGAAAGAACAGACAATTGTAATTATCTAACACTTTGAAAGTGTGAGTTATATGTTATACATATATATTGAAAGTTATTAATTAATTATATTAAAACAATATAAGTTATATTTTCTCTTTATTTAACTATACATATTTTCGAGAATGAACTTTTCGTTAGTTACTACGTTTCTAAGAAAAGTTGAAAATCTAAACTTATTTATACGAAAAAATTGATTTTGTAATTATATTAACATTTCGTTTCCACAATTTCAAAGATGGAAACTATCAGGATGTTTTAGAAATTTTAATCTATAGTTATCACATACAAATCCTGCTATTAATGCTCCACTTTAAAAAAGGCAAACTTATCGTTGACTTGACCGAATGTCCCATACCGGTTACACCTGAACATAAAAGAAGGAGGATCAGGCACTGTCAATGTTTCAAGTACCCCAGTATGTAGGTGGAGAATCAATATTTTGTCAGATGAGGCTAGGCAAAAAGAATGTACTTAACAGAAATGGTCATCAAAGCAAAATCTTATCGGTTGTTCCAAGACTTTGGGAAATCACCATCTAGAGTATGCCATTGATGTAACCCTATATCTAAAGGCTTACCCTGGTCCATATCCAATAAGGAGAAACGAGCCAACCTTCTAAAGGGAGTTGGTGAGTCCAAATCCAGGGGCCTATCCGAGGGCCCAGAAGGGACAGGTGTCACCACCTCACAGGTTCAGGTGATATTGTACTTCTCTCTCTTAAGCCTATAAATAGCCAAGAGGTACTATCATTAAAGCTAATCTACATTTTCATACTTTATTGTACTTAAGCATTAGTTAACCCTTCTCTAGAAAGTACCCGTACTGACTTAGGCATCGGAGTGTCTGTGGCTGGAACCCAGCCACGCTTTCAGGTGTAGCCGAGCGTACGGAGAACGGACCCTGGCTCCTAAGGCGCGCCCTGCTTCCAAGCGCACCATTTCGACTCGCAGGTTTCAAGTGCAAGAGAGTCCTGAGCTAGACTTGGGGTCGAGACTGATAGGACAGGAAAGAGAAGGAAAAAGCGAGAGTGCATCATTGGCGCTGTCTGTGGGCTCGATACAGAAAGCCATGGGGGAGCATGAGGAGAACCAACATGGGGACTCGTCGTTGAGCCTACCACACCCTCGACGTCAGGACAAACAACCAATGGTTTTTTCTCCTGAAATCGAGGAAGAGCTGGAGAAAAGGGTGCAGCAGGCAGTCAAACAGGCCTTGACAAATATGGCGCAACCTGCAGTACACCAGGAAGAGGCCCAGTCTAAAATGCATTGTGATGGGTCGCACAACCCGCTACCAAGACAGCACAATTCTGAGAGGCCCTCAGGGCACGCACCACCTCCTCAGGAGGTGCCTGTAACTCAGGAAGCTGATATTCTCAAGTCTATGCGAGAGGAGATGGACAAATTTAAGGCAACCATGTTGGCTACTCTAAAACCACAACACTCGTATATGATACCTCAAACGCGTATGCCATTTTCAACAAGACTTGAGAACAAAGAAGTACCAATGGGGTATGTTCTCCCACGATTAAATCAATATAATGGTACGGGAGATCCTCAAAAGCATTTGCGAGGATATACGGCACAAATGATTGTGTCAACCCCTGATAAGGACATGTATGCTAAGGCATTTCCAAACAGCTTGACTGGGAAAGCTCTTGATTGGTTTATGCAATTACCACAGGCCTCAATCGATACGTTCGATCAGGCAGCCTTAGCATTTTTGGCAAAATTTGGCTCTGAAATAAATCAAGAGGAGGATGAAAGAATCCTTTTGTCAGTAAAACAAAAGAATGGGGAAACCCTCAGGGCATACCACAAAATGTATAATGACAAGTTGTTAACAATACCATCAGTAGACTCTCGTTTAGCATACATGGCGTTTTACGAGGGTCTACAATATGGTAAGTTGAAAAAAGCCCTCACATTACAGAAACCATTGGGAAAAGATGAACTTACGGCCATGGTACGGAAATATAATGATGTGGAAGAGCTAAAGTTAAAGGATAAGGATCCTAAAGACTTGCGAGACACGGTTCTCAACAAGCAGGTCCCCAAAACTAAGGTGTGGGAACGCTTACAGAGGACTAGAGGTGCGGATTTCCCACCTGCCCAGGCTCGTAAAAGCGAAGGCACATCCTATCCTTCTAAGGTTACGGCTAAGTGCACGAAAACGTGGGGTTTATCAAGTCTGAATGTCTCAATAGCGGAGGTATACTCAGAGACTGCAAATAAAGGGTTGTTACCTAAACCAGCCCGGATCAATGCTCCGCCAAGTAAAAGGGATAAGACTCGATATTGCGAGTACCACAAAGAATGTGGGCATGACACAAAGGAATCCCGAATACTCGAGAGGGAGATTGAGAAATTGTTGGAAAGAGGATACCTTCGAGAATTCACAGAGAAGAAGAGTAAGGGTAGAGGACGAGACCGCTCTTCGCAGGATAACAGGGAGACGGTTAAGAAAGAAAAACGAGAACAATCTCCTGTTATTACTAGCAGAATTAACACCATATCTGGCGGGCATAGTGGAGGGGGAGATAGCAGAAACGCCAAAAAAAATTATGCAAGGCGAGAGGTATATGCCTTCCAGGCACATACAGCTAAGCCAACAGAGCCCATAATGTTCACAGATGAAGATATGGTGGGAATCGAAGTACCACATGACGATCCTTTAATGGTTATCCCAATCATTGGCACTTTGGAAGTGGATCGCATGTTAGTGGACACGGGAAGTTCATCAGATATCATGTATTTGTCAATTTACGATCAGTTAAATTTGCCGAGGAGTAGGTTACAGCCGGCCAACACATCACTTACAGGCTTCACAGGACATTCAGTTAATCAAGTGGGGGTCATCGCTTTGGATGTCACGTTCGGGCGAGGCCGGAAGTGTGTAACGATTATTGTCAGATTCACAGTGGTGGACATACAAGATAGGGCGTACAATGGCATTATTGGACGACCAACATTGTCAGCATTGAAGGCAATAGTCTCGCCTATTCACATGAAAATGAAATTCCCAGTGCCAGGGGGTATAGGTGAGATGAGTGCTGATCAAAAGAACGCACGTATGTGTTATCTGGAATCAGTTCCGCCAGCCAACAAAGGGGAAAAACGCAAAGCCATAAACTGTAATCAGGTAAAGCAGAAGGGCGAGAGTAGGGAGGACAACTCCCCAAAAGAGCGAGAAGTAGAGCTCCATACCCCGCATGAAGAGGTAGAAAAAGTGCCTTTTGACGAACGAGATGGCTCCAAAACGTTTAAAATAGGCACACGTCTGGACGAAGCTCAAAGACGAGACCTGGTACGGTTAATACAATCATACAAAGATGTGTTTGCATGGGGCCCAGAAGATATGCCTGGGGTAGATCCACAACTAGCCATCCATCGTTTACATGTTGAGCCGTCATACGTTCCAATTAAACAGAAGAAGCGGACGTTTAATGACGAAAAGAATAAAGCAATCAGAGAAGAGGTGGAGGCTTTATTGCAGGCCGGAGCTATATCCGAGTTAAAATTTCCTACATGGATAGCCAATGTAGTACTGGTTAAAAAGCCTAACAAGACATGGCGCATGTGTACGGATTTTACAAGCCTTAATAGGGCGTGCCCAAAGGATTTTTATCCCTTACCATGCCTGGCAAGGTTGGTGGATGGGAGTGCTGGTCATGAAGTTTTTTATTTCATGGATGCTTCCAGAGGCTACCACCAAGTACAGATGTCCGAAGACGAAGCTGATTAAACTGCCTTCATAACTGAATATGGCCTTTATTACTGGAAAGTGATGCCCTTTGGTCTCAAGAATGCAGGGGCTACGTACCAGAGGATGGTAAACACCATGTTTGCAGATCAGGTGGGACGCAACATGAAAATTTATGTGGATGATATGTTAGTTAAAAGTAAGCTTCGGTCAGATCATCTGGGAAACCTGAGAGAAACAATGGAAAGGTTGCGGCAGAACAAGTTAAGGATAAATCCAGATAAGTGCTCATTTGAAGTCACATCAGGCAAGTTTTTGGGCTACATGATAAGCAAAAATGGGATAGAGCCTAACCCAGATAAGATCAAAGCTCTCATTGACATGGCACCACCAAAGACTTATAAGGACCTGATGAGATTAAATGGATGTTTGGCGGCTCTAAGCCGATTTATTTCCAAGTCAGGAGAGAGGAATTTACCATTTTTCAAAAATCTGAGACGCGCTCCAGAAAAGTTTAAATGGGATCAAGAGTGTGATACAGCCTTTCAGGAGTTAAAGGAGTATTTGGCGAGCCCTAAGCTATTGACCCACCCAGACCAGGGAGAGACTCACATTCTGAAGGGAAAACAAAAGTGTGACCTACCTCGTCCATAAGTTGGTCGTTCGATTGATAAGCTTCGGAATTGGTCTTGTCCATGAGATTATCTACAATGAAAAGGAAAAGAGTTAAAAGAAAAGCAGGAAGAGGCGAGTGTCTCACCCAACAACCTAAAAACACTATTTGAACAAGTGGGAAGGAAAATAAAAGATCTGACAAGGGAATTTCAAAAGACCGCCAAAAGTGTTTCAAAATTTAAGAAAGAACATTCAAACATTCAAAGTTTCTGAAATCGGAGGAAAACATAAAACCAAACATAATCAAGATACAAGATGAATCCGGTTACCAAACGGGAAGGAACTTGAGGGAAAAGGAGGTGTTCGTACCTGAGAATGTTCGAAGCTTGCAACAGAAAGGAACTAAGGCAAGAAGATGAAAAAAAAACCTAGAGCAGAAATACAGAGAAAACCGACAAGGAAGAGGATGAAAAGTACATATGAATGAGTTCAACTACCTTTAATAGGCCTCATATATGACTCTTCGACTTCTACACCAATCTGGAAAGGACGCGTGGCATGCTGTCGCAGATCCCAGTAGCTAGTTTGAAAATGGAGTAACAGACCAAGGCTTATCTCTCGGTCTTCATCCATACACAACGGAGGCGGGATTTAGCACGAGAGATAGGGGGCAATGATGTAACCCTATATCTAAAGGCTTACCCTGGTCCATATCCAATAAGGAGAAACGAGCCAACCTTCTAAAGGGAGTTGGTGAGTCCAAATCCAGGGGCCCATCCGAGGGCCCAGAAGGGACAGGTGTCACCACCTCACAGGTTCAGGTGATATTGTACTTCTCTCTCTTAAGCCTATAAATAGCCAAGAGGTACTATCATTAAAGCTAATCTACATTTTCATACTTTATTGTACTTAAGCATTAGTTAACCCTTCTCTAGAAAGTACCCGTACTGACTTAGGCATCGGAGTGTCTGTGGCTGGAGCCCAGCCACGCTTTCAGGTGTAGCCGAGCGTACGGAGAACGGACCCTGGCTCCTAAGGCGCGCCCTGCTTCCAAGCGCACCATTTCGACTCGCAGGTTTCAAGTGCAAGAGAGTCCTGAGCTAGACTTGGGGTCGAGACTGATAGGACAGAAAAGAGAAGGAAAAAGCGAGAGTGCATCATGCCATGATGTATTAACACTAACGATAAAGATCTCGACTTCACTCTCACTCACAATCTTTATTACCTTGTGAACCCCATCCAAATCATCATACCCAAGATGGAATACTTCTAATTCTGAACGACACTTTGGCAGTGCCAAATTCTCTTGGTACTTACATTACATATATGAAATCGGTAATACGAAGGCACATACCGACCTGTTAGCCCTTTCATAACCGGAGTATCTTTCGCTGTTGTTAACTTGGTTAAATTTAATTCTTAAGCATAAATAGTTGGCGTCTTACACTCGAACTCTTCCTCAACAGCTAAATGGTTATCCGTGAGCTTCATATAATAAATTCGAGCAAACAGATCTTGCGGATTACCCAAGGTCAACATGATTAGGGTTGTAAATGAACCTGGAAGCTCGGCTCGGCTCGGGGTATTTGGTTCGAAAAAGTTCGGTTCGTGGTTCGATTCGGGATAGCAAACGTAGAGTCAAACCCTGAAAATCATTATTTGGCTCGATTCGCAAACGGTTCGCAAAAGTTCGGCTCGACTCACCATGTGAAATTATGTAATAATATTTTAATATAGATTTGTATGAGAACGATTAATCGTCAATTTCTTTGATAGATCTAGCATATTTGGTTGAATTTTGAGGTAAAGATATATACTTTAGTTTTACTTTTATTTTCTTTGGTAGATCTAGCATATTTAGTCGAATTTTATTTTGTTTCATCACCTTCAAATCAAATTATTCGGGCAGTTCGGCTCGAATTCGTCAAAACAAACTTCAAAGCAACTTTTCATTTTGATGTTCGACCATTATTCGGCTCGAAATTATTCGACTCGAGGATGGTAGGGCCGAACTAGAATCTTTCAATATTCGGTATTATAAGGCTCGTTTACGGCCCTAAACATGATACCCCTAAGTCCTCCTCCGTGGACGGCATATTCTTTAGCGAATTTAGGGTCTCTTATAATTTCGTAGCATTTCCTTTTAACTTGCCTAAATCGAAAGAGAGACTTGCTCGGGAGGTGAATCATATTCCCCACACAAGATCGTGGGAAAATTCTTTTGATTCGGCCATTATTATGTAAAGGTTTTGTTGATGAATGTTGTGTAGTTGTTTAAAATAACATTATGACATTAAAAGTAAGAGCTACCTATTTTCATTCTTTTAGATAAATATGTTCGAATTTAGATCATGTAGTTATGATATTGGGGGAAATGGTTCTTTCCTAGTATTTTAGTTTAGGTTACACAATTTATTTACACAATAGACAATAGTTTGGGAGATTAGAAATAATTGTATAAAATAGGGCATTTGACATCAAGAGTATTCTTTGTATATAAAAAATGCGATGGCTGCAAAAATATCAAATAATTCATAGAAGCCATAAATAACTAATTGTTATGTTAATAGTCATTCATAGATATATATTATTCCCTCCGTTTTCTTATATGACATTGTTGACATTTTCACCTAGATTAAAAAGAAACAAAAGTTGCCAAAAAGTACATTGAAAATGTAAAATGTCAGTTGATTGTCATTATATTATTAGTTAGTTGATAATTTTTAGGGCAAAATGCATGAACCATCACTTCACCTATGAATTAAAAGGACGCATTCGCTCACTAGAGTTTTATAAAGGACTCATTCACTACTTCCATAATGAATTCCGACAACTACCCGGCACATGGCAAACATGTGACTTATGTAAGGGAAAATTAGTCATTTCAAATTAAAAACTGAAATTGGTTTTGTTATCGAAAAAAAAAATGATATATATGTATTTATCATTTATCTTCATATTTATCATTTCATCATCACCATAGAAAGACAATTTCTTTTCATTTTTTTTCGATTTTTAAATGTGAAACGACTAATTTGCCCTTACATAGGTCACGTCTTTGTCATGTGCCGGGTTGTTGCCAAAATTTTTGACGGAAGTGGTGAATAAGTCATTTTGTAAAACTTCAGTGAGCGAATGAGTATTTTTGTACTAAAATAATTATTTTACTCAATTAGAAGAGAACAAAAGACGCTTAGAGATAAAATATAGCAAAAAATTAAGCACCGTACATGATTATATAATTTATAGAGATAAGTGTAGAATTGTCATGAGATGTATTTCAAAATTTTAATGCAACAATATACTAGACTAACGTATGATTACACATTTTATACAAATATGTAATCATACTTTTTGCATATAATTATGTATGTTTGTATATAATAGTCATGCACTTCTGTCTCTTCAAATTAACCTTTGAATTATATACAACCTATTTTTATTTTCTTATATATATGTTACATAATCTCAATTATACCTAATAAATTATACAAAAAGGTAATTGTATAAGAAGAACGATTCGCACAGGCTGGACTGTGCACAAACGGCTAGTTTCCATAAAACATGGAATCTATTGCAAGGCTCAAAAAAGATTTTATCGAATATAAAATAGACAAGTACATGACACTTGTCCCCTCCCATGTGGCCGAAATTATGGGCTTAAATTCCACTTGGAGTTTTACCCCTTCATTCGATTATGTTTACACTTTTGACCCAGAAGTTTCGATCAAATCGAAAATCAAGTCGCATTGAATGTGTGTGACCTTTTAGGACCAAAATAACATTAGACGTGTGTTAATAAAATATCAACCAAGGTATTTTAATAACATATTCATCACGAGCGAGCTTTAGTAAAACCATCGTAACCCCTAATGTATTATGGGTTCATGCCTAATGCGTATATTATTGTCTAACAAAATATACACCTGAACTTAACCTTGAATGAGTAATCGATTTCACAATCATATTGTACAATGGGCAAATATGACGTATCAAACACCTCATACTTCCAATAAAAGACTAGTAGTCTCACATAAAAAGGTCTTAGGTTTGAAATCTTTTATTGCCATTTTGTTTTTCCCGCCCTCTGCTTGCGTGTGGCTCAAGTACATAAGATTTTTATTTTTAGTAATCTATATATATTTTAACTTTCAAATCTAATTAGATTAATTATTTCTCATGTATTAATTTATAATTATATCTGATTACTTGCTCAATTAATAAGCCGTATAAGGTAGATAACTTATTTATACTAATATTAACATTTTAGTTATTTGATTATTATTGTGAGGATAGGATGGAGAGAGAAACTCTAAACTCTCTCAATTCTCAACAGAAATCAAATCAGGGGGAGAAGTCAACGCAGGTCAACAGTGCGATTCCGGGGGAAAACACCGTCAATCAGGGCGGCGATTCTGATCGGAACACTCCGAAAGGGCTCAAATCTTATGCTCAAGCAGTAGGGAAGCCTAAATTGAAGATGAAACTTGCCTATGTTCCACCTGATGTCATTGAGGGCAAGGAGGTTGTCAAATATCAATCGATTGATGTTTTGCCAGGAATCAATCGATGGAAATCAGCAGCATATGGGTATGTAATGGGGATTAACCCTAGTTTTGGAGCCATTGAGAAATTTGCAAGAGCAAATTGGGCAGAGTTTGGTTACGAGAAATGTTTCAAACTCTCACCTGGGGTTTTTCTGTTTCAATTCGATTGTGATAAGGGGCATGATGAGATGATGGAGGCTGGACCATGGAACTTTGCTAAATTCCCGGTAATCATCAGTCCTTGGACCCCTGAATCCAGCTTGGAGCGGAAAGGAGTAGAAAGCTTACCGGTGTGGGTGCGACTTCCATTCTTAAGCTTGCAGTTCTGGAATCCAGAAATGCTTAGCAAAATAGGGAGTTATGTGGGTAAACCTCTGTATGCGGATGAAGCCACTACGGAATGTAATCGAATCACCTATGGTAGGCTTTATGTTGAAGTTAGGGCAGACAAAGACCTGCCGGATTTTGTGCCGCTGGTGAATGAACAAGGAATGGAGTTTCGACAGAGGTTGGAGTATGAGTGGGTGCCTCCGAAATGTAACCATTGTAGATTGTTTGGGCATGAGGACAGGCACTGTTGGTTTGGAGGAGGACTACAACACAAAACGAGAGAGGTCAAAAGATGGATACCAAAGGTTGTGAAGGACACTGTTGCTGAGGCACAAGTGGAAAAGCAGGTAGAACAACCAGAGAGTTCTATAACAGAGCGAGATTGTGTAGTCAGCACCATAATTGCACAGGATCCAGTAGTCACAGAGTTAGTGATTGAGACTCAGAACAAGTATGCTGCATTGGAGCAATCAGAGGAGCAGCCTCAGGTGATGATAGGCAAAACAGCAATAGGACCGGATCATCTATCTCCAAATGTAACAGCTAGGAATGTTAAGACAAGATCCATGGTCACTATTTTGGCTAAGGATAGGAGGAGGGATGGAAAGGAGAGAGGGAAAAATATGCGAGTATCCTCATGAAGTTCAGAATATGGAATGTTAGAGGTCTGAATAATTCACAAAAGCAACAAAAAATCCAAAAAAATTGTAGAAGTTTTGATTTGGTAGGACTAGTGGAGAATAAATTGAAGGCTGATAGTGTAGATAGTGTTCTTAATCGTATGTTTGTACAGTGGAACTTTGTGCATAATATTGTTCCGGATAGGGTAGGCAGGATAATTGTCTGTTGGAATCCTCGGAATGTGCAGTTCAGTCCAGTGTTAATTCATGAGCAGGTTATTGTTGGTAGAGTTCAGGGGTATGGGAAGCAATGTGTCATTGCTGTGGTTTATGGAAGCAATAGTAGGAGTGGAAGAGAGGAGTTGTGGCAGGTGTTACAGCAATGTCATAGTAGCATTGGTACAGAGCCATGGCTCATTGGAGGTGATTTCAACATAGTAAGATCCTCATAGGAGTCACAAGGAGGAGGGGTGCCTGATCATAATGCTATGGAAGCTTTCAACAAGTGTATCAGAGCAATTGAAGTAGTTGATCATCCTTATGGTGGCAACAAGTTCACATGGAGCAGAAATTGGAAAGATAGGGGAGTGGTCAGAGTTCTGGATAGGATCTTATGCAATCATTCATGGCTGGACAGTTTCAGAAATTGCAGGGTGGATGTACCTACACCTAATTTATCTGATCATTGTCCACTGGATGTGTTTATTGAGCAAGACATCCCCAGTGAACCTAGACCATTTAAATTCCAGGTATTCTGGGTTGATCATCCAAGGTATAATGAAATTGTTGAGAATGCTTGGAGTGCTCAAGTAAGTGGCAATGGAATTGATGTCCTGTGTAGTAAACTAAAGCTGGTGAAGAGTGGACTTAAAAATCTGAACATGTGTGAATTCTCAAACATAGGCCTTGGAGTTCATGAAAAGGGGATTGAACTGTCTGAACTGAAGGGCAAAATACTGAATGGCAATTTAAGTATTGAAATTCTTAATAAAGCAGTTCAAGTTGAAGATGAGTACAGGAAACTTGAGAAAGCTGAATTCCAGTTAATACAGGCCAAATCAAGAATCAGGTGGTTTAAAGAAGGTGATGCTAGCACAAGTTTTTTTCATAAGAATATGAGGATTCACCAAGCTCACAATAAACTCACTGCCATCACTGACTCTAATGGAATTCTTATTACTGAGTATGGAGAGTTAAAGAAGACAATTGTGGAGTTCTACATTGATCTGTTCAAAGCTCCTGCAGTAAGTAAAAGTTATGAGGGAATTGAACTAGTCATTCCTCAACAATTGGATGCTGCTGATGTAGAGCAGTTAGATGCTCCCTTTAGAGCACAGGATATTGAAGCAGTGGTGCTCAATATGAAAAAAGGGAAGGCTCCTGGTCCTGATGGCTTTAGATCTGAGTTTTTCAAAGCTTCTTGACCTATCATAAAGTCAGATGTCATTGAGGCAGTCCAAACATTCTTTGCAACTGCTCATATGCCAAAGAGTATTAATAGTACATCAATTTCTCTTATTCCTAAAGTCAGGCACCCTAATACTATGAAGGATTTCAGGCCAATTGCATGTTGCAATACAATTTACAAGTGTATTGCAACATTGCTGGCTAGTAGACTCAAGAGAGTGCTATATAAAGTGGTGGGAAATCAGCAGACAACTTATGTGCCTGGCAGAAGTATTTCTGATGGAATCTTGATTATGCAAGAGTTGATGAATGGATATCATAAGAAATCAGGGAGTCCTAGATGTGCTCTTAAGGTGGACATTATGAAGGCATATGATACAGTGGACTGGGGATTTTTATGGGCAGTCATGAAGGCTATGGGATTTCCAGGCAGATTTCTTAAGTTGATTCAGGCCTGTGTGACTAGTGCCTGGTTCTCAGTTTCCATAAATGGCAGTTTAAGTGGGAATTTCAAAAGCAACAGGGGGCTCAGGCAAGGAGATCCCTTATCTCCCTATCTTTTCATTCTGGCTATGGAGTTCTTTACAAAAATGTTGCAGCAGAATGAAGAATTTCAATATCATCCGAGATGCAAATCAATTGGGCTTGTTAATGTAAGTTTTGCTGATGATTTGTTCATCTTAAGCAAAGTAAGTGGTGATGCTATGAAGTTAATCAAGAAAGCACTCCAGGATTTTGGGAAGTTGTCTGGCCTGCACCCAAATCTTGGTAAAAGCACCTGTTTCTTTGCTGGGACTAATGACCAGGAAGCAGCACTGATGAGTAGCATACTTGGTATTAGAGGAGAGCTTCCTGTAAGATACTTGGGAATCCCTCTTACTACAAAGCAAATATCTACAGCTGATTGTAGAGCACTGGTAGAGAGGATGAAGCAGAGAATAGAGGGATGGGGCATCAAGCATCTAAGTTTTGCAGGGAGGCTGGTTTTAATCAAGTCAGTTTTGTTTGGGATGTATAACTATTGGTGTCAGATCCTTTTTCTTCCAGCAGGATTGATCCAGGAGCTGGAGAAGCTTATTAGAAGCTATTTATGGCAAGGTAAATTGGAAGGTAAATTCATGCCCAGGGCTTTATGGAAGCAGGTAAATTTGCAAAAAGAAGAGGGGGGTCTCGGTATAAGAGATATCAAGGGGTGGAACTTGGCTTGTATGGCAAAACACATCTGGAATATTTGCAGCAGATGTGACACTCTGTGGGTTAAATGGATACATACATTTAGGCTGAAAGGACAGTGCATTTGGGGCTTGCAAGTTAGGAGTACTGATTCTTGGGTCTGGAAGAAGTTCCTAAAGTTAAAAAATAGGATTAAAGGTAGAGTGAGGATGAAAGTAGTGAATGGCAGAGATACTGATTGTTTGAATGATCACTGGCACATTGAGGGCATAGTTGTAGAAAAATTAAGCAAGCAGGAGATTAGTATGCTGCACATTCAAGAAGGTGACTCTGTTGCTACTGTTTACAGCAATATTCATTGGCCTGGAGACAGAACTACCACACAAAGTATTCAAAACTTCAGAAATGGTTTTCCAACCAGGTTGGAGGATGGGAATGACCAACTGGATTGGTTTGGATCTAGGCATCATCAATCATGTGTTGTCTGGGACAGTTTCAGGGTGAATCCTGGGAAGGTGTGGTGGAGGAAAGTAGTGTGGTTTAAAGGTCACATTCCTAGGTGCAGTTTCATTTGCTGGCTACTGATGATACAGAGGTTACCTACCAGAAGTAGGCTGAAGAAGTGGGGAATCACACAGAATAGTGAATGTGATGTATGTGGAATGGAGGAAACAGCTGAACACCTTATGTTTAAATGCACAAAATTTAGTGCAGTATGGAGGAAAGTGTTGATGTATTTGCAGGATTTTCATCAACCTCAGAGCTATGTTGAGGAGGTGCAAAGAATCATTGCTGGAGGTGTTGGGAAAGGCTTCATTGGCAGATTAAAATGCTTAAGCTTAACTGTGGTTGTGTATAACTTGTGGATTGCAAGAAATCAGAAACTGTTTGAAGACATTGTGATGACTGAAGGTCAAATTACAGCTAAATGCATTAGTGACATTAGAGGTAGTGTTAGTAGTTGGAGGGGTATAAATAGGAGTAAGAAGAATTGGTATACTTGTGTAGATTGGGGTTTCCCTATGGCTATATTTGACTGTAAATAGCCTTAGTTTGTATCCTGTTTTCATTCAATAAAATTTTGTTTAAAAAAAAAAAAAAACATTTTAGTTATTTTATTAAATATAATATAATTATTTATATAATTAACTTAATTAGTGGTCAATTTTTAATTACATGTAGATTTTATTTTTAGTATACATAAGTATTTTAAGTCGAAAGAGAGATTTGAGGATTCAAGTGTAATTACTACTTCAAGTAATATACAATCTGAACATGCTCTTCAATTTCCGATAAAGTTGAATGAGTTTCAATTATCATTTGATTTTATTAATATATTATTCATAACCTTTAAAAAATCGTTGAACAATTTTATATATTATCGTTAATTATATTTTTTATATTTTGAATGATGAAATGAATATCCCATAAAAAAATTTGGGTCCGCCCCTGGTTGGGGTTGAGCATTATCATCTTTAAATTGAAATAAATCATTCACAAAAGGAGGGGGCAACCATTTATCCAACCAAATGTTAATTGAAGAACCAGACCTAATTTTTCAATGAAAAAAAGGAGAAATGATTTTAAAACTCGATTCAATGCTACGCCAAACCCAAGATTTGTTTTGAGGTTTTTTAGCATGGGAAGGATTAGTTTGCGGGAAATATTTAGGTATAAAAATCTTTGAAATCAAGGACTAGCTGTTAAGAGAGATACGTTCCCCATTGGAAGCAAGCAAAGCAACATTAAAAAGATGCAAATTTTTAAAATTAAGACCCCCAAGTTTATTATTCAGAGAAAGAAAATCTCAGTTTATCCAGTGAATACGATTATTATCAAGGTTCGACGAAGAGTTCCAGAAAAAATTAGCAAACAGGGATTCAAGCTTATTAACAACATTAGCAGGAAATTTGAAAACAGACATGAGGTAAATAAGCATAAAAGTTCAAATAGATTTGATTAAAGTAATTTTCCCTGCTTGATTGACAAACTTGGAGCTCCAAGACAAAATTCTTCTTTTAAGTTTGTCAACAATATCTGAAAAGACTAACTTAGTATTCTTATGAACATCCAAATTAACACCAAGATAGGAACCAACCGAATCAGACTCAACAATATTAAACGAAGAAAGATTAAAAGATTTAACATGTAAAGGAGTTAAAGGACTGAAAACAATTTGAGACTTATCAAAGTTTATCATTTGGACCAGAGACAGAGTAGTAATTGTTAAGAATTTTGTTAAAATTAAAAACAGACTTCGAATCCAGTTTAAGGAAAAAATAGCTATCGTCGGCAAACAAAAGATGAGAAAGTTTAGGCGAATTCCTTGAAATACCAACACCATTTATTAAGGACAAAGATTTGCGCAACAATCAAAGAGGCTGATAGTGCCTCCGTACAAATAACAAAAAGGATAGGAGACAAAGGGTCTCCTTATCTGAGACCACAAGCCGGGAAAAAAGGTTTACAAACTTTACCATTAACTAACACATCTAATTACATATAAACACTTATAATACACTTAAATACGGTGCCTTTAGGTCATGATGAAAACTTCCCTATATATGGTGCATCGTGACCTTCACCATGACCTAATAAGGGCACGATGGCGGGCACTATGACGTTTTCTATGATTTTCCCAAGTTCTCATGGTGACCTCAAACCATTGTGCCTTTAGGTCACAATGAAAAAAGATTTTGAAGTGAAAATTCGGCGTCACTCTTTGAGGAAATTAAGGTGTGCGATTTTGGGAGATGAAATCGAAAATAACAAGTGAAAAAAATAAGAAAGAAAAGGAAAATATGGTGCTCAAAGTTCGGCTAAAATGGAGGAAGAAAGGGAGATGAGTTTTTGAAAACCTAAACTAAGAAGGGGGGGAGCGCAAAAAAAAAAACAAAACAAAAAAAATTTAAAAGAAATTGACAGGGGTATTGTTAGCAAAGTTATTCATTAAGGATAAAATAGAAGATTTTGGATAGGAGGGCTGTTAAATAATTAAAAACATGACATAATTCCCAAAATCTTGAATTACATGATTATCACATATATGTAAAATAAAATGTAATTGACACACCTTATAGCCTTTAGACGTAATTGATATGAGTCGGTTTGGACCAAAAGTGATGCTGATTCCAAGAACTTTCTTAAGGAATGAAGAATAGTTTCTTACTCTTGACCTATAAACTTCTTTATGTATTATTTTTTTAGTTTTTGGATTGACTCCTTTTGATGGAGAAAGAAGTCTATTTATAGGTAGAGAAAGGACCTTCTTCATCTCAAAATAATTGTTATATTAACCATCCATCAAGGCTAATGATTATGTAACAGTTGTAACGGTTGTAATGTTCGTAACGGATTTGCAACATAAACATCCTATACTATTGAGTTAATTGTTGAAATGGTCCAGTAAGTGGGGCCTGGTGCACTTTGGTCCTCGAAAGTGACACTGTTGCGAATTTAGTCCCTCAAAGTGGGTCAAATGGTGCAATTTAATCCCTATTCCGTTACATCCGTCAAACTTTAGAATATTGTTTTTTGGGGCAAAAATGAAATTTTTTATAACTTAATAGCCCCATTTGGGATGAAAATATAAATATAAAAGTTAAAGGTAAAAATAATAATTAAATACATCAAAATTAAAAATTCAAAACAGTTTATTCATTCTCATATCCTCAAACGTTTTCTAACACTCTAGAATAGCTGCAAAAAAAATTCTCTAAGAGGGAGTCCGATCTGGGAGTTGCAGCTAGTGTCTCGTCGATAGCCAGTCGTGAAGAGGGAGGCCCATTTTGGACAGATCGGACAAGGAGTTACCTCTGTTCGTCGGAGGAGGAAGCTGTCCGATTACTACCACCATATTTGATAAAGATGGTTGATTTCTTGAAAAAAACTTCGAACTTTGGAGAAAATTTGAGATGGGTATCGACAAAAATTGAGTTTCAGGCCCTTGTAAGATTGAAAATTGAGGTTACTTGACAATGATTCTTCTCTGAAATTTGTTGTTTTATGTATATGTTTGAGAATATTCGAGGGATCGGGTTGAGATCTTAGCCGTTTAATTGGTTAATTGGAGAACAAAGATGAAAGATTGTATTTTGAGAGTTGTGTAACGCCCCACCCCGAAAACGAGGTCACAAATCACCACGGATTTTTTCAGCACGTTTTGTCCTCACTCACGTGCTCACCAAGACACTTCCCACCGGGTTACCCATCTCAGAATTACCCGGGTCAAACATGCTTAACTTTGGAGTTATTATGAGTTGGGCTACCGAAAAGAAGATGCATCTTGATGGTATGAGTAGTACCAATCAAATCATATCAAACATATCACATCGCCCACTTTGACCCGGGTATTACAAATTGTTTGTTGCTTGTTCTTGTCGATTTCGTCACACTATGTTTCTGTGTTGTCCTGTTCGAACAGATCTGAATTTTGAGGATGGATGTGGCTTTGATCTTTGGTCAATGAAGTAGAGGCAAAAATGATTAATGTGCAAAACAAGAACTCATCCTACTTCGTTGACTGGATTCCAAATAATGTGAAATCAAGTGTTTGTGATATCCCACCAACTGGTTTGAAAATGGATTCTACATTAAGAGCAATATGAATGATTTGGTTTGCTGAGTACCAGCATTATCAAGAAGCTACCGCAGATGATGATTATGAGGAAGAGTAGGAAGATGAAGGTGCAGAAGAACATTATGAGGCCTAAAAATTTGGAGCTTAATATGGAAATTTGGAAAATTTATATGTATTTGTTTGTTTTTTATTGGTTATATTGTAAGAACGTCGATCCGATGTTGGATTTGATGGATGTTGAAATATATGTTTATTTATATTTGACATTATTAAATTATATTTATATTCGAATTTGTAGCTTTGATTATGAATTTAATTTGAGTGTTAATTTATATGATTAATCAATATATGTTATCTTTTGCTTTTTTAAATATATGTTAAGATATAGTATAATTTTTTGTTGTTATTTACATTTTAATACCAAATGGGGCTATTAAGTTATAAAAAGAAAAATTCATTTTACCCCAAAAAACACTATTCACACTAAAGTTTACGGATGTAACGGAATAGGGATCAAATTGCACCATTTGACCCACTTTCAGGTGCCACTTTCGGGACCAAAGTGCACCAGACCCTCACTTACTGGGACCATGGCAGCACTCAACTCCTATACTATCATTGTACAAATAATTGGCTTGCGAGGAGCGGTTAACTTAGTGGAGTAGGTGAATTTGTGATTGTAAGGTTATGAGTTTAATTTTTTATCAATACTTTTTTTAAGTGAGACTGTTAAATGGGATTTGTCAAGTGTGATTCACCTAGCTGACGTGATCTCTAGGCTATCACTTAAGGTAAAAGTTTAATAATATATACACTACGAGTAACGACTCCAGTCGCGACATGTACTCATATTATGATCTCATTGTTTTGACTTATTCTAATAAAGTTTAGTGAAGTTCATGACTTTCCAAAAATGAATATAGCACTATGCAATAACGAAAAATATAATGTCAAAAAGTATGTGAAACTTAAAGAGTATATATATAATGATGAATCAAGGACAATTGGGCTTACGATTAAACTGCCTTAATCCACAATAAGCTGGACTCTACGGACATCACTAATTCGCAATTAGCTGGACTGTACGGACGAAGTCCAAGACTTGGGAGATCCGATCTCACCCATACATGCGTCTTTCATCTGGCAAGGGAGGTACACTCCATTCTCATTCTTTGTTCTCCTATAAATAGCCCCCTCATTTCAATCGGAAAAGGTAACGTAAAACTAATTCTCTCTGAATTATACATCTTTCGTCTTTCCTGAACGGAGCTCTTACTGACTTGATCGTCGGAGTGTCTATTTCAGGTACGACGGATCCATCAGCACCAACACCGGATAATCTCCAACTTCGACATATAAGAAAGACTAAGCTCATTCCTAAGAGGACGATCTCGACAAGGCAGACCAGAGTCTCTCTTAGCCCGATTCATTTAGCTAGCTCTTGATCAAAGTCGCTCACGAGATCGACTAAAGATACACAATTTGAAGCGGAACTATCATTGGCGCCGTCTGTGAGGATCGACTAAAGAAAATGCATCACAAGCTTCAGATATCACATGATAGATGGAGAACTATACAAAAAATCATGGGAAAGACCGTTGCTACTTTTTATCTCAATAAAGAACGTACCTTAGGTGTTGGCAGAAGTTCATAAGGGGTGGTGTGGAAGCCACATCGGTGCAAGGGCTTTAGCTTTAAAAATCACACGCACTGAATACTTCTGGCCAACTTTAAATAAAGATGCAGCGAAGTATGTTAAGAAATGTGATGCATGTCAACGCCTACATGCCATACCCAGTTCCCAGCCACATAGATGACACCAATATTGAACCCAATCCCATTTGCAATGTGGGGCATTGACTTAGTAGGGAAACTTCCCAAAGCTAAAGGATCAGTGGAATATGTGATTGTCGTAGTAGACGATTTCAACAAATGGGTAGAGGTTGCACCGTTAAAGAATATCACCGGAGAGGTTGTCGTTAGGTTTATATGGAAACATATTATTACAAGGTTTGGCATTCCCAGAGTATTAGTTTCTGACAACGGTACACACTTCAAAGGAAAAGTCTTGGCAACGTTTTGTGATAAATACTCCATCGAAGAACGCTTCGCACCAGTTTATTACCCACAAGCCAATGGCCAGGTTGAAGTCAAGATTAAAGTCATCTTTAGTGGAATAAAAAACAACTTAGTACAAAGCGGAGCACCCATGGGAACTTGGATGAAAGAACTATCAGTAGTATTATGGTCGTTGAGAACCACACCGTCAAAGGTGACAAGTGACACTCCGTTTAGCTTGGTATATGGTGTAGAGGCAGTTATACCGGCGGAGGTAGGATTGCCAACAATCAGACAGTGGGGCTTTGGTGAAGTTCAAAATGATGACCAACTCCGACAGAACTTGGAGATCTAGTATTGGCCCAAAAATACAAGTACTTAATGGCCAGAGCGTACAACAGAAGAGTTAAGGGCCAACAGTTTAAGATTGGAGATCTAGTATTGAGGTTGTATGCAATAAGCCATCCAAAAGAGGTGCACAAGCTCAGTCTAAAGTGGAAAGGCTCATACCGCATCAGAACTATCCTGGGACCAGGGAATTGTACACTGGAAGAAATGGATGGCACCGTCATCCCAAGGACATGGCATGTGACAAATCTGGCAAAATAGTATGTGTAATTCACACACATGAGGTCATTCATGGTAAGGTTTTTGTTCATTACTTCACATACAATGTTATTAATAAAATGGTTCTCTGTTTCCAGGAACAATATCTCTGAATTTATTACTAACATAATCGACTTCATCACTCGGTTAGGATAAAGCCCTCCAACATGTGACCAACATCGCTGGAGGCATATAATTTAAGAAGCCCTCTAACATGTGACAAACGTCACTAGAGGCATATAATTTAAAAAGACCTCTAACATATAACCAACGTCACTATGAGGCATAATTCAAAAAGACCTCTAACATGTGACCATCGTCACAACGAGGCATCATTCAAAAAGACCTCTAACATGTGACCAACGTCACTACGAGACGTAACTCAAAAAGACCTCCAATATGTGACCAACATCACTAGGAGACATAATTGATCTTACACCTCAAACATGTGACTAACGTCATTAGAGGTATCACAACTCAAGATCTACAAACACATGACCAACATCACATGGATGATGTATGAAAAATCTAATAGGTGGCTAACGCCGCCAAAGTACAGCGGTATAACACCTCAGTTTGCAGAAGAAACTTCTGACAAAGTATCATCTACAAGGGGGCAAAAAAGTCATACCGCTAAGAATGAAACTGGTCTCATTATAAAGAAAATACAAGCCGAAAACAAAAGTACTTCATTCAACATAAAAGATAGTACAAAAAGAGGTGTTGTCTTATATACGCAAACCCCCAAAAGATTACAAATTAAAATACTACTTAGAAGAGGAGGTGAACCATCTCGAATCTAAAGGCTTCTCAGTCTTATACGATTCTAAGAGATCGGGCAAAATGGGAGAACGAGAAGAATATCGACGGACAAAATCCATGAAGAAACCACCTACTTGCTCACCCACATATTTGGTAAGAGCAGGGCTAGTCATGAATTTGGCCATGGTACGCTCCACGTTGGCTGGATATTGGCTCTGGATTCGGTTGCAGCGGTCTCAGCAGCAACACGCTTCTCTTCACTAACCTTGAATCTCCCCTCAGTTTGATAGAGCTCTACCAGCAGCTCGACAGACTTGTTCTCAGCAGCTTCCTGTTGGAAATATGAGATTATTGTAATCTCATAAAATTTGCTCGTTGAACAATTATATTGTCTCAAAATATTAGTATATTTAAGATATTAAGTTCAAAAATAATAATATATTAAATTTTTGATATTTGATATATTAATCGGGATTACTTGATTATAGTGGGAGTTATGATGGTTTACTAGGACTCCGGTCATAATTTATGTAATAATAATATTCGGTTAAATATCATATTACATTGCTACTTTTAATTAAGCCCAAAAGGTCACACACAACAACGAACCGAATATCATAATAATAATAAGATCTTTATTTTGAACAACCGGGAAAGGTGTGTCATTGTCGGGAGGGAGCAATATTAGCGTGCGAGATTTTATCATTGATAAAATTCCACACAATAATAAGGTGGTTTGATTAAGCCATAATGATGAAATTGATGAGTGTCATTATGTTCATCATAATGTGGCTTGAATAATATTAATAATCATAATGAGATTCAATGGAATTAAATTTATCATTATGTTTATCAAATAAAACCACCACTTAATTATTAGTGAATATGATTCATGCTAATATAAATAGACATAAGTGAAACAAAATATACATACACCCATCCTCATGGTAATGTACGTGAGTTTCAAGAAGAAAGTAGTTTTCTTCTTCATTTTTCTATCCTCCAAAACACACCTATAATGTTCTAGTGTAACGACGGTTGATGCGGATCATTCGTTAGTGTGCACTACATCTTTGAGGTGCTGGATTTCAAGCACTTCGGAGGAGGATTTCACTTTCCGCTGCCCTACTCCTAAAAGCCAAAAGGTACAAAATCACTAAACCCCGTTAGATTATTGTCAATTATAATTCGTAGGATCTTGGTTTAGGGAAACGAATGTTATGACGTTCGTTAGAATATGTTCTAAATCCCATCAGTGGTATCAGAGCCAGGTTACGATTATTTTGACATAATGAGAACTTGTATGAACTGTTCATACAGTTTTTTTTTTATATGTATTTAGTGTTAATTTTGGACCTATAATAATTAATTTGATGTTTAAGGGTTTTAAATGATTATTTAATTAAAAAGTAACTAAATAATAATTATTCCCAAAAATAAAAATTATGGTTATATTAGAAATAATATTTTGAGAGACATATAATTTATCCGAATTTTTTTTGTATTTTTTTTTTTGTAAAAAATATTATTCGAATCGAGTAAAAAATGACTATAGAACGATATGGAATAAACTGTCTGTTCAGTGCACTGTGACGTCACTGATGACGCTATCCCCAACTTGGTTTGACCGAGTTGACTCAGTCAATTGAGTTGATTTGGCTTGAGTTGATTCAATCAACCGTCAACCCGTTGACTGGTGACCCGACCCACGACCCGTCTCGAATGGATGACTTCATCATGATGACGTGTCGTCCTCGAATTGGTCCACGTGGCACCACCTAGTTCCACCACGTGGCTTCAGCAGTGAACCTGTGGACGTCCTCTCTGGACGCTCGTCCAAGAGATGGACGTCTGAATCAAACGCCGAGCCGTTTAAGAAATGGCTGGACGTTTGCCTTCTGTTTGGGCGTCCGGTCCGGACGTTCGGACGTCTGGGCTGGCGTGTTGTGGGCCTGGTTCAAGTCTATTTATTTATGGACTTGGACCATTATTGTTTTGAATTGTTTAAATTAAAAGGCTATTAATCTAAAATTGTTTTGGATAAAATTACTCTTGTAAATGTTGGTCATGAATTAAAATTGTTTTAATTTTACACAACTATAATTTTATAATTCTAATTAATTTAAAATTAATTTAATTGATACTTTGAATAACAATTAAATAAGAGATTTAATTAAATTTGATTTAATTATAATATGGAATAATTTATCTAAAATTAGAGACTTTGAGATTATAAGATAATTAAAGTTTCTAATAAGATCATACTGATGAATCAAACATTTAAATTAAGTGTAAATTTTTATTACAAGTATTTTAAGAAAATACTAATAGTTTAATATTAAAAATATTAAATAGTAAGATACAGAATAAGATTCTTGGTTAAATTTACACTTAAATTATCAAACTTATTTATAAGTGAAAATATTAGTATTATGAATATTAAGTCTCAATTAATATTATGAATATTAAATTTACTAGAATAAGATTCTAAGTAATATTACTCTTAATTTTAAATAGTGAGGCTTGTATTTTTGAAATACTAAGTATTTAATATTAGATTAGAATAACATTCTAATTAATTTTACATTAATTTATTAAAGGAATTTTTTAAGTGTAAATGAGATGTAAAGTATTTTGAGAAAATACTAAACTTTAATATTAAGACTGTTAAATATGTTAGAATAAGATTCTAATTAATTTTCACTTAACTCCTCAAATTCTAATTATAAGTGTAAAATTCATATAATATTTTTTGAAAAATATTAACTTATTTATTTAAGTGGGCCTTAGAATAAGATTCTATTTGACCTTTGTACGTTTATTAGAATTGCTTGATTCATTAGATGAATGATCACTGTTAGCACTTATTATTTTATATATATATATATATATGTGGTTTGAGTTATCATCCATGTGTACATTGTTAATACTTGATTAATTGTTTATGCATGTCTTGTTTTATACATATTTATGGATGATAATTGATACAGGATGAGTGATATGATCTAGTGTATTTTTGAAATACAACATGCGTGCTGTCTTTTATATGACAACCTGTGTCAACTTATTTTTCTTAGACTAGTAATGACATGCATGTCAATTTATTACATAAATTAAGAATTATGTAACTAGTACAAGACACAACCCACCAAAGGAATGACACAGGAGACAAAAAAGAATAAAGATGATGGAGATCATTGAAGATCAAGACTTAGTTTAGAACTTAGTCTTAAATTTATTTGTTTTCTTTAGACGATCATATCACAAATCTTATTACGTGTTATATCTTATCTTATGATCATTGTGATATATATTCTATTGCTTGTATGAATATATATGCCCTCGTGATCATGAGTTATAGTATATAACAAATCCCACCTTAAAAATTAAGTATATGTCATACCAGATTTGCAAAGTTGGTAATGTTATCAATTGCAAATATAAACCTATCAGATTGATAGACGTGAGTGTTATTCAATAACATGCCAATGGGATGGTCAAACGATTTCCAATGTTCGACGTGGGCTTTGACTATAGTAAATAGATTTTGGTTATTTAAACGGTGATCTCCAATGTTAGACGTGGGCCTGTTCACAAAGAGGTCACCCAATAGTCTAGTAGAACTTTTGGTGACGCCAAAAGTTATGTTGGGCATAATTAGTAAATCATTACTTACATATGTGATTGGGAATTGAGATGTTGCGTGTAGCGTTCAATCTCAGTCATATAGGATCTTGGTATGTTTTGTGTTTCTTTGTAGGATTATGAACATAAACGTATGATTTTATCTTTTACCTTAAAATCATTTTATCTATGTCATGAATGTTTTTCGTTTTACATGTCGTTTCTGTTGTAGTTAATATAGTCTTTTCTCGTGTTGAGTTTATTTTTCCGCATTGAGCTTTAAGAATGCATGCTCGATAAAGATAACTTCATCGAATGATCAAAGAAATCAAGAAAATTACTCAAGTATGAGAATCTTGAGTACGTGCTTGATTTTGATTCTCCCAAAGCACATGTGGATGGAGAATCTCTTGTGTGAAGGTATTATTTGAGACATATGTTTGTGATACTCTTGAGGTCAAGTACCTCATGATGTCAAATATGGAATCTGGAATTAGTCCAAGTACCAAAATGTTAGAATTGATCAAATATATCCATAACTCTAACTTTCTTTTGAAGAAAGAATGAAGTAGGTTAGACTAGAGAAATTCAACAAGCTCAACAAGATCAAGCATAAGATGGATGGTAACAGAATATGTTGGATCTGCAAGTTGCTTCGTTATTTGGACATATTCATTTCAACTAGGCTTGAAGTGAATATCGACCTCATGATTTGTCCTCAAGAAGACACTTGACATCTCACTGGATTGGATCTCTTTGGTTACTAGCATGCACCAAAAGTTGGTGCAGCCATCATCATCCTTTGTTGCTTTAAAAGTTAAAAGCAAGAGTTTCAAGAAGAAATGATATTTTACTGAAAATGTCAATGCTGCAAAAGGAAAGGACACTTGAGATGAGATTGTTCATTGTCCTTGAGCCGTAGGGACACTGATATGATCACTGATCAGCGTACATGTATGTATGTTGTTGAGCTACTTCATATTCTCTTCATTAGTGCATGGCACTAGATGACGTACTAATATTTTTAGAAAATACCTTGTACATTAAAAATGGAATGAAAAGTTGAAAGGATGGATCTACAAGAAATGCTACGTAGAGATATTTTATTTCGTGGCAATAGATCCGTACTTCATTTTGATGTGATTTTCATAAACAATTACGTTTCGATGTGGTTTTGAAATTGTGAGATATATATTTTATTATTATTTGAAGAATAAATAATGTTTTACAATTCAATTGTTTTTGAAAGTCAACATTTGATGCATCAAAACTATGTAATGTGTACATGCTTTAAAGTAAAGACATAGACACAAAACAACAACATATATAATAAGAAAGGAAGAAAGTTAACACAAACGACTCAAGTTCTCTTTTGACCTGTAGCATTATTCATTGATAATCGTCTGTCGATTGAAAAAGATGAATATGTAAAATGTTCACCAAGAAGTTGTATTAATATTGGACATACAATTAAGCTGAACACTCCTATGGTAAAGAGATAATTTAAATGTCACTACACATTTGTTAATTATAGACATACAAGTAATGTCTATGATTTCTATAGTAACAACATAAAAGGCTTGAAATGTTCAAAAGCCGTTATAGCGAAAGGGAGGCTATAAAGGCATGGGACTTGCGTGCTTTGACTGTGTCAAACATCTCCTGTAGAAGGGAGGCTATAAAGGCATATCTTGGGCATATTTGGAACATGTTGGTACATTGCTGCACATCAGAGGAGATTCACACAAATCGGTTGTGTCGATTGATTCATGAGATCACGGTAGATTAATGGTGATTAAGATGGCCATCTCCAGTAGTAGTACTGGGTATCACATTAAGTCTATGTATCTGAGACAATACATGTGCAAGAGTATGGGGACACATATCTTACCATAGCTTGACTGTAAGAATCGCGATGCGAATGAATCACTTTACAAGTAATCATCCAAGGGCAAGTGGGAGTGTTAGAATTATGAGGTGTTTTACACGTCATAATAAGTGCCCGTTGAACAATTTAATTGTTTGACAATAATATACTTGCTGGGAATGAATTCGAAATGCATTAGGAATCCTGATGATTTTACTAGGGCCCGCTCATGATTTATATGTTAGTAAAATACTTGTCGATATTTTATTAACATATGGCTAATGTTATTTCGATCCTAGAAGGTCACACACATACAACGCGTTTTGATTTTCAATACGATTGAAACTTCCGGGGTTTAAGTGTAAATGTCAAAGAATGAAGGGGTGGAAATTCCAAAGTGAAATTTCCAACCCCATAGGCGACAAAAATAAATGACCAAGATGAATGAGAAAAGTCATTTTGACTTTTCAATTCAAACACACTTATTATTGTAATAAGTGTGGTTTAATAGGTGGGGAGGTTACACATTGTTTTAATGTCATTAAACACAAAGGATGATAACATCTTTTTCTATTCAACATTCTATTCAACATAGTATTAAATGGTGAATAATTGAGATGGAGGTTATGTTTTGTGTTAATGCTATATAAACACCATTTGGTGACAAAACATAACAATAATCTTCTCATTATCATCTTTTCACTTGTAAGACAATTGAAGAGAAAAATACTCTCTTCTCCTACCTCACTTGGCCGATAACACCAAGAGAAATAGTTCTCTTGGTTCATTATTTGTGTAAACACTCTCAAGCTCTAGTTGCTTCGAAGGAAGGAATCAACATTGCATTGGTGTGGACTAACTAGAGAGGGGAACGATTGTTGCTCTTCCGCTCCACGCTCAAACACGCTTTAAAGAGAAATAGTTCTCTTGGTTCATATTGTATTACATTGCTACTTTTAATTAAACCCAAGAGATCACACAGAAAAACGAACCGAATATAATAATGATAATAATAAGAATATTATTTAGAACAACAAGGAAAGGTGTGTCATTGTCAGGAGGGAGCAATATTATCGTACGAGATTTTATCATGATAAAATTCCACACAACAATAAGGTGGTTTGATTAAGCCATAATGATTAAATTGATGAGCGTCATTATGTTCATATAAGGTGAGCGTCATTATGTTCATCATAAGGTGGCTTCAATAATATTAATAATCATAATGGGATTAAATGGAATTAAATTTACCATGTTTATCAAATAAAACCACCACTTAATTATTAGTGAATATGATTCATGCTAATTTAAATAGACATAAAAGAAACAAAATGTACATACACCCATCCCCATGGTAATGTACGTGAGTTTCAAGAAGAAAATAGTGTTCTTCTTCATTTTTCTCTCCTCCAAAACACATCTATAATGTTCTAGTAGAATGACGGTTGATTCGGAGCACTCGTTGGTGTGGACTACATGTTGGAGGTGCTGGATTTCAAGCACTTAAGTGGAGGATTCCACTTTCCGTTGCACTACTCCTAAAAGCCAAAAGGTAAGAAATCACTAAACTCCTTTAGATTATTGTCAATTATAATTGGTAGGATCTTGGTTTAGGGAAACGAACGTTATGACGTTCGTTAGAATATCTTCTAAATCCCATCACTTCCTTCAAGCCATAGAGGTCAGCAATTTTAGCATAAAGCTCCTCTCTCTCGGATAACAACTCATCTTTCTCTGCGATTGGCGCAGCCTTGATGGAAGATGTCTCCTCTTCTAAGGCCGTGAATGCTCTTCGGCTAAAAGCCCGTTGACGTTGGATTTGCTGAAGATAGGGTAACGGAGCAGAATTTGCATTGTAGTGAACCTTGCGTAGACGACCAGGAGAATCAGTAGATGACCGTTATGATTTCCCCTTGCTGCTTTCAGCTGGAGTTTCACGAGAAGTGGGACCAACTTGAGTTGAAACTTGAACGTCATCCACTGTATCCGCAACCTTAGGAGCGTCATCCCGCACAGGAGGAATAGGCAAATCTTCAAGCTCCGGAGGAGGGGGAGGAGAAAGGTTAGATTCGATGATCGTCCAAGGACGTACCTCCCCCTCCGTTTCTGGACATATGGAAGAGTTCCTAACTTGAACAGGAGGAATGATCTGGATGGGGGAGGTAAAGGGACTCGCTTCAAATTCACTTTCCTTAGACTTCCTAACACACTTGGATGTGTTGGGGACGCTCCTGTAAGCAGGTCTCTTGAGTCGAACTCTCCGGATCGGAGTCTCTACGGGTGCATGAGAACGGGATCCTCCATCCTGGACGGGGAGACATTGGTCGATGCAGGCACTAATTCAACATCGGTGAACATGGGTTTACGAATACCTGTCATCTTCTCAAAGTCCAGGTCGATGGGAGGAGGACTTTCTCTCGCAGCCTGAAGCACCATCTCTGCAAAAAGAAAAAAGATGTGTCATTGGCATGATTCCTGAAGTAGAAAGTTACGGTATCAAAAACATAAGCAAACTTGAATACCCCAAGTAACGGGGACGTCGGCATCAGGTCGAATCTCTTCTTAATTAAACCAGCGATGGCCATCGATCCCTCATCATGAAACGCTGGCCAGGGGAGGGTTTGGGGAAAAGTAGAACGAAGAATTTTAATATATCTTTCCTTTCTCCACCGGAGAACTCTTGTGTTTTTTAAACCCTTCTACTCCGTGCTTAGGGGTCCAAGGTAGAGGTACTTTATCACCTGTTCCCCCTCTCATCAAGCACCATTTTTTGTAAAAAACGCTGACCTTAAGTTTATCCGGGCGAGGTGTTGCTAAGAAGTTACAATTGGCCGTGGGAGAAAAAGACACTAGATCTTAATGGGTCACTTTATACATCTCGTTGAAAAGAAGGATGGTGGGAAAGACATTGGCTTTTCGGCAAGCTACTTGAAACATTGTAACTACGAAAGCTAAAAAAGGATGTATTTGACCGGGAGCGGCCGGAAGGGTACGAAGAAGAATATTCTCAAAATTGATAAACGGAGGTCGGAATCCTAAATGCATATAAGGAGGAAATCCATACTATTTATAAGCCACGGGTTCTCGGGAATGATAGGAAACCCACTAACGGGATACGTGTCGGTGTAAAGATATCTCCGTATGTCCCACACCGTCAGGTCAAACTGGTTTAGTAAACCTGGATTTATCCTTCGATTATCTTCACGCGTGAATGACCAGAATAACTACTTAGGGTAATATAAATAATCAAGGATAAGGGGGCAATGATGGATCAAGGATAATTGGGCTTAAGATTAAACCGACCGACAATTAGTTGGATTGTACAGACATCAGTAATCCGCAATTAGTTGGACTGTACAGACGAAGCCCAAGACTTGGGAGATCCGATCTCACCCATACACGCGTATTTCATCTGACAAGGGAGGTACTCTCTCTCTCTCTCTCTCTCTCTCTCTCTCTCTCTCTCTCTCTCTCTCTCTCTCTCTCTCTCTCTCTCTCTCTCTCTCTCTCTCTCTCTCTCTCTCTCTCTCTCTCTCTCTCTCTCTCTCTCTCTCTCTCTCTCTCTCTCTCTCTGTCTCTCTCTCTCTCTCTTTATTCTCCTATAAATAGCCCCCTCGTTCCAGTCAGAAAAGGTAACGTAAAACTAAATTCTCTCCGAACTATAAATCTTTAGTCTTTCCTGAACGGAGCTCTTACTGACTTGATCGTCGGAGTGTATGTGGTCTCCCAAGACCACACTTTCAGGTACGACGGATCCATCAACACCGACACCGGATAGTCTCCAGCTTCCACAATACATATAAGAAAGATAAATCTCATTCCTAAGAGGACGATCTCGACAAGGCAGACCAGAGTCTCTCTTAGTCCGATTCATTCTGCTAGCTCCGGATCAAAGTCGCTCACGAAATCGACTGAAGGTACACAATTTGGACCGGAACTATCATATAATTCGATAGGAAAAGGTAAGGGACCACTTTAAGAGATGAATAACTCATCATCTTGATCAAATTTTATTTTCAATGATCAATTAATAAAAAATAGTAGTATTTAACGTTATTTTACAAATTATAATACAATGCGTATAATATTCGGGTTTAAAATTTAAGAAGGTATAAATTCATAATAATTTATTAGTACCAAGACAATCATTCATTTGGGATGGGTCATGGGAGGGTATATATAAAATATAATATGATGTATTATTTAAATTGTGAAATATTTCGTCAGTTTTTTTAAATTGTCGTTATGCTCATTTTCTAAAAATAGAAAACTTCATAATATAATATCGAGCGGAAGATCATAATATTTTAAAGATTTAGTATATAGTGGGAGCTGGAAGAATTATTATATAAAGGTCTTGTGGGTAGTAGTTAGTACATAAAATGACAAACATCACAACGACTTTTGCAAGTACTCTAGTAGACTAGTAGTACACCGGGTATATATAATTTCAAGGCCCTACTTTCCAAGGCCCCAATCGAACCAATGAAATCAAGGTTGGAATGAATATCCAACCTTAGATTCACTGGTTCGCTATATAATAATGAAAAATTGAATTGTTGTTTAGAACCGAACCAATGAATCTGAGGTTGAGTATTCATTCCAACCTTGAATTCATTGGTTGGATTGGGGCCTTAGAAAATAGGGCCTTGGAATTAGTTTTTACCTAGTACACCCATTTAGTTTATTTGCTTGATTATTACTCACAAATGATCATTACCTTCAACGATTGTAGAGGTGTTGTCGCATCCTATACTACTTTAATACGGGATTTTATCCTTTATGAAATTCAAATTTATGTCGTTCGAAAGATTAGACTGTCAACACCTTAACATTTTAATTTTTTATGAATTAAATTATGTTTCAAAAACGTATTATAGGTTATAATTATTCACCTTCCTAGCTACTAATAGTTTATTATAGGTCAAGTAAATTGTATAATATAATAGTTTACTAGGTGATGTGGGAGTGTGAAGAAATATATATACTCCATCGTATCAATAAGTGCTAATTGTATATTTAATTTCACAAATAGGATCAGAATGATCGTCTTCAATCATTTAAAACTTTAGTGGAATCTCAAATAATAATAATTGTGCCAATGCAATTTCATCATCTAGAGATGTTTCCGGTTCGTCTCAAATCGACAAAATTAATTGAACAAAATTTTATAGACATGGCTGGAGAAAAAATGACATCGACCCGAAATGGTTCGAAAAAATCTAAAACCGACAAAAAAGTTTCGATTTTCGATTTTTAGCATAATCTGAATCCGACCGAACCGAACCGAACCGAACCGACTATATATATTGTTTAAAATCTTTATATTTTTGATATGTTTTTAAAATTGTATTTACTTAATTTTGATTTTTTTTCAATAACATTATTACATTAGTTACATAATTTATTAATTTAAAAAATAGCTCAATAGCCCAAGCGTACAAAAAAAAAAACTCACTTTAAACTTCAAAGTTATTATACCTCATTTGTAAAACCTAATAGGCTAATAGCACTCCATCAGCTCTCTACAGTCTACCTCCATATATCACTCTAAATTTCTATATTCAATTTTTAAGCTTCACATGTTTAAATGAGCAAGTTTGTGTTCTTAAAACATAATATATTGTCATGAATGTATTTTTATTTTATTTTTTTTATTTCATGTGGACGTGTAGACTCTATTTATTTTGAATTTGTGTAATTTCATTCATTGTTTGTTTCAAAATCGAAAATCGACCGAACTGACCTGATTTTGCCTCAAAAATCGACATTAACCGAACTGATTCAAACCGAAATAATTTTCAACCAAATCGGTTTATATAGCTAAAAAACCGATATAATCGATTTCACACAAAAAACTCAGCAAAAACCGACCAAATCAAACTGAAAACATCCCTAGTTTCATACTTCATAGGAAACTTTACAAACACTACTTATTATAGATTAAAAATACTATTTTAAAATTATAGAAGATTAAGAATGTAAGTAAATCAATCCTAATTACTAGGTCATTAGCCCTTGACATAAATGTGGTCAAGTTCGAGTCATAACTCTATAATAAAAAGGGCCGCGAGAATATGTCCTTCTTCTTTGACTTCACCCGTGAATCTTGTCCAAAGGCGTGTATCAAGTCCATCAACACTGACACTCTTTGACTCTTCTAGAAGTGAGATATCTGATTAATCACGTAGCACAATGCTTCTTTAAATGCTTCCTTTACGCATCGTTTTTAACACTTGGTTTATGATAAACTTCATCGAACCTTATGCACTAACAAACTCCCCCTTTCGGGTAAGTTTTTCATGATAAGTACCTATATTCTTCATGCAAAATTGGATGAACCAAGAATGTGATAATCAGTGATAATCTTCAAAACAGATATCAACCCAACTGTGGGAAAGCAGTGGGCATAAGAAGTCAATATCTATATTTTAGAACATAGAAACAACATGTAAACATAAAATATCCAACAAGTAGCAAAAGAAATTAAGTAGCATAAGTTTCAGAATTTCCATTTTTCTCCCTCTATTTGACATAAAAACATACACAAAGCCACAATAGAGGGTCTTCCAGCAACATTTACTCTTCATCTGACTTGTCATTTGCTGATTCATGCACATTGTTAGCAACATCTAGTCTACGAGTCCTCTCAAGTTTCTTGATATTCCTTTTCTTGGTCTGGATCTCCTCTGTTAGCCTTTGTTTGTCAGCCAGGTAAACTACCATAAGAATTTGGGTTGTAGGATCACTTGAGGTGAAAGGAGAACGTTTTAATCAACTTTCTTTATTGGAATGTCAGTCTTATGTGTGTGCAACAACTTCTCACTAATGCTCATTGCCTTGGATTCAATCCCTGATCCATCATCTTCACTCAGAATATCGGACTTTTGTTCAAGTAATATGTCACATATAAGGTTTGTAAAACCTATGGGCTTGTTCTTAGCAAAAGACAAGGCATGATCCACTATTTGATCAAAGATAACCTGACCATAATTCAGCTTCTCTGTACCCATCACATATAGCTTCTTCCCCATGAACTCACTGATGTTTGTGCTGTTTGTAGAGGGAACAAGGTTGCATATGGCTGCTTTATGAAGAATAGACTACTTCAGACTCAGGGATAAGGCTGGAATTTGTAGTCCTTTAGGCGGCCATTGAGTGAATCCCCCTGTAGTTGTTGGAAATATGAGATTATTGTAATCTCATAAAATGTGTCTGTTGAACAATTAGATTGTCTCAAAAGATTAGTACACTTAAGATATTAAGTTCAAAAAGAATAATTTATTAAATTATTTGATATTTCATATATTAATCGGGATTACTTAATTAATAGTAGGAGTTATGATGGTTTACTAGGAGACCACTCATAATTTATGTAATAATAATATTCGGTTAAATATTATATTACATTGTTACTTTTAATTAAACCCAAGAGGCCAAACACAACAACGAACCGAATATAATAATAATAATAATAATATGATTATTATTTAGAACAACTGAGAAAGGTGTGTCATTGTCGGGAGGGAGAAATATTATCGTGCGAGATTTTATCACGATAAAATTTCACATAATAATAAGGTGGTTTGATTAAGCCATAATGATGAAATTGATGAGCGTCATTATGTTCATCATAAGGTGGCTTGACCAATCTTAATAATCATAATGGGATTCAATGGATTGATTAAGCCATAATGATGAAATTGATGAGCATCATGATATTCATCATAAGGTGGTTTGACCAATATTAAATTTACCATTATGTTTATTAAATAAAACCACGACTTAATTATTAGTGAATATGATTTATTTATGCTAATATAAATAGATATAAGAGAAACAAAATGTTCTCACCCTCATCCTCATGGTCATGTACATGAGTCTCGAAGAAGGTTTATTTTTCTCTCCTCCAAAACACACAAATAATGTTCTAGTGGAGCTATGGTTGATTCGGAGCATTCGTTGGTGTGGACTACATCTTGAGGTGCTAGATTTCAAGCACTTAAGAGGAGGACTTCTCATTCCGCTGCATTTCCTAAAAGGTACAAAATACTAAATCCCTCGGAATTATTGTTAATATATATCATAGGATCTTGGTTTAGGGAAACGAACCTTATGACGTTCGTTAGAATATGTTCTAAATCCCATCAGCAGTGAGTTCTGTCATAATGTCATTCAACTTGAGCAATTGCCCAGTCTCTCCTTCATCTTCCTCACCCAGAAATCCGTTAATTATAGTGGGACTAAACACAATCTCATAGTTACTTATGTGAACCTTATAGAACAATTCATGAGTAGGGCCCCTGGGTTCTTGGATATACTTATAACACTCAAGTTGTCACAATACAAGGTCATCATTCCTTGATTGATCCCATATTCTTCTAACATCTATTTCATCCACAACAGTTGAGTATAACTACTCCCAGCACATATGTATTCTTCTTCAGTTGTGGATAGTGATACTGAATTTTGTTTCTTGCTGAACCAAGAGACCAAGTTATTTCCCAGAAAGAAACAACCTCCTGATGTACTCTTTCTGTCCTCAATATTTCCTATCTAATCAGCATCACAGTAGCTTACTAAATTACTTCCTGTGTCACATGTGTAAAATAGTCCACACATGTATGTGCCATTTATGTATTTGGTGATTGTTTTCACCAGTGATAAATGACTCTGTTTGGGATTTGATTGATATCTTGCACATACTCCTACTGATCGAGTAATGTCTAGTCTACTAGCTGTTAAATACAACAGACTGCCAATCATGTTCCTGTACAAGCTTAAATCCACACTTTTTCCAGCTTCATCTTTAGTCACTTTTACATGAGTTACCATAGGTGACCTTTTCTCTTTAGATGTGTCTAGTCCAAACTCAGTAACAATGTTCTTTGCATAGTTTGCCTGATTCAAGAATATTCCTTCCTTCTTTTGGCAAATCTAAATTCCAAGGAAGTGCTTGAATTCTCCAACCATGCTCATCTCAAATTCTGCTTCCATTTTATCAACATATATTTGTGCTACTAGTAATTTGCCTTTTTCTTTGTTAATGAATAATGTGTTGTGTGATCCCCCTTTTGTATATCCTTGTTTTAGAAGATACTCTGTAAGGCTCTCATACCATGCGGGTGGTGCTTGTTTTAATCCATATAGAGCTTTTTTCAATTTGTACACATTACTTATATTGTTTAGACATACAAACCCTTTTGGTTGTTCTATATACACTTCCTCTTGAACAATCCCATCGAGAAATGTTGTATTGACATCCATTTGATATAGGTTGATCTTCAAATGACATGCAACAGCTAGCATGAGTCGAATAGCTTCTAGCCTGGCAACCAGGGCAAAAGTTTTCTCAAAGTCCAATCCTTCTACTTGAGTGTATCCCTGAGCAATCAACCTTGCTTTATTTCTGATGATATTGCCTTGTTCATCCTTTTATTTTTATAAATCCATTTTGTGCCTCTGCCCAGGTGGTCGAGGGACCAGTTCCCATACTTCATGTCAAATTGAGCTAGCTCTTCTTGCACAACCATAATCCAATGCTCATCTAGTAGTGCTACCTTAACATTTTGTGGCTCTGTTTTGGACATGAAACAGGTTTCTCCAAAAAGTCCAGCTAGTTTTCGATAATCCACTTTATCTTTCCTTCTTGTGGATTTTCCTTCATCAATCATTCCTATGATTGCCTCTTATGGATGTTGCTTCTAGATCTGAGCTGGTGGTTCAGAATCACTCCTTTGTTCTTCTCTTTCTGGAGATGAAGAAGATCCTAGAGCATCATAGACGTCATCTGTTTGGAGAGATAGTGCATCAATCACTTTGAAATTGATTGTTTCTGTGATGAAATTTGTGCGTCGATTGAACACTCGAAGAGCTCTACTTTTCGTGGAATAACCTAAAAATATACCTTTGTCATCATTACCATCAAACTTTTTTCTCTGTTCTCGATCAACCAAAATGTAGAGCATTCACTCCCAAAAATATGAAAATATTGAACATTTGGTTTTTTCCCTCTCCATATATCATATTGAGTTTGCATGGCTCCTGGTCTGAGAATGATGCGATTGTGAATGTGACAAGCAGTGTTAATAGCTTCAGCCCATAATTTGATTGGAATTTTTCTGGCATGTAACATAATTTTGGCCATTTCTTGCAAAGTGCGATTCTTTCGATTCTGCTGGGGAGTGATGGGAGCTGAAAATTCATGTCTAATCCCCTGAACAGTACAGTATTCTACAAATTTACTATTTTCAAACTCATTGCCATGATCACTTCGAATGTGAATGATCTTGATTTCTTTTTCATTTTGAATTTGATTTGCCAATTTGTAGAAGGCACTGAAATAGTCTTACTTTTCCCTTAAGAACTCCACCCAGGTATAACGAGAGTAGTCATCGGCTATGACATACACATATTTCTTCCTTCCGAGACTCTCAATTTGCATTGGCCCCATGAGATCCATGTGTAATAGTTCAAGGACACGATTTGAGATCACTTGTTGCAATTGTTGATGTGACACTTTGATTTGTTTGCCAACCTGACATTCTCCACATTGTAGTTCATGTATTTGTATCTTGGGTAATACCTTTCACAATGTTCTTTTGTACCAATTGTTGAAGATTCTTGTAGTTTGTATGCCCTAGTTTTTTGTGCCAAAGTTCAGCTTCATGATTTGTGTGACAATGTAGAGCTTTAATACAATTGATAGCAGTTATCCATAGATCGAGTTGCCTTCATGAGCAGGTTGCTCTCAGAATCTCTGACTTCATAGGCTTCTTTGTTGAACTGAACATCCATGCCATCATCACATAGCTGACTGATAATTAGGTTTGATGTTAATCCCTCAACAAGTTGTACATCATTTAGCTTTGGCAGTCCAGGCCCAACTATCACTCCTTTTGCTCCTTCCCCAAACATGACATGTGATTGTTTGAGAGACTTAACCTCAGATAAATAAGCATTGTTTCCTGTCATATGTCGTGACCACCCACTATCAAAGTACCATCCTCATGCAGTGACTTTTAGAGATATGAGAACCACATGTCCTACTGTCTGTCTCTTAGGTATCTACACTTGCTTGGTAGTTTGTAAGTATCTGCTCTTCCCTTTGCCATATAGTTTGTAGCAATAAGGTGTTATACGACCTTTCTTCCCACAGTGATAACATCTCCATCTTGGCTTAGCTTTTCTTCTGCCATGTTCAGGAACTTGCTCTTCTCCATAACCAATGCCACTAGTATCTTTAGGCGATCTTCTATTTTCCAGAATCTCCTCTAGAACATTTGTACTAGAGTTCATTATCCTGATACCTTTCTCCATGGGTTGGATCTTTCCTTCCAGTTCCCCAATCCTGCTTTTAACAGATGCATTTTCTTTTAGTAACTCCTGATTCTATTTTTCACATTTAACTTTCTCAGCTCTGTTGTGAGGTAGACTTGTGTAAGTTCCTTCCGGCTGTGATAGAGTTTTTCATAATCAGCAACCAATTCTTCATGTGTGATTTCTACTTATTCATCACTATCATTATCCTCTTTGTGATTCACAATTGGTTTCACATGGGTAGGAACAACCTCTTCAACTGAGATGAATGCAATTACATCATCTTCATCCTCTTCTGAATCATCAGATAGTGTTGTACAGTAGTTTTTAGCTTGTCGTTTTAAGAAAGTAGGACACTCAGATTGTATATAGACATACCCTTCACATTCTCTGCATTTAATACTCTTCCCTTTGTTTAGAGTTCGAAAATTTGACCCACTCCCCTTGTTGAATCTTTCTTCTCCTCCTTTGTTGAACCTGCCTTCTCCTGCTTTGATAGATCTGTCATGCCTCTTGTCTTTGACATCTGGATACTCATGTGGTATACCCCTTCTTCTTTATTCGTTTGAATGTTTTGTTGAAGTTTCTCACTAGAAGTCCAATAGATTCAGCCAGTTCCAGATTCTTATCATCTGTGCATTTTGTTTTGAGGGCCAAACTCTTATTCTCTCCTTTCAGTAGATTGAGTTCTTTTTCATATGTACCAAGATTCCCGAGGAGTGCATCCAGTCGATAGGTAGTCAGATATTGAGCCTCAGTAATGGTTGTTGCTTTTCCAGCAAAATCGAGCAGGTAGAGTTCTGAGAATTTTTCTTACCATTTTCTCCTTGCTCATAGGTTCTCCATGGTAATAAATTCATACACATTCTCATCCACACATGAAAACAAGGCATTCATGGCTTTGTTGTTAGCCAGTGCAAGATCAGATTCAGCATCTGACCACTCTTCCTCATCCTTGAGTGCAGTCTTGCCATCAACCTCTTTAGTAGGAGGATCCCATCCTTTGACCACGGTCATCGATGTTCGTTTCTCAATTGATTTGAGATATATGATAATTTTGTTTTTTCAAAAGCTATAATTGTTTCCATTTAGATCTGGTGGTCTGAGAGATTAGTTTGAGTTGACCATATAGTGGATTACTTAGATCGTTTTTCACTCCGTATGTCGAGTGCCTTAATCTGATACCAATTGAAATAGTGATCCACTAAAAGTAACCAACTCAAGAAACGTGGTAACCCAGTTCAGTGCACAAGCACTTACGTATGGGGGCAGCCTGCCCAAGGGAAATTCACTATACAAAAAGAACCTTACAAGGAGGGACTTATTAGTATGCCCACATACTCTGAATGCCCTAGCTATGCTTTTCTATAGTTTCTCCCTACGAAGTCTATGTTATCACTCTCCCAAAGACTAGCAAATACAAGTTTGTTCAAAGTAAGAAAACCCTCACTGTTGTTGAAGGAACAACAATTGTACAATAAGTGTAGGAGCTTAAAGAAAAAATGGCTTCTACACACAATATGACCTAGACACTAACGCTAGCACAATATGCTTGAAGGCTTCTTATGTGAAAAAGGATGATCGTCTTGTGTAGCATAGTATTCCTTTTATACTTGGTCAATGGCCCTAGACATAAATGTGGTCAAGCTCGAGTTATAACTCCATAATAAAAAGGGCCGCGAGAATATGTCCTTCTTCTTTGACTTCACCCGTGAATCTTGTCCAAAGGCGTGTACCAAGTCCATCAGCATTGACACTATTTGACTTTTCTAGAAGTGAGATATTTGATTAATCACGTGGCACAATGCTTCTTTAAATGCTTCCTTTATGCATTGTTATTAACACTTGGTTTATGAAAAACTTCATCCAATCATATACACTAACAGAAGCGACTAATATTATGTTTGTATTATTATTTTATAACCAAGGTAGATTGATATGAGAAGCCTCTAAGAATTGCTAATGCAATTGTAAAACGGAAGCTTGAAAAACAGACGATTATGAAATATTAAGAAAGACAAGAAATCGACTTGAAGAAAGTGAATACAAAATAAAGCTGTTTAAGCTGAAACTATGCTTTGATATTGAATCAAATATAATTCTGAAAGGTGTGTGTATAATATGTGTTGAACCCTCATATATAGAGTTCAAGATGTGCCCATATCAGCAAACTGCCTCATAAATATAGAAATAAAACTAAATAAGGAAACTAGGGCATAAACCCTCAAATAATTGTTCCCTAATTCACTCAACGGGGTTCCAATACTCCAATACTCTTTTATCCTCCCCTCAAGATGAAATTCATCGAGGGGAAGTTCATCTTGACCAATAATTTCATATACAACCTTCTGCCACTCTCATTATTCAGAGTCCAGTGGAATGTACTTCTACCAATTTACCAGGCCTGACATTACATACTCAGTTAATACCCTAAGCCAATACATGCAGACACCAAAACAAAATCATTAGACTGGAGCTACTCATGTGATTGGGAAAACTGCACACTCACTCGAAGATCAGTTTCAGGGTTTTGTATTCTACTAGGAGGAGTGCTAATAGCGTGGAAATCAAAGAAGCAAGGCACAGTCGCTAGGTCTTCTGTGGAAGCAGAGTATCGAAGTGCTTCAAATGCAGTATGTGAATTAAGATGGGTGACTTACATTTTACATGATGTTAATGTTATTGTGCCACGTCCGATTGACCTATGGTGCGATAATCAAGCAGCGATCTACATAATTGAGAACCCCGTCTTTCATGAAAGGACGAAGCACATCGAACTGGATTGCCACACCATTCGACAACACTACAAGGATGGGTTCATCCAGCCTTATCATATCCAATCCAACTTGCAACTGGCTGATATCTTCACTAAGTCTCTCCCAGGACCTTTACATCAGCAATTATTGGTCAAGATGAACTTCCTCTCGATGAATTTCATCTTGAGGGGGGGGGGGGGGAAAGAGTATTGAAGTATTGGAAGCCCGTTGAGTGAATTAGGGAACAATTAATTTGAGGGTTTATGCCCTAGTTTCCTTATTTAGTTTTATTTCTATATTTATTAGGCAGTTTGTTGATATGGGCACATCTTGAACTCTATATATAGGAGGGTTCAACACATATTGTAGACACACCTTTCACAATTATATTTGATTCAATATCAAAGCATAGTTTCAACTTAAATAGATTTATTTTGTATTTACTTTCTTCAAGTCGATTTCTTGTCTTTCTTAATATTTCGTAATCGTTTGTTTTTCATGTTTGCTGTTTATGATCTTCTTAATTAAACCAGCTCTGATACCATCTAAGAATTGCTAATGCAATTGTAAAACGGAAGCTTGAAAAACAGACGATTATGAAATATTAAGAAAGACAAGAAATCTACTTGAAGAAAGTGAATACAAAATAAAGCTATTTAAGCTGAAACTATGTTTTGATATTGAATCAAATATAATTCTGAAAGTTGTGTCTACAATATGTGTTGAACCCTCCTATATATAGAGTTCAAGATGTGCCTATATCAGCAAACTGCCTAATAAATATAGAAATAAAACTAAATAAGGAAATTAGGGCATAAACCCCCAAATCAATTGTTCCCTAATTCACTCAACGGGCTTCCAATACTCCAATACTCTTTTAAAGCCCATGCATTAGTTGGTAGATGAGTAGAATCAGAAGCTTCCAAGAAAACATATGTGGTTCCGTTTATAATTTCGATTACATAATTTCTTTTTTGGATAAATAAGGACCAAAAATTACAATCATATAAGTTCAAAGGATGTTACTATTACAACAAGGTCTTCAAGAAGTAGATAAATACTGAAGTTTATAATAAACATGACATAAATTGAAGAAAGTCTATTATGGTAGATGAAATTGGCATCGTCATAAGCAGCTTATTCCTGATTCATATACTCCTTAAAGTACTAACGAGAAAAATTACCTCATTGGTGATGTCTGCTCGTGCATAAGCATTGTTTAACTACATAAGAAAATTATTGTGGTACTCGAAAAACGAAGGAAGGAACTGAATAAATAACCTTAAATAACATAAACATACGAGAGTATGTATCTCGTGGTCGGTGTCAAGGAAAATCCAACAATTTTTAAGATTGTCGATCATCGATCGACTGAAAACAAAATTCTTAGTAGAGAGTCTACTGAGAACGAAAACAATCACCAGTAATTTACTTAAACAACTTAAATGACATTAAGCACAAGCATAATCATCAATAAAATTAGCAAGTTCATTAGCCTGAGGAATATAGAGATTACCGAATTTCTTGAAATGATGTTATTGAGACACAAGCTGGTTGAAGTATTCATCGTTCTTCACTTTCTTCTGCATTGGTTTCGCACTCCATGTGATCAAGCTATGATTCTCCCACACACGTTTCCGTTTTCTGACAGAATCCTTAATAACAACAAGTTCATCCTGTGAAATCCATTTTTCTTTCTTATATGGTTCAAGACACCTAATAAATAAATCCTTATCTAAAATATCAAGGTCCAGAGGACCTCCCCTTTTAGAGTAATAAGGAGTAGCTACCTTGACAAATTTTGAAATAAACTGACTTTTTGGAGTAATGGGTGGAAGTTGTAAAATAACCCCTAGAAGGATGGGGGCCAAGGATAGATGGATAGGAATCCAAAATAGAAATACATATTCACTATTGAAAGATGAGGACCCAAACTAGTTAGACGAGGTTTTATAATGGAAACCTATAAGTGATGGATGGAGGTCAAGAGTATATGCACTCTGTTTTGATTATTGTAAGATCGAGCAAAGGGGATAGATTAGTGTAGGTTATTTCGGGGTTTTGATTTAAAAAATTTAACCTAGAAATTGGTTGTTTTTTCTTGGATTTGTATAGGGATTGCTAACTTTTGCCTCACCATAAACAACCTGATTTGTATGGATGGACTGCCTCTTCAACGGCGATAGGTGGTGGTTTTGTGGTGGGTTTATTTAAAAGGTGAAATTGATTAATGTATGATAATGGATGAAAATGGAAGAAATTAGATAGAAAAATGAAATAGAGTATTACCTAGGGAAGGTAGAAGAATCCACCCCAATTTTTAACTTTTTTTTAGCTTAAAATTTTTATTCGAAAATAATTGTCATTTTATAATAACAAATTGTTATTTACATTTTAATGTATATTTACTTACTTTTTCTATTGAAATTATCAACTATCCAATGATATAATGATAATTAATTAAAATTTTATATTTTCAGTATATTTTTTTAGATTCTTTTCATTTTTTTAATCCACATGAAATGATTAGAACGATAATAATAAAATAAAAAGAGTGAACGAAATATTAATTACTCCGTACTTCGTTTTAATACTTCCTAGAAATCCTGCAACTCCAAATTGAAGAGTTCATTAAAGAATATTAATTCAAAATTTGTTGAGTGAGATGGCACACTTTGACCGATGGTCAAATAGTTGACATAAAATCAACATCTTTAAAGATTTAAGCAACATCCAACCTAGCAAAATAAATGCACACGACTTTTAAAGTAGATTCAAATTAATTAACCTAATTATTATTGGCCACTAGTTAATTATGAATTATGATGCCTTCCATCTTTTTTAAAAATTCAAATTTAAAAATTGCCTGGTCATCATCCTAATGAGCAACAACTTTTTCATCGGAATAAACTGGAATAAAAGATGAAGGATGTTTAAAATTTTAATTGCATTATTTATCTTTATAGGTCTTATTCTCAAATCAAACACACAAAATTGATGATTTAGCTATTAAAAAAAGAATTGTGAAGAATTGATTTAAACATTTACATATTTTATTACAACAAGGTAATATAATGTATGTTGGATGATACTTATTAAAGGCTAGTGATAATGTTAGAGTAATTTTCATATCGCCAGAGCAAAATCATGTTCAATTCCTTTTATACCCTTTGCATTAAACTATATATATTTTGATCGTAATCTCAATTGTTAATTATAAGATTTATTCACGTTTTCATTATATTATTCAAATAGATTTAAAAATATTCTATCGTTAACAATCAATATTATAATTAGAAGTCATAAAATCAACGAGTATATAAGAAATTATACATAATTTTGCTCTGGCAACATGAAAATCGTTATGCATTATCATTTGCCCTTATTAAAACTTAAAAAGGAGTAATAACTAACCACACTAACAGTATGTTTGTTAAATCTAAAAACTGAAATTTGAAGTCTAATTAATATAACTGACTGAACACTTAACGTCTACTACAACTGAACTTAAGTATTTAGTTGTTTGATAACCGCTTAAAGAAAAATATTAAAATTGTAATGTACTAAAATTTTACCGTTACTTGAATTTATTCATATATAAATAATATATATAACAAATAAGATTACACAAAATAAGTACATAAAATATTATTATTAATTAAATTGCAAATAGTAAGGGTTGTCAAAGAAGTTGTTTCAAAAGGGACTCCATAATGTGCATTGGAATCTCACATGATGAAAAACCGTGTTAGCTTGTTAGTTTGTTATCATTAGCATCGGTTATGGTTCTCTTAAAAATTCTTTTCTTAAGATTTTTTTAATGTATTTTTAGGCTAATGGGCAAGTAATCCTAGCCCATAAGCCCGCAGTGTTAGAATTAGGTTTAATGTTTACCTATAAATATATGTATATCTATATTGTATGAACAACAACGATTATCAATAATATATTGTAGAAATATGGAGGGAGATATTTTATGACAATGATTGTTGTTGTGAATACAATATTGAACATTTATATTTATAGGTACACATTCATCTAACTTTAACCATAATATACTCTACGGGCTTATGGGCTAGAGTTGTCCATTAGTCTAACACCCTCCCTCAAACTCATGGTAATTTGATAGAATTTCGATGAGTTTGCATTACAACAATAATAAGTAGTAAAAAAACATAAAATATGATCAAGTCGGATCCGTGATCAGTGCGTGTCGGATTCGTCAAACAACAAGTATCGGCAATCTTCAATCTGTAACTGCCAGGAACGCCATTCTTTTCGAACCCGGTCAGATCAATGCGTATAGGACTCTCCACACAATGCGTATCGGACTCGCCAGACAATGCATATCGGACTCGCCAGACAATGTGTATCGGACTCGCCAGACAATGCGTAATTCGCTAGACTACCCATAATTCGTCAATTAGTAACTGCCAGGAACGCCATCCTTTTCGAACCTGTCAGATTTTCTTTTCAAAATTCCACCTCAACTCGAAATAGAATAAATCGATTTGTTTTCTTCTATTTTTTTTTAACGGGCTACTCCTACTTGTTACTATCTCCCTCCCTCAAACTCATGATAATTCATTTAAATTTTCATGAGTTTGCAATAATAATAACGAGTAAAAAGATAACTCTCAAATAAACAAAAAATTTGAAGAAAATAGAAATCAACGAAATCCCGCCGGTGAGTATTACATAGTAGAGAACCCACCGGCAGGGTAGCGGAATGTGTAAAGGCCTCAAGAATCGATAGGCTCGGATACCATGTATAAATATGGAGGGAGATATTTTATTGATAATGATTGTTGTTCTGAATACAATATTGAACATTTATATATATAGGTACACATTCATCTAACCTTAACCCTAATATACTCTACGGGCTTATGGGCTAGGGTTGTCCATTAGTCTAACATGTATTAATGACATAATTTGATTCCTAAATTTTATATAAATTGCATGATAATATTTTAAAAAATTTCAAAAAAAATTATAAATTTTAGTGGAACCATAACTTTCTACGTTAACATTTATTACAAAGGAAAAGAGAGGAATTTTTAGGCCATCAAATAAAAAATAGATCTTCCCTCTTCACATATGGAAGACTTTAGCTCAAACGTGGACTTGTTCTCTTTTGGAGAATTAATTTTCACCATCTATTTTTTAATTTGTTTTATAGTCATAGACACCATAATATCTTTATCAATTCATACTAACCGATTTACTTCTTTTTTTTTTTTGTAAATTAGCGATGTTGTAAGTTTCGAACCCAGGACCTTCTGGTGATTAGCAAGAATCTTTTTCATTAGATTATTCGGTTTACATTTTAAATTAGCTTAGACTTTTTTAGAGGATCACCGAAAATGGATGGCTATGAAGAATGAGGCGATGAAGAATAATTATGGTCTTTTATAGTACCCAACCAATATTAGTTGCTTTTGTAATCTCTATGATCAGACAATTAGTTGTTTTTTTTTTGCTAATTCACATATATATTGACATAACAGTTCACATACAAGATAGGAAATAGAACCGATAGACCTAGTACAAAATTAGACCGAAGTCGTAAATAGGTTTACGGAAGCACACTATTATTTTCTATATCTAGGATGGTTTCAAAAGCCTCCGTCTTCAAGGAAATGCATATATGTCCTTGGAGATTTGTTAACAAAAAAGAACGCCATGCTTGGCTTTGTAGGATCTTCAATAGAGAGCTAATGAGTACCTGCAATAAGAACTTGTCAAATATAAAATATATTTTGTAAGAGATTCTTTTGGGTGCATGTTGTGTGATTAATAATATGGATAATATTATTGATTGCAGTAATGTGTGGTGTAATGTGGTAAAAGGTTTTGAGATTGGCGTACTATCAATGAATGTGTGGGTATCGTTTAGGTTGGTTATGTATAGCCATAGTCTTTTGTTTGATGAGTGAGTTAGGATTAAGTGTATAGTGTGTGTGGGGTTAAGGGTATAGGAGGTTCTCTGATATTGATAGGGACGTGAGATAGAAGGGGGATAAGCTATTTTCCATTTGTTTAATGTTTGATTTCGAATAGCAATTAGCTGTGGTAGATGAAACTCTAGATGGTTGAAGATAATTTGGTTGCGATACAACCAAATAGACCAGATATTACAGTATAGAAGAAGAGAAGGTAGGGGTGTGTGTGTCTTAGATATTTTATGGGTTGATTTTGTGTGAAGTTGAGTTGTGATAATTTGGGTGATATTGGTCGTTTTAGCGTGGAATTTGAAGGAGTTGAATGCAGTCCACAATGGGGTGATAAATGGACATGATCGGAAGAGATGATCAATCATTTCTTGGTCATGTCCGCAAAAGGTGCATTTTGTATCGATGGTATGTTTCGTCTTGGGTGCGATATTGGGTTTGGTTGGTAGCCTATTAAAGAGTAGTTTCCAGATGAAAAATTTGATTTTTTGCGGAAGTCTCAGCTTCCACAAATACAATTAGTTGTTTTAATTTCGTTCAATAGGGTTGTATTAATAATGCTCCAAGTGCTAACAATAGGGAAAAGCCATACACACCCAAATAGTATTTTTTTCGAGTTAAATATTCATTTTACCCCTACATTAAATTTATTCACATATTATACTTACAAATAAGACGTCAAAATAGTCATTGCACGATTAAAAGAACGCTTATGTGTTGAACTTCGTCTTTTACATTATCTATTAAAAATATTTGTCCGGACCTCAGGTTATCAATTCATAATTTCTACCTTTTAGTATTGTTGTATGTAGATTTTGTAGTGATGGCTTTAAATAGTGCTTTTCACATTTGGAGTACATTGTTTTTTGTTCTAAAAAATAATCCAATTCCGAACTCAAAAGTTCTGTACTTTCTTTATATATAGAGATAATTGTTTCTTTTGAGTCAAAAGCCACTTTATTAAAGTGTTATAATATAATAAAATATGAGATTAAATGTTTTTAATAACTTCTTAATTCAGGTTTTGGTCGGATCGAATTGGTTATAGCTTTATTATAAACTTTTTTATTAACATTTCTCTTTAAATACATAAATTACACAATTAATTCCTACATCAATATATAAATATAATTATTATAATAATCTTTTAAAAATTCTTATTAAAACCATAAGTTTGTAGGGTTAGATATCATCAGATTATTAAGTCATTAGCACCTAAGGTGGTACATTATTATTCATAACTATAATAATATGACATACAGTTTTTCAATTTTCAAAATCTGTTATTAAGAAATGGCTTATTTCAGAATAATAATAGAGAAATTAAGGAGTTGAACATGATATTTGTCATTTTGTCTGATTTTTTAGGTGATATAGTATTCTCTATCATAAAAAAATAATTAGTAGTCTCTATCATAAAAAAATAATAGTCATTTTATCCCTTTTTCTATATATTTCTTTCCATTTACAACTATACTAGTGTAAAAAAAGGATCAAAATTTCAGAAAAAAATGTATGATCTTTCAAACCGACGGATTAGGATAAAATTGACTTCGATTATTAACTTTTGATGTCAGTCATCTATCATCACTAGGGACGGACCTTGATTGGTTCATCCTCGTTCAATCGAACTGCACTATTTACAAAATAGAATAAAATTATATATATTTTCAAAAATAAGTCAATATAAAAATCAAAATTCGTGTTTAAACAACTATATATTCGAATTTTTTAAACATCCATTCTAAAATATATGACATTTTAAATATTCACTTTACAATTCTCAAATCCGCCCGTGATCACCACTCTCGTCCCCGGTTCATTTCCAGAAAGTTTGGCACTGAGATTGAGCTGTATATCACGTAATGGCCCTAAATCAAGCAACATATTTGTTGTGCCAATAGGCAATAGGATATATACTATACTCACATAGTCACATGCTAATAATTCAGCAGTATATAGGGACTCTTTCCTTCATTATTACACACGGCTTCACCACTACCGACATCTAATGTTAACAAGATTTTAACTATGACCGACAATGGGTAAAAATTATTTCCATGGCTCGGTTTATGCGACACACGTTTGTTAATGGGATTGAATATTAGATTCTGCCTATTTACAAGATTCGATCCCATATCGTACGAAGAGGTGAGATTTATTACTCAAACTCTTATAACCAACTGAGTTATATTCCAGGACATATCAGTGCGTGGGTTTTCTTGATTTCATGGCTACATGTAGAATATTCATGTTAAGCACAATAATCATATATCACAATTAACACCAACTATTTATTTTTGACTTTCAGAGTACGTTTTATGCAAGTTTCATGGAAAAGGGCCATGAGTGGACGTGTTCGTTGGAGAACTATCGATACAAAAATTGTGATCGAGGTTTATCGGAGTAAAGTTTTGAAGTTAGTGGCATTCATACCATGGCACGGGCAAACCATTTTCTCAGTTTGATACATATTTCATGTTTAGTTATTTTGTGTGTTATTGTTTATATTATTTATATTTTTAACCTCTAATATACACTCGACGAGTAGAAATAACGGATCCTCCACTATTACAAAATATTTTGACCATGCCAACATTCATCAAATGTACTCCCACGGGAGTTGGTTAACCAAACCACTAGGATTAGCCTGGTGGCCGAAAAGATTAGGCTATCTAGATACGAGATTTGGGTTCAGTTCCTTACAGTGGCAGGAATGGGTATAACAAGTGTGTAAGCATGATTCGCATGGTAAATTAATCTAAGGCGAGTAAGAATTCATGATTCGCAAATAATCGACTTGAGGTAATCAAATACGGAGTAAAATGTTACAGTGAAATATTGCCTTCTAATAAAAATTCAAGATGTTAAATGTGAGTATCAAGTTGAAAAATAACAAATAAGGAAAGAGTTCACAACTTAATAATCTAGAATACTAATCTATCTAAAACTAATTAATTTTAAAATGATATTTTCTTAGGCTATGGAGTTAATTTAAAAATAGAAAAAGAAAAAATAGTTTAAAAAACCGTTGACTTAATGTTAATTGAGTAACAATGATTGCAATGTATAATTGTCAATGATAAATGCATAGAACTTTGGTAATAAATGCTCAAACGAAATACTCCTTTTCTTTTCTTTTCTTTGTAATCGTCGTTTTAATCCAAAATTTTTGTTCCTAAAGCAAATCTTTTCCACTTTTTATTTATTTGTTGATTATTTTTTCTTTTTAAATTATCAAATAATTAAAATTTTATTTAAATAATCCACATTGTACTTTTTAATATAACCTTTTACTATTTTCTATTCTTCAATCTATGTGAAAATTGTTGAGAACTAATGTCTTAATGCGAATTCTCCAATCCAAGTTTTATGACAATAACGAAAATAATTGCGAAAAGTAGACGATGACGAATGTATTATACATGTTCATGCTCAATACGAAGGACTACGTCTTGTTACTGTTGCAGATTTCACAATAAAGAATGAAGATTGTTTATAAAGTGCTTTTCTCTGGTATTTTTGTTAATTTTGACTTAGGCTAAAGTCTAATAATATACTTCATGTAGTAAAAGACAAACCCTACCTACAAAAGAATCCTATAATAATAAAGCCCAAAAAAATCGCCTAAAATAACCCACCTCAGTTCACGGATGATGGGCCGGGACTTGCTGCATCTGACCCAAATCCCGATCTGGGCCAGACCTATATCCAAACCCTATCATGCGACAAAGTCTCGATCGAGCAGTTCTTCTTATGTAATTTTTGAGTCCGGCTCCTCTCCAATTCCATTCTCTCATGTTCCCTCATGTTCTCCTCCTTTCCATCATTTTCTCACCAATTTTTATATTATCAAAGGTGTTGATGAAGAAAGCTAGCCATGTAGAAACAACAAATGCTTTTAAGTAGACATTTAATCAAGTAATTTGCTTCTAAAGTGAATATTTCATTCCAAGGTGAATTTATCGTCTTCCACATGCATGGCATGTATTTTTAATATAGTGTTGATGGAATGTCTACTTTGAAGCATTTGTTGTCTTCTACATACCTAACTTTCTTCATCAACATCTTTGATAATATAAAAATTGGTGAGAAAATGATAAAAATGAGGGGAACATGAGGGAACATGAGGGGATGGAATTGGAGAGGAGCTTGACTCGTAATTTTTGGCTTCATTACACAATAATCTCCCACTGAAAGACATTTTTAATGCACCATCTTCAAGCTTCATCTAAACAGTTACATCTGGTATATCAACCCAAGAGGTTCACTAAAGTTGAGCACAACTTTAGCTTATCCTTGTTCACCACCTTCGTAAACATATCCACCAGATTCCGATCTCATGAAATCTTATCAAGCTCAATGTTTTTCTTTTCTAGAACTGGTCGTATCCAATTAAACTCAAAATTAATGTGTTTGGTTCTTCCATGATACACAATGTTCTTTGCTAATTAAGTAATACTTCGACTTTGGCAGTACAATTTATTTTCACCATGATCTAATTTCAACTCATTCAAAAATGTTTTGTACCAAAACATCTCTTTTCTTACTTCAAACATAGGAACATACTCTACCTCACAGCTAGGCAGGTTACTACGGACTGCAACTTAGATCTGCAGGTTACCGTAGGACCTTCATTGTTAGCATCCATATACCCAATCAAATCCACATCAGATTTCCTGACGTACAACTCCAAATTTAAGCTTTCTTTAGATATTTAAATACCCATTTGACAGCTTCTCAATATTCTCTACTTAGGTTATACATGTACTTACTTACAACTTCCACTGGATGAGAAATGGCATGTCCCGTGCATACCATTACATACACAAGACTACGACTGCAAAAGCATAAAATACCTTATCCATATACAATAATTCCTTCTCAGTCTCAAATGATTGTTTAGTAGATAATTAAGTGAGCAGCTACTGGGGTACTAATCGGTTTTGTATCCAACATATTGAATTGCTTGATACCTTTCTTAAAAAAAATCTTCTTGAGTCAACCTCAAAGAATTCCGTTCTCGAATTATTATCATCCCCATACTTTTCCTTGCTTAACCTGGGTCCTTCATCAAATTTCACTGATAATTGTTTCTTTAACGTATTTACTTTATTCAAATTAGCTCCCACTATAAACATATCATCAAAATACATAAGTGGTAGAACAAAACCCTTTGCATAGCTCTTTATGTAACAACAGTGATTGGTTTCACATCTTATAAACTTTAGACTCTTCATAAAAATATTAAATCTTATATTCCTTTACTTTGGAGCTTGCTTCAAGCCATACAAGATCTTCTGAAGTTTTCACACTATATGTTCTTTCTTCCTAACCTCGGAACCCTGAGGTTACCTCATATAAATCTCTTTATCCTAACATACATTTGCTAAAGATGCATATTATATTTGGCTACCAGTAATAGAACATCCCATATTGTTATAAATTTAACTATGTGTGAGAATATTTCAGTGTATTCAACTTTTTTCTTCTGTTATAATCTGTTTAAAACAATCGGTTGAGTCCTATAACGTTTACTATCATCCGGTTCCTCCGTTATCATGTAAACTCACTTATTATGCAATATTTTTTCTTAGTGGGTGGCTCCACCAATTTTCATGTCAAATTAGACATAACAGAATCCATTTCATTCTTCATTGCTAAGTCTCACTTACTAAAGTATTCACATTGTACTCCTTCATCATAAGTAACAAGCTCGTCTTTATCAGTTAGCAAAATATAATGAACGACAAACACAATACTTTTGAGTAGGTTTGGATGCCCTTAATAATCTTCTGAGGTCTGGTGTTTCACACTCCTCTTTTTTAAATCTAAAAGGTATTTCTTTCAACTATAATATGTTCTGTTAAGAGTCTATGGGGTTCCACTCTAAAACCAATTGGCAATAGAGGGAGTAACCCAAGATCTTATATATTAACCCAAGAGGACATCGACTTTCGATGTGGGATGTGCATCTTAACACTCCCCCTCACGTGTAACCCAATCATCGGCGGAACTTTCATCGCCGGTATTAACTGCCGGAAACAACATCGGCGGGTTACAACCAAATACTCTTAAATATTAACTTATTTCCTGGTCCAAAACTATTCTAGTATCTTGAACTCCAGAGGAACCGAGGGACCTCTATTGGTCAAGAAAGTTGCAGTGTTCACTGATCCGTTGAGAAAGTCTTAAGTAATCCGTAGTGTAGCCTCATGTTAGGTGCACGCTCATACATAGTCTTGTTCGTCCTTTCAGCTACTCCGTTTTGCTGGGGTGTATCTCGGAATAATCTTCTCCATACTAATCCCGTTACTAGCAAAAAATTATTTGAAGTCTCCATCCCAACATTCACCCCATTATCAGCCCTCAAACACTTCACCTTCACATTGGTTTCTCTTTCAAATATCCTCTAGTTCTTAAATATCCCAAATATATCTGATTAATTCTTTATAAAACAAACCCATACCTTTCTAGTAGCACTATCAATGAAGATCACATAGTAGTACAAACCCCCAACAGAACTTATAGGGTCAGCTCTCACACATCAGTATGAACCAGTTTAAGTCTTTCAAACTTAGCTCAACTCCAATTTTAACAAAGGTGACCTTTGTTTGTTTCCCCAACTATCTTCAGATTAGGTATTAGATTATTAGAAACAAGAATTTTTATACTTTTCTTGCTCATGTGAATCAACGATTGTGCCACAACTTCATCTTTCTAGTACTTTCAACAACGACTTCCATTCTTTGAAACCTCTAGTCAAATATAACGTATTAACCTTTTTTTCTTCAGCAACAGTCATAGCTCCAAGAGCTACCTTGCAATTACTCTCACGAAAAGTTGTTCTATAACTATTACCATCTGACTGACTCAAACAAATCAGACTCTTAATCAGCCTATGTACATGTCTAAACTTAGTCAACTTTCATGTAGAACCGTTTAATAGCTTAAGACTCACATCTTCCAATCCTTCAATTTTCAACGGTTCACCATCAACAAGATAGACCCACCCATAACCCACCAGCAACTTAATTCAACATTGAATCTTTATCATGAATCGTATGAAAAGACGATGCATCCGAGTCTAAAATCCAAGAATCAACGAATCTATCAACAGACAAGATCAAGGCATCATTGAAGTCATAGACAACATTGACGTCACCTTTGTCATCATGACCTTTAGAAGCCTTAGAGTGTTTTCTCATATGACCAGTCTTACCACAGCCCCAACAGTCCAGAGTATTATCCAGACTTAGACTTACTCCAACTTCTTGATTTATATGACCTCAATCTCGTGGTCTACCCATGTAAGTGTCAAAGCAGATGTCTGGGCACTTTCCCAAGAATCTAACCTAAGTATTCTCTGTGACAAAATATGTTCCCCAATCTCGTAAAATTTTAATTTCTTAGTTCCTATAAATTACTAGCGTCTGCCCTCACCAGTTCCCAACTATTCGGTCAGGAAGCTAATAAAATCAAAACTTTCATCTCATCATACCAACCTCAACTATAGATAACTTATCTATTCACTGTATTATTGAATTCATTCAAGTGAATTGCTGCGGGGTGTTATCAGACATCTTAAGTCAAACAACTTCTTCATTAGATGTATTTGTTTATTAGCATATGATTTTTCATAGAGATCACAAAGTAACTTATCAGGTCCTTAGTTATAGTCTCCTTGGCAATGTTGGTTGCCACGTTCCTTGATAAACATGGCCTATTAATCTCCACAACCCTTTTGTCCAACTTCTTCCACTTGGCGTCATATTCTTCCTTTGGTTTGTCGCCTAGAGGAACTGGAAGTTCGTTCTCATGAAAATAGTCCTCAATGTTCACCTTCCAGAACAGGAAATCCTTTCCATCAAATTTTCTCGGTAACACGTTTCCATCACTTGCAGTCATTGTTTCCTGTGGTTACAGCTACAACCAAGCTCTTGATACCAATTGTTGAGATTTAATGTCTTAATTTAATTCTCCCAACTAGAATAAATCCTTATGATGATAATGAAAATAATTGCGTAAAAGTAAATGACACCGGAAGTTTTATATAGGTTGGTCCTCCATGCGAGAGACTATGTCCAATTATTGCAGCAAATTTCTCTATAAAGTATGAAGGTTGTTTATAGAGTATTTTTCTAGTATTTGTGATAATTCTAACCTAGGTTAGTATATAATATATATGATAAGACAAAACTTAGCTATAAAACAATCCTATAACCTAGGTTAATATAGAATATATTGAATATATAGTAAAAGACAAAAATTAGCCTAAAACATCCCATCTTGGCACATCATCGGATGTTGTGTCAGGACCTGCTACATCCGACCCAAGTCCTATTAGGGCCACACTCAATCCAAATACCATGATCTGATTTCCAGAGAGTTCACCATGTCCCACGATTTTCTGCCGGACAATTGGATGGGTAGTTGTCATAATCTGACCAAGACTTGATCGAGCAACTATTCTTATGCGAAATTTGGCTTCATTACACAACAACAATAACTAAAACAGTAACTAAAATCAACGATGAACACATTTAGTTAAATAATTTGATTTTTGAAACCTTTGAAGTTCAAATAAAATGGATAAGAACGATTAAGGATACAATTCCATTAAATAATTTGATTTTTGAAAATTATATAATTGATATTTTGGGATAGAGACAACATTGCATAGTTATTAAATCAATACCTTTGCTAATTATTAATTTCTTTTTTTTTTTGTAAATTAGCAATGAATGTTACAGATAACCAATAACAATTCGAATGAGTGCTTCATATAAAATGTGAAATAGTATTTTTCTAACTAAAATAGAACCTCGAACTATATGATAAATGTTAGATTTAGACACCACCCAACTATTACTCCCTCCATCCCTAACGCTAACTGATTGACACATTTTGACTTCTGTTGCTTAAACTTTACAAAATTTGACTTTCAATTCTCATTAAACGACAATAAATAATATAGTCTTATAAGATCTTGTTAGGTTCGTCTCAATATATATTTTTGAAATATCAACTTTTATAAATTTTTTTGTATGTAGAATAAGAGATATTTATGTTCTAAATTGTGCTTTGTTAATCACGAAAAATTAAAATGTGTCGATCATTTAGAAATACGGGGAGTAATATATATCTTGGTGGTTGGCTTTAGAAAGTGAATAGGAAGAGTAGTCATACGAAATCCAAAGCCGACCCTTCCTAGCAATAAAGCCAAAACAAACGCACATGCCCACTGCTCTCTTTGTTCTTTCTATTTTTATTCACCTCAAACTCAAGACAATCAATTCTCAATTATACTCCATTGATTGCGTTATTACACATTTGCAAAAATTATACTTCTTCAATTGTGTGAAATTTTAATTATAAAACTCAATCAATTTTAAACTTTAATGGACATGAAACATGTGTGAATCATAATTATACTCTAGTTATAATAAAGTATATAAAAGAATATGGAAAAAAACTTGATAACCTTTTACCAGTTATTTTTATATACTAATGTAAGAATATAAAAGTTATATTATTTTTATAAATACATGTGAATTAAAATTGTATTCTGACTACAATAAAGTATATCGAAGAATATAAAAACTTGATAGCTTTTCACTAATTTTTTCTGCTCTGGAGTAGACGAAAGAGTTAAATCAAAGGATGTGGCTCAGCTGATCGGGTATGATAGAGGAGAAGAAACTGCAAATACTTTTAGTTCTTTACCAGTCGAGTCATGTTCGAGGATATGATAATAGTTTGTAAGAAAATAAAAGTACATTTATTCCAAATGCAAAAACACACTAATACTATATTAATCTCACAATTTGGCTCCTTGCTTTCCTTCTTCCATATATACCGTTCGTGTATAGCTCTTCCACTTCACACAATCTCTCTTTCCTCTCACTTTTTCTCCTCATTTATCAGAAATTTTATCTGATAAAATAAAACCAACATTGCCATTTTCAGCATTGCTTTTGTAAATATACAAACATATATAGTTATTCATAATAATGGAAATGTTTGTGAAATACTATTCACTCACTGCTCTGTTTGTGCTGCTAGGAGTTGTACCTCTGGCTTTAGCAGGGCATGATTATGGTCAAGCTCTAAGCAAGAGCTTACTCTTCTTTGAAGCTCAAAGATCTGGGTATCTACCAAAGTCTCAGAGGGTTCAATGGAGGGGTCATTCTGGTCTTAATGATGGCAAACTTAACGGGGTACGTCTCGAAATATATACGTTAAAACATAGACGGAACTAGGACAAAATTTTCAATTGAATTTGATTATGAATTATAGATGATATATATGTTATTTTAAAAATATTCGTATTTTTTCAAAAAAGAAGTAAAAAACAACAAATGTCTATGTGGTTGCCAAGGCAGCTAGTTCAGCCTTACATGGTCTTACGACTTTGCGGAGACCTGTTTTTTTGGTAAGAAGTCGTTCGGGCTTAGTCAGTGCGACCCCCTTTGTTTGGAGTCACCCCTTCTCCTGAAGTTATAGGGTTACTTTGCCGAATCTCTTAGAGAGAGTTGTCTCGTGTCCCTAGTTATTCTCTACCTACTCAGGACTGTCGGTTTTGAGTATATGTACCCTTTTTGCTTATAATTCCTCGAACTTTTTCTGGGAATATGGCATGGGTTATTTCAGTTCCGTCGTGTTTGGTACTCGAATATTGGCTCGAGACACTTTGAGTGAGGTTTATTGTACCAATATTGTTGATGGTGGCAGGTGGATCTAGTGGGAGGATACTATGATGCAGGGGACAATGTGAAGTTTGGTTTGCCAATGGCATTTACCATTACTATGTTGTCATGGAGCATAATTGAGTATGGAAAGCAAATGGGTGCTAGTGGTGAGCTTAATAATGCTTTGGAAGCTGTTAAATGGGGAACTGATTATCTCATCAAAGCTCACCCTCAACCTGATGTCCTATATGGAGAGGTAATTTAATCAACTTAATGCCTTAATCCCTAAAAGACTGTCCAACTAGTCGGTGGCTCAATAGTCTAGTAAAATCTAGTTCGAATTTCTAATTATAAAATTTTGAGTTAATTATTGTTTGAGACAATTTGCTTCATACTGCATCTCATTTTTAACGGCCTATTAATTAACCAATACTCTAACGGTCTAACTGTCTTATTGCTATTTTATTTTAAATGAGTCTAACTAATTTTCAATTATTAAAATTGAGAAGTAACTTTTTCAGTCTTAATTAATACGCTAAACGGATTATTAAATCAAAATTAATTACTCCATCAAATCATAAAATATTATTGAGGATTCGCAAAATTATTTGAGTTTCAAATTTCAAGATTCTATTAATTAAATTCAATTGAAACATTTTTTGAGGATAAAGTGAATATTAAACATTACCTTGAGTCCATTCGAAAATCACCTCTTCATTTTTATGGTAAAAGGTTGGGAACAATCTAATTTTATTGCTTCGATTAGACGGGAGACTCTTTTAATATATTGTTCATATGTTGTAATGAAAAATTTGATTTTGTGGTTTAGGTAGGAGATGGTAACACAGATCATTACTGTTGGCAAAGGCCCGAGGACATGACCACTTCAAGGGCTGCTTACAAAATTGACCCGAGCCACCCTGGTTCGGACCTTGCCGGTGAAACTGCTGCCGCCATGGCCGCTGCCTCCATTGTCTTCCGCCGCGACAACCCTTCTTATGCCAATTTGTTACTCAAACATGCCTCCGAGGTAACAAAACAACTTTCTTTCTCTTTTAATTTCTATTTTATTTTACTGTCGACGACTCAATAGCCTAGTGACATTTGACCCAACTTTTATGTAGATAGTCATGAATTCCAGTCCCATTAGGGACAATTGCCCATATGTGAATAATATGATTGTAATATTAAAGAGGAGATGATATTAACATATATATTATACATGCATTTATGTGGTTGTCTATGCTATGACCCCTCCTTAGTGTCATTCCAATAGAATATTCTGTAATAGGGAGTATTAATGATATTGAATTTGTTTTTAAAAATACCTTTTTATAATATTACTTTCTCACAATATTTTCTTTTGTATAGTTATAACTTGAAAAATGTACTTGGGTAATATTATACTCCCTCCGTCCCTAAAAGATTGTCACATTTTGATTTTTGTTGGTCAACACAACACGATTTAAAACATAAATATCTATTATTTTACATGCGAAAAAATTATAAAAAGTTAATATTTCAAAAATATATATTGAGACGATTCTAACAAGGTCCCACAAGACTACATTATCTCTTATCGTTTAATGAGAATTCATGATCTAATTTTGTAATGTTTGACTAACAAAAGTCAAAATGTGACAATCTTTTAGGGACGGAGGGAGTAGTATATAAAATTATTAATCAAATTTACATAGGTATTACATAAATACAATGGAAATAAAACATAAGTAAATTGGAGGGGTAACCAATTGGTGGCAAGCCTTAGGCTATCAGAGAGATGTGGGTGGAGTGAGCTGACTATTTAGGTTAGTGCATTCATGGTTTTAGCTTTATATTTTTCGATTTTCAACTCGATTGATTAAAAGGTTTACGATACAGATGAAAAAGTTATTTAATTTCCTTTAAAGAAAAAAAAATCTAAATAACTTCAGGATCACTTAAAAACCTTCAGTCATAAAATTTATATATATCAATCAAGATTGTAATATTTATTAAATTCGATCATAAAAAAATAAATTGAACGATGTTTTAATGATCGAATCTGTAAAACAGTTCGAAGTTAATTCGAGTTGGTTGCTGTCGGTGTTGGTAAATGCATTTAGTGCGTACCAAATCTTAGGAGTGTGGTCCACTAATTTGGTGCATTCTACCATCTGCATGTGAGTGTGACCCCTCTATTAAGAGCATAGCTAATTTTAACGGATCGATTACGATTCTATTAAAAAAATATTCTATTAAAATTTTAACCATAAATTATAAAATTGATCTCTATCCCAATCTATAAAGTCTCAAGATAATGCTTTAGAGAAATCTTAATAGAAAAAATTTAATAGTAACGTAACTTTCTACCTATTATAAAATTGATCTCTATCCCAACCTATTTAACTTTTTACAGATCGTGTGTTAAATATTTTAAATAACGCATGTAATATATGTTCAATACTTTTTATTAATTTTTTTTTAAAGATACTCTTTATTAATTTAAAAAGTATACTCTTTATTGAGTTAACAAGTACTGAAATATCGCTTTTATATCTTCTACACTCTTCATCCCTAAATGACAGTAATGTTTATTTTTATCTCTACATTTATCTCTATTCGAATTACGAAAATATTATTTTATCATTTAGGAATAAAAAGAATACAAATTTTACAGCTTACCTTATAAATATATGCATTAAACCAGTCGATGGCTCAATAGCTAATGTTCTGATTTTTATATAGGAAATTTTGTGTTTAAGTTTCATCGGAGATAATTGTCTCAATTTCATTCTAATTCTGTATTAATTGATGACTTTCATATTCGTTATTAGAAATATTATTGTATTCTTGATTATTAATTTAAAAATAAAAAAAATAAAAAATCATTTGGTGTATGTTAGAATGGTTGGTGGACTATTGTAGCTACCTACCGTGAGAGCATAACATTTGCAATATTATTACGGCGTCAATTACTCGAGCTTGTCCAATTATTATTCAATTTGTAGCACGTGATTAGACTGTCGGTAGCCAAATTACCGTGTGCCAAGGTTGCCCAATTATTAGATGTTATATTAGGGGAGGGTAGGGGTACGGGGTGGGGTGTGTTGAAGAAGAAAGAGACGAGGTTTAATTTTAATTATGTGAAATATATTTCTATACTTTAGATTAGTATTAGGGTATAACAATTATTTCGCTTTTTAAAGTTGAAAGTGATTAGAGGACAAATTGAAAAAAAAAATAATACAAAGGCTTTGCTAAAAAGAACTGCTAATTGAAGGACCATAATCAAAATTAGTCGAGAGTCAAATGACTAAAAAGCCATAATGTAATGAATCATTTAATTTATTTATTATAATCAAACTAACAAAGTGCTAGAACATAAAATCTGTCACTTAGTAAAATGTTTTACATTATAAGAAATGTACTACATTTAATTGCTATTGCACCCTTTATGCTATAAAGTACGCTATTACAATTTGAACGTGTAGAATTTTCATTAATTGGGTCTGAGCTCTGACGTCGAGTTCTTTCTTTGATGCAGTTGTTCGACTTTGCAGACCGTTATAGGGGCAAATATGACAGTAGCATAACGGTGGCACAGAAGTATTACCGTTCCGTTAGTGGATACGCTGTAAGTGTCTTTGTCGGAGAGTCGGATCGTAAGCATCCTCAGTACATAATTGATAACAGAGAGACTGTTTCCGAGATGACCCAACTTATTTAGTCTTGTCTAATTTTTTCTAACCGATATGCAGGATGAATTGTTATGGGGTGCTGCATGGTTGTTCAAGGCGTCGAACAACGAATACTATTTGAGCTATCTAGCCAACAATGCTGATGCCCTTGGAGGAACTGGTTGGTCCATGACTGAATTTGGATGGGATGTTAAGTATGCTGGTGTGCAAACTCTAGTTGCCAAGGCACGTCTATTTGGACATCACGAAAAAAAGACTGTTCACATACGTTCTTTTACTTGAGCAAAAACAATTCATAATAACGTTTTGATTTCGTCGTATATTTTGCAGTTCTTGATGCAAGGAAAAGCTGGGAAATATGCTTCAGTATTTGCGAAGTATCAGCAAAAGGCGGACTACTTCATGTGTTCGTGTCTGGGAAAGGGAACCCGCAATGCGCAAAGGACTCCAGGAGGCCTCATCTTCCACCAGAGATGGAACAACATGCAATTTGTTACTAGTGCTTCCTTCCTTCTCACTGTCTACTCTGATTATATGACGTCTGCCCAGAAAAACGTCCAATGTCCTTCTGGCAGTGTACCCCCGGCTCAACTTCTTTCTTTCGCCCAATCTCAGGTAAGGAGTTCGATTGTTAAAACTAACCTAAAATTATAAAGTATAATGAAATACTTTCGGAGTTGAGGGCTACATAGCACCACCATATATCATATATGTACTTGACCCGCCTTCATCCTGCATACTTGATCTGTGTCGATTGACTAATATTTGCTAATGTACTTGGTGGTCAGGTTGATTACATTCTTGGAGACAATCCAAGAGCCACAAGTTACATGGTCGGCTATGGGAACAATTATCCGAGACAAGTTCACCACAGAGGTTCCTCCATTGTTTCTATCAAGGTTAACCCATCTTTTGTTACTTGCCGAGGTGGTTATGCTACATGGTACACCAGGAAAGCCAGTGATCCTAATCTCCTTACTGGTGCAATTGTTGGCGGTCCTGATGCATACGACAATTTTGCTGATGAACGAGACAACTATGAGCAAACAGAACCAGCTACTTATAACAATGCACCGCTTCTTGGTGTTCTTGCACGTCTCCATGCAGGTCACGGTGGTTACAACCAGCTTGTTGATCCAGGTACATAATGCACTACGACTGTTCATCTTATTGGCGAATAGGTACCCATTAGAATTAACTAATCTGAATCGTCTAATCAAATGCAGTTGAGGTTCCTGCTCCTAAACCTGTTATTACTCAACCTAAACCAGCTCCATCACAAAAACGCACTCGAGGTGACACTATTTCCATTACTAATTCATGTTTTACATCTTAAGTCTGGTAATTTACCATCAAAATATTTAGATTCTATGAACCTGTGTACTCACATATATAGTAAACGTTTAGTTCCTACGACAATTTATGTACCTAGCACTAACAGAACTATCAACTTGTGTTATTTCCGCAGTTTCATCTTCTGTGCCGGTCAAAATTACACAGAAAGTGACTTCTTCGTGGACATTCCAGGGTAAGAAATACTACAGATACTCGACAATTTTAAGCAACATATCCGGGAAGAACATAAAGAACTTGAAGCTCGCGATATCAAAGTTGTATGGTCCTCTCTGGGGTCTAACAAAGTATGGCAATACTTACACATTCCCAAAATGGATGAACTCTTTAAATGCTGGAAAAAGTATCGAGTTCGTATACATCCACACCAGTGCACCTGCAGATGTCGCGGTTTCTACCTACACATTGGTTTAATATACAGAGAATAACACACTTACGAAGAGACTACATACATTTTCGTAGGGACAAACTCCACAAATTGTGCAGCTATACGCCTATACCTAATACCGCGCCTTCCCTTTGTTCCGTTTAATAATGTAATTCCAATTACTCGTTGAGTTTCAACTTTAAGAGAGATTATAGAAAGAGTGAGGTTGAATGAGATTTGGAGATTGGAGAAAGAAAGGAGCGACGAGACGACTGAACTAAAGGTGCTCATCCTCTTTCATCTCCACTTCAAGAATCATATATTCATATAGGTAGAGACTATAGAGCACAATAATGTGCTTCATTAGTAGTATTTTAAGGAAAGTTTGGTAGTTTTATGCCCTTTTCTGGTGATTATTATGTTGTAATCTTTACAACATTCCATGTTTGCAATATGAGTATTGTTTGTGTAAAAAACTGTCACTCTCTGGTGTTCTTGATCCCTTTGGCCAACATTTGAGCAATCTAATTGAGTGATCTATGTCTCCAATTAGCTAATTTCTATTCAAAAAAAGGTTGAGTCACAACTTAATGCCCCGTCGCCCTTGCCCTGGGGAACCGCGAGACGTGCGTCAGATGGTCAAGGGGAACTTGAGGTTATCCGTTAACCGCTTCCACAACAGATTTGGCCTCACAAGAGACTCGAACCCCCACGATGTAGAAGAGGCAAGGCGTGTTGCTACTTACCCAAGCTCTTTACTACTTGACCTGTACCGGTGCACCATTTAGCTAATTCCTAGCATGACTTTTTTTACTTAGTAGTGAATTAATATGAGATATGCAATATTATGGATCGATGATGGAATTTCTGTTAGACAATACGATAACCTTAGAGGGGGTGAATAAGTTTTACGATTATAATTACCACTTTTTCGATTTAACAATATATGGTTTGATTTAGAAGCTAGTAATGCGAAATATAAATGATTTTACTAATTTTAACTCTCTTAGACAATATATCAAACACTTAGATGGACAATATAAAGTATGAATCCTACTCAACTAAACAAGCAATTAAACATACAATAAAGCAACAATAATTAAGTGCAAGGGAAGAAAGATGCAAACAGTATTTTAGCGAGCTTCGGTTCTCCTACGTGCTTGACCTCGGCTTTCCAACTTTGGGATTTGGAAAGGCTAACTTGAACTTTAATAAGGTCTTCATGCAAACAAGCAAGTTCAAAGCAAAAACTACTTATCTGATGGTTTACCAACCATAAGGATTTCACTACTAGACTACACTAGACTAGCAACCAACCTATGTCAAGGATTTCACACTCTAAAGAAATCTAGAACCCAATATTACAAGTTAGTATTTTAATATGGAAAGAAAGGTTTTCACTATAATATAAAGTATCCCCCAATGGATAAATAAAGAATAATAAACAAAAAGATTAACAATGGAATTTGAAGGTGAGTGGCTTTTGCTTGAATGATTAAGAATAGGGTTTGTGATGATTTGCAAAAGTTGTTTGAAATGGATATGAATGCTATTTATAGATTGCTCAAAAATAGCTGAATTTTAACCCATCGAGATCAACCATAGTGACCAACAACTTACTATGGTACACTCGAAGAAAAACAACGGTCGAATAGTACTCGTCATCGAGACCTGCATCGAGACTTGGTGGTCTCTATGGCTGGTCTCGATGAATCTCGTATGATAAACAGGGTATCATCGAGCTCAGGCATAGTGAGCAAGACCACTCTCTATGACAGGTCTCGATCAAAGATAGCATTCTAGACATTTCATAAAGGGTCATCGAGACCAAGTCATAGAAACCAGATTTGGTCTCGACGTCACCTCTCAATGAGCTTAATTTGAATATAAAGACCCTGTCATAGAGACCAGATTTGGTCTCGATAATTGCTCTCTATGAAGTGCTGATTTTGAATTCATTAGGATTCATATTACTTGATTCAATCTTAATTTCAATACGTATAACACAAAGTCATCTATATTAAATTCAAGATTTATTCAAATTAATGAATCCATGACTATCAATACTTATCAAACGAATTTAAATGAAAACGATTTTAAAACCCATTTAAAACTTGAAAAGCCAATTAAACTCAAAGCATACAAATAATGAGAGTTTGGAACAATCCTTACACAAGTCATAAAGCAATAAAAACAAGTAAACTTGATTCCTTGCGTCCCGAGTTGAAGTATGTGACTAAATCCGTTTGAGGCGCACTGTACAAGTCACTTAACAACGATGTTGAATCATCAAACGTAATTTGTTATTATCAAAATAAGGAAGATTGACATGAAGCAACAATATCAACCACCCCGTTGTAATCTTAAATGCCAACGGGAAATGAAAGTGTTACCAATACTAAAGCCACAAATTTCTAGATTTTTCGACCAAATGGCTCTTGGTGGAATGAGCGGCGCTAACTAGGCATGTGCACGGTTTGGTGCGGTTCAGTTCGGTTTTGAACAAAAAAAGAATCGAACCGACCTAACCAGTTTCATGGCAGATGAAACCGAAATCGGTTCGGTCCAGTTCGGTTTTGTTTCTGGGCTCATGTTTTGGATCTAAATTTGAGCCCACTTTTTGACCTTGAAATTTTAGGGTTATTTGTTTCTAGCTAATAGAAGACATATTATCTTACCAAGAAAGAGGTGATCCAAGGCTATTTTGTACTCCCTCTGTTTTTTTATAAGCTATTGTTTTGACTTTTCACGGTCAATGAGACACAACTTAAAACGAAAATATCTCTAATTCTACACATGTAAAAGTTATAAAAAGTTGATATTTCAAAAATATAGATTGATACAAATTTAAGAAGATCCAACATGACTATATTATTTCTTATCGACTAATAATAATTATGGTCAAAGTTTTCAAAGTTTGACTACACGAATTCCAAACAATAGGTCAAAAAAAATAGAGGGAGTATTAAGAAACAATTTGAAAGTATGTTGCGTGGTTGCGGCGTGGAAGATCAGTTTACCAGAGGTCATAAGGGAGCCACCATAGTTGTCTTGAAGCAATTGCCTCTCATGAATTTACAGTTGAGTTCTAGGATTTGAGTTTGAGTTTGCAAGTTCTATCCCAACTCGAATCGAATTCGGTCTGATGTTTCACACGGTTCGCAAATAATTAAGTCCGTTTCGCAAAAAATCTCGGTCTGTTTGGCAAAAGTTTCGATAGGATTGTGCATTTGGGTTAATAGATGAAGAGATATAAAATGGAAGTAACTTTTATGATTTAGGTTAGGGTGAGGACTTTTAACTTTGGACTCCAGAGAACAAATGATTCAAACCTTTCTATAATAATATGTGAGCTGAACTAAATCGAACCGTAAGGTCTTGTTTGCACTAAAATTGTTGGAATTATGAGATGTTTGACACGTCATAATTAGTGCCCATTGAACAATTTGATTGTTCGAAGTGATTACTTATTTAAGGTTAAGTTCATACGTATATTATTTGTTTGACAATAATATACGAGCTGGGAATGAATTCGAAATACATTAGGGGTCTTGATGGTTTTACTAGGACCCGCTCATGATTTATATGATAGTAAAATACTTGTCGATATTTTATTAACATATGACTAATGTTATTTCGATCCTAGAAGGTCACACACAAACAATGCGCTTGATTTTCAATACGATTGAAACTTCCGGGTTAAAAGTGTAAACGTCAAAGAATAAAGGGGAGGAAATTCCAAAGTGGAATTTCCACCCCATTAACCGTCCAAAAATGATGCATAAGAATGCATTTGACTTTTTGAATTCAAATGCACTAATGCTAGTCTTGAATGGGAGCTTGAAAAAGGGGGAGGTTACATATGGATGTTAATGTGATTAACACCATATTAAGACCACATTTGATGACAATGTTTTTCATCCTTTTTTGTACACTTTGTAAGACAAGGAAAAAAACAGAAAAAGAAAAATACTCCCTCCTTCCTCTAGTTTTTGGCCGAAAATATACACACAAACCAAGAGAAGAAATCGTTTTTCTCTTGGTTCATTCTTGACATATACGCTTCAAGCTCTAGTTGCTTCAAGGGAGGAATCAATCACGCATTGGTGTGGACTAACTAGAGAGAGGAACGGACGTTGCTCTTCCGCTACGCACTCGATCACGCTCGAAGAGGTATACTCGAAACTCGTAGTTAAATGTGAATTTAGAACTTTGTATTCGATCGTTTATACGTTTTTGTATAATTTGATATGCAAAACATGTATGAACTCCCAACAAAAATAACCCGTCCCCTTATATATTTTTGATTGGTAGGTGAATTATATTCGTTACGGGTGCTATATTTTTGGGGTGTATTTCGAATTTCTATGATTTTATATTAGTCGTGGTGAATAGTATGATTGTGGATAATAATTATAATTTAGAGAATTTAGTTGTGTAACCGAGTCGAGAAAGTAAAACGAGCAGTAACTAAAATAAATCTCGGCTGAGTAGTATTTCGTTTTCATGATTAAATTCTACATACTCAAATTAAAGTGTTCCATGGAATCTACTCATTAGAAACAAGCTTCTTAAATAAGCTACACATATAATAAGGGCGTTGTCTACCGGCATTTTTCATCGTAAAGACAAAACGAAAACAACAAAAAAGGATATTAACTCCTTCCTCCCATGGCCCTCTCAAATTTTCATCTATTTTGTCGAAAAAATCTTAGATGAAAATAAACTCTAACCCCTTTTACAAGTAGCGCCCGTGGCCTAATGGATAAGGCGTTTGACTTCTAATCAAACGATTGTGGGTTCGAGTCCCACCGGGCGTGCAATTTTTTTATGCATATCTAACTCCTTTCTACTATCTCCATACCATCAATTTACAATCTCCGTTGCATCAATATACAATTTTTGAAAGATTATGATGATCTATGTGGTTCAACCATATTTGACTTTTGAAAGGAAAAATCTTATAAATAGTAAAACGTTTGCCAAAATTAAGAAAATTTATTGTTTAACTAATATCCATCCTAAAATGCAAACGACATAAGATTTGGTGTTGAAATTAAAGATGAAATTTTCTTGGACTCACCATTGTACCGTGAGCATAGATTAAATCCTTTTTTTTAATACACTATGAAACATACAAACAATTTCCATTTTTAAAACTATAGAAACGAAATATTATTCTAATTCTGAAATCAATATTTTCATAGAAATTAGTTCAAATTTTCAACTTTTCTTACAAACATTGAAACTAAAGAAAATTCATTAGTTTTATAGAAAATATATATTTAAATAAAGAAAAATATAACTTTATATAATGACATAAAATATAATTAATTCATAATTTATTTGCAATGTACATATATATAACATAAAGCTCACACTTCCCACGTGTTAGATAATTACAATTGTCTATTTGTTTTTTAAATCTAAATATTAGATATGCTTACAAATAATATTAAATGATGTAAATAACTATATAAATTTTGTAAAAAATCTTATTCAAACTTTTAGTTTAATATTTATGTTTATCCAAACTTATCTTCACTTTTAAAATATTTAGATTGATTTTTAAATGTATCCAAAACATTTCTTACTTTTATCTTTTTGAAACTATATTCGAAACAGAAGATTTGAACCATGACCTTGAGCACCCAAACCAAATGTTTGGAGTTTTCTAAGATCTCTTGTTATATTTTCTTAATTAAATTGCTAAAGGAAGGTTTAAATAAGGAATGACTTTGATGTTAAAAATTCAAAATCTGCATTTTTCGAATTCTATAATTTTTGAAGCTGGTTTGTTATTTATATTGATTTATTGATATTTAAGTTTAGTTTAAATGGGGAAAAATAGATTTTTGATGAAAAATAATTGTGGGACAGAATCTATGGATTCTTTGGACATATTTTAAGCTAAAATAAATATATGACTATTTATGAAATTATTTTTTTGTTTATTTGATATTTATGAAGCACAATGCTGGTTGAATCTCTAAACAAAAGTGTCATTTTAAGACTTTGGGCATTTTTATAAAATATGGGGTGATGTTTCTAAGTTCTACTTACATATGGTCAGACCCATAGAATATCCATATGAACCACGAGTTAGATAAATTGCCACTAGAGAGAAATTATGATATAAAAAGATGTGATTAATATAATAGGGTCGGACCCACAGGGGTAGGGAGGGCCATTTGGGTTTTCAAAAGCATGTATACATAATAGCTATAGATTTTGAACAAAGTTGTTATTTACTCTGTTGTCCCCCGTCTGCTGAGTCTCCGTGGCTGGTTGGGTTCGAAACCCAACAGCGTTGTTCCTTTTTTCTTCTTTTAACACTTCATAAAGAAAATCATTACATAATATCTCCAACTTGAGTTGGCTTCCAACAAGTTTCAAATTTTGAGTCATACTAAATTGTTCAAAAATACAAGGGAATAACTATAAAACACACCAATTAGCAATTGAGTATATGACACAACACATTAAGCTAACTTTTATTAGTTTTACAGTTTATGTAGTATAATTTTATTTATTGTTTGTAAATAATTGATAGCATGTAATGTTGTAACTTTAGTTTTTAATATTTTAATGATACAATAATTTAATATTAGTGGAGCAATATTACAAAGCTTTACTAGTAGAAATTTGTTTATTGTTTGTGAATAATTATATGAAACAAAATAGAAGATACTTCGCATTTTATTAATTTGTTTATTTTTTGTGATAATAACAATAATGTATCTAATAGGAGCTGATAACGGACCTGGTGTGTGGACTAGCTAATTGAATACTCGTAGCGTAAGCACAAGGTGAGTAACCTATCTCACAAACGATAACTTGCTACATGCGGTGTTTATGTGTGTTGTTGTTAATGATAATGGTTGAGTTGTTTACATATGAATGTTATGTTGTAGATATTTGTGTTGGTTGTATAATTGCATTGCTGAGTGTGCATGATAGGTGACTTGCTTGAAACAATATGTTATTCATGACATATGAAGTTGAAATGACATACATAACATGAGGTAAAGGAAATGTTTAGTGAATAATAACATGAAAGTATGAGGAGGACTGAAACATAATATAATATAATGAGTTGAACATTGACAAAAAATATGGACTTGAACTGTGATATGATGTGTTGAGTGAATTTTGATGTAATATCTTAACATATTATTGAATTGAGCTGAACTATAATATGAGATGTTAGAAATTATCATGATTGCTAGAGTTAGATGAAATATAGAAAGTATGTAGAGTTCTACCATGATGAGTTCAATATTGTGATATATGATGTTTGGTGATGAGATAAACACATATGGTTGTTGAGATGAAATGTTGAGATGTTAGAAATTATCATGATTGCCAGTAACCCCACGGGTTGCCCCAGTGGTTAGGGTGTATGCAGATTGCTCCAATTGGCATGGGTTCGAACCGCGCCAGCGGCAGTTTGGGAGTTTTATCCCAGGCTAAGTGCGCAGCGTAGACAGGCCCTCCATACACTCTGGTCCTGGGGATCGTACCGTGATTTACTCCCTTTCAAGCTTGTGGGTTCGGCGTGAGAGGCCCTTAATGTGAGCGTGATCACATTTTGCTCCAAATGTGGTGATTGAGATGGTAATAGTATCGGGGGTGATACATAAATATGGTTGCGTTGAGATTGGATGCCAAATTAATGAGATATTATATGTGTGGTATGTGCTATATGTGATTATGTGGTGATTCGTATGTGTTGTTTATGTGTCAGATGATATATGGTTGTTGATATCCTCTGAAGTGCCCTGGTAGCTATAAAGCTACAGGTGCGGTTGATGTGCCTGTTCTACAGGAGCGGTTGATGAGCCCCGTCAGCCCAACATGTTGGAAATTGATGTGTCAATTTCCGGATATTCCAACACAACATGTGCGGTTGATGCTATATCGTGAGGTTGATAGTATACCTTGTGTCAACGGGCATAAGAAGAGCTCCATACAGGTAGATGTTGATATAAAAGCATGAGTGTTGATAAATCCTAAATGGCCACATGTTGAAGTACATATACCGGATATCATAATTGTATTGAGTACTTGCGATTGGTTGTTATTTATGTATTTGGTGATATTCTTATGTTGTCAAGACATGACTCTGTGGTGGTTCAGTTGTTAATTCTTTTATACTTACATAAGTTGGACCTACAATTAATATGCCTTACAATACTGGGTTGATATTAACTCTCTCTATATAAATAAATATTTACATGCCTTTTCATAAGAACACGTGCGTGAAACTGATTACCACACGTGATATAAGTTCTTACTAAGCTTTATAGCTTACCCGATTTACCTACGGGCTAGTATTCACGCCAACTTTTGAAGGTTCAATTGTTGAGAGTGCGTAGTGGAGCAGGGATCTCGAAGTTCTTAGCTCATAAGTGAGACGCTGGTCATCAACAGTCAACAAATGTCTATCTTTTCATATGGAGTCTTTTAGATAATATATGTTAATATTGTCTTTTGAATTTGGAACCTTATCAAACACTGTTGTTGTTGAGTTATGTTGTTATCATTATCGGATATTCGATTGATCCGTGTTTTGATGCAATCTCGTGAGGATGTCTAATTAACCACGATGGACAAATTTTTTAATCAAATGAAGTCATTTTTTCAAGTCATCCATCATATGGTGACTCTGAGTTCAAGTTGTTGACGATCCCTACCTCAAGGCGGGTCAAGCCTTGGATTTGGTTCGATATTTGCCAATGAGCACTGAACTAAGAGTCAAACTTTTTCAAGCCAAATAATGTGAGTCAAATTGTAACTTTTAAATTTAGTCACAGTAACCAAGATGAAAAGTATTTCACATTTTACTTGACCATGAAGATATAATAATATCTTATTAAGGAGTTGAATAATGTTATTAAACAAAGTTTTGGTGAAGTCCGAATTATTGAAAACTTAAATGATCAAATAGTTTTAGTATAGTCTACAATCAAGATAATAGGTACAAGTGGAAAAGGAGAAAATACAGTTTTGCTAGGGGGAATGATGTTATTTTGGTGTTTTCAAATGGGTCTTGCTCTGGTGCCAACATCATTAGTTGCTAACTATGCCAACACGATCCAAATACCAGATTTGCTTGAAGAAGCATAACTACTGCTACGGCTCCATTCGTCTTCACTATCCTGTCTTTCAGCCTTGTAAATGGGGCGGTTATAATAAGTTAAGACCCCTAGAAATTTCTACACATGCAAGAGCCCGCTGTTTGAATAGCCATTATGCAAAATGAGAATGTAACTATCAAAAAATCTTGTTACGATTAGACGTGTTAATCGAGCGGGGCCCCATGAGGGGTCTATGTGTCAATTTGCTCAATGGTTAAGTTGTTTCTTATCTATGCAAGGGGTCTGTAGTTCAATTCTCACAAGCGACTCTTAATTTTTGTTGGTCGATATAGTATACCGTGTGAGGCATAAGGGCCGAGCCGGGCCATTCCTTAACAGGCCATAACGTCCGGCCCGGTTCGTTTAACATGTCTAGTTATTATGATCATGCAAGAAGTAGACAATCATTTTACGAAATTAAATTCTTTTACGAAATACGACCTGGGCTCTACAACACCTAATGAAAGATATATTCAAATATTTGGGGACAATTGTAATAGATGAGTTATGGAACTAATTTTACAGGTGGTTCAATAGATGCTAAGTCACTAGGACTTCGGTTCGTTTCTCTAGGATACAAGGGACTGTCTAGCACTTGAGTCAACCTGGTGGAGATCGTCCTCTTGGGGATCGTCCTTGTTCTCCTTGTTTTTCGATCCTTGTCAAAGTCCGAGTTATGAGCAAAGGAATCCGTCGTACCTGAAAGTGTGGTCTTGGGAGATCACATACACTCCGATGGTTAAGTCAGTAAAGGAAGATGAGCTAGAATATAGAGCGTGTAATTATCAGTTTAGGATTAAGTTACCTCAAGAATGAATAATGACTTGGTATTTATAGGCAAAGAAGAGAGAGAGAGGAAGGAAGGACATTGTACCTTCACCTTGCGGATTATCTACACGTGGCTGGTGTAGATTATACTGAGAAGAATCCATTGGGGCTGTCGTACGAGTATCGCCTGCAGATAAGGTTTTTGGCTCATTAACTCCACACCCCATCATTGCCCCTTATCTCTTGTTATAATTGCCCCAAGCGTTCTCACCGTTCATTGACAATGTTGAGCAAGAGATAACTAAGGGTTTATTGAACCAACTCGAGCCTTCTCAGTGGGATATACGCCATTATGTTTATTCGTGTAATTTCCTCGAATACAACGCCTTTTCAGGGGGTCTTTGGCTTATAAATGGCTAGCGATATTGCCAGAGCAATTTTGATTCTCTAGAGCAAAGATTGCGTATATCCCTATTTTAACCTTTAAGTCAATTATTTCATTTTATCATTGGTATTTACAATTTAATATTTTCTTGCAATTAGAGTTCATTATTGCTTTCTTGGTCAACTATAATTAATTAGTAATGAAGAAAATAATTTGCAAAATATGTTTTATTTCAATTGAAAATAAAAGGCAATAGACATTCATATATGTAAGATCTTCAATATCAATTGAAAAGAAAAGGGCGTACCCATTAGTAATTTGTAACTTTTTTTACACGGAAGTTAACAATGAAAGAAGAAATATATTTTTTCTATATACATGTTAAATTTTTTTAGTAATAATGTCTATTGAGAATGTATATATTTAAATTATGGAATGTGTTTATTTATTTTTTATTTCTAAAATTAACTTAATTGCAAGAAAATATATTAAATAGTAATTATTATAGTTGACTTGAAAGGTTAAAATACGGATATACGCAATCTTTGCTCTGGCAGAATCAAAATTGGTCTGGCAATATCGCCAGCCCTTATAAATAGTACGGTTCTGATTATCGTGTACTTTACATCTTCTTCTCTAATACTTCTTAAAAGATTCTCTGCAACTTTTCATACTTCTAAAAGATTCTCTGCAAATTTCTCCGCCTCTTTGATTTCGTTCTTGTATATCAGCTTTCAAGTTTGAATGCTTGTTGTAATATTACGATCTTAATTAATAAATAAAATATTATAATTATAACTGATAATTATGTAAATTATAACGACTCGTTTATATTTGTTCGGAACTTGATAAAGGCTTGTTCGAGCTGTCTTATTGAGCCACAACCGGGTCAGTCTTCACCTATAAATATATGGCAACTTGGGCAAATTCATAAAACAACAAATATTAGAAAATCCTCCCCCAGAACCCCAAACCCGTCGGTCTCCTTGACTAGCAAAGAAAAAACGCAGCTTTTCCCCTCGATCTTGCTCGATTTTACTCCTTCATCTCTCGAATCTCATCTCAAAGGAGTAATCCTTAGATTTTCCTCTTCGTTTCAAGGTATGATTTAACCTAAATTTGTAAGATATTCATCTTTATGGGGTGCATGAAATTGGGGTTTCAATCGTTGAATTAATTGTGGTTTGATTATCATATGATGCTATTATGTATATAAAACATATGTAAAGTGTGTTAGAATTATCAATTTCGCATAAAAATCAAATCAAAAATTAAATCTTGAAAGTTTATGTTGGCCGAAGTTGCTAGGATTTTTGGGGAGATGATTTAATTGTTGATTGTTATCATTAGATGTATATATTACTTTAAGACAGATTATAATCATATTACTATTGATATATAAGCAATTGAAATCAATTTAAGTTCTAAAATTTGATATCATGGTGGCCGATTATTATGGTGAGGATGCCAAGCTTGGAAATCATTATTTTATGTCATAATTCACATAGCTATCACCTAAAACACGTTGCTAACGAATTGTATACAGTTTAGTGATTATATAAACATGAATTTGAACATAATTGGGGAGTATATGGTTCGAATAATGGTGATTTTGATGCTTCGGGTTATTTTGTAATTTAATCTATGTTGAAGATGATTAATTTGTTGACTGTTGATGAATTTGAGCATGAACTAGTGTTGGAGCAGTCCTTAATCGGCATAGGTGATGCTCGACATTAGGTATTAGGTTGATATAGATGTTGAATTGCAATTATATGAAGGTATTGGGGCTTAGTTGTAATTAAGGCAAAGTTTTGGACTAAAAATATATTATTGTGAGCTAAGATATATGATGTGGGCTTTGAGATGGTTGAACAATATGACTTGAAGAATTAGGATATTCTTGTTGATAATAAGTTTTAAGTAACGTGATGACGTGTTTGGTAGTTTAGAATTGATTAAAATTAAGTTAGGGGCTAAAATGTAAAAGTAGAAAACTATAAAGATATTTGACCCTTGTGAGTTGGGGCTAAGTTGGATTATTGATTGATATGGGGTTTAAGTTAAACTTTCTGAATTGGAGGGTAGAGATGAATATGTGTATGCTTGAGGGGTGATTATGTAATTATACATGAGATAGAGAGTTGACCTTGGAGTTGACTAGGATTGGATTGAGAGTTGATGTTGGGTTTGACTTGGAATTGATCTAGGTGGACTTAGAGTTGACTTTGACCATAGTTGACCTTGACCGTAGTTAACTTTGACTAGGGTTTGACCATTGATTAATTTCATTAAGGATTAAAGTGCTAATAACTGGACCTTCAAGGTATTAATATGATAATGAGTAAAAGATGTTCCATTATTATATATTATAACAATAAATCTCGGGGTTAACCATGCGGGGGCCAGGGGCAAAATTGTCATTTTTTCAAGTTGAACTACAAGGCTATAACTGTGTATATAATTAATGATGTAACTAATTCGAGTGGGATGAGATGTCTTCCGAGTAGTGTTTGATATAAAGCATATGTGTTATATAGGTCCTACTGTGTGATACGAGTACATGATTGAGACTCGCAATTTGTTGTGCGTTGCTGTGCTTGAGGTGAGTTCTTACTCACGTGTTTTTATCTGCTCGTATATGTGTTGTGTGGTACTGATGATAATTATCATTTGCATATGATAGCATGTTAAGCATTGAGCATGAGTAGGGCTTATTAGTGTGGACCTGAAGGTCGTTGATGGTGATATGTTTTGTGTGCGTTGTCCTGATCCAGCAACATAGGATTTATGGGACGCCATGATTGTGATGGGCCCATGTATGGTGTACAGGGGTTGTGTGATGGTATGATGTGTGGTCGTATGTGGTGATGATATGGGTTGGTCTCCCTGCAGGTTGAGCTAGGTAGAGTATTATACAGTGCGAAAGTCCGGATCCAGTACATTTAGTATTGCATTTGTGTGGTTATATTGTTTATCATTCTAAGATCATTTACTTATGTCTTGAGCATTGTTATTCCGCGTATATTATTATCACTTGTTTTCGCATCACGTATGTGGGTGGTAGCCACACGTGAGAAGTATTCACCAGCCGTCGTGCTGACCCCTTCGGGGACTTATATTTTCAGGCTAGGTTGCAGAATTAGCATTTGCATCGTGGTGAGATGGTCGGCATTAGGATCTCCCTCGATCATTTCAGTGTCTCTGCGTGTCACATGTTGTATTTCCTGCCTTACCTTTTGTAGTCATTGTATTGGAAGTATGATGTTTTTCACCTTTTATCTTGTGGGGTCATAGATTGTTATACCCCGATAGATATTGTGTAGTCTCTAATAACTCATTTTTGGTTATGTAAAATAAATTATCCTTACAGTTACTCATGTCGTTATTTACACTGGATTTTATCGAGTCAATCATTGAGTGGTGACTCTGTTACGGATTTGATAGCGAGCCTAACCTCAAGGCGACCGACTCGGGGCGGGTCGTTACACTTGCCTTCTGTCCAAATTTATTTCTGGGTTAGGTTCTTCAAGATTCTTCCCATAAACCCGATTTGACCTATATTTTCCTTGAAAAAACACTTTTAAACTTGTTATTCCTCCCCTGTTTCAGATCTAACTACTTTTTTCTCATAGAAACCCTTTCGTACCTAGTGATTTTTCACTATCCCTAGATACAGCTGTCATCTTAGGGTGTACCTGTTCACCCAATTCCTGGGCGGGAAAATTTAATAATGTGACTATTCATTTTCCTCTTTGTTGATCGTATTCCACTCTGACTTTTCCGTTTCTTTCAGATATAGACATGGACGGTGTTAATTCTGCAACTTATCAGTCCAACGATGATTTAGTAAATTCTTCCATTAGCTCTTCAACCACTACTCCTCCGGTGGAAGTCTTGAATGAGGTAGAAGAACTTAATCTCAAAATTATACATCTGTATCGATTTTGGGTTAAATCTGGTGCTGAATGTGTTGTTATAGGAGATTCCTTAAAGATCACCTCTACTCATGATCCTTTGATTAACCTTATTCTTGTGACTCATGATACTTTCATCTAGGGTGCTCCGTCCTCTTCTGATAGCGGTAATCTTTTTCAGGAAACGACTACTACACAAACCGTTGCTCCTCAAGATTTAGGAATATCTGGCAACGAAGGAGCTGGTGCTGCGAAGAAAAAGAAAAAGAAGCAATCGAAGAAGACATTTTCCCATTTTGTTCCAGAGTCTGTTCCTGCTACTTCGGGGAACACAGCGGCCGAACTTTCCTCGACGGTGCCTCCCCCAGGTACATGTTTTGAACCCTTTTTTGTTAAGAGAGTTATTCGTCCTGACATTTTTAACGACGTTATTAGGAGGGCTAGAACCTATTTTTCCATTCCTTCCTCCGTCAAGATGCGCCTTCCTCGTTCTGATGAAGAGTTTTTCTCTCATGACGAGGATTGGACGCTGGTATTTCTAGAGTCAATAAATCTAGGTTTGAATAGATTTACCAACATAATGCTTCAAAGTCTACCAGCCGCTCCTGGTCAGGTTCATCCCTTTTCGATATTCATTATCACCATGTTTCAAGTGGCTTGTAGATATGCCAACATTCTCCTATTGTAGCTTTATTTAAGGAGATGTACAAAATAGTACCCAAAGACCTCATTTCATTTTCTCCTAAAGCTGATTGTAACTTTCTAGCCACGGACCGTCCATCTAAGCTAAAAGTGATCGTCTTTCACAAAAAATGGTGTTTGGTACAAGGGGGAATGTCTGACCACGTTCCCTTAACTTGGACTCCTAAAGGATGAGTTAAAGGATATAAGAGTATTAAGAGTGCCCCTATAGATAAGCTATTTGTAGATGACCTTTGTAAAGCTTTTCCCAATGTTCTGCCTTGGCCCACATTTTGTGATGAGGGATGTTTAACTATGGCCGGTATAATTAAAAAGAGAATCAATCCCCATTATCGTTGCTGCCACTTGTGGTATAGTATTTTTGCTTTAGTTAATTCCTGTTTATGTCTTCTAAATAAGTACTTAACACTTTTTCCTCTTACAGGTGCCATTCTGGATGTTGTCACGACCAGCCCTGACCCATTGGACTTAGATTTTGAAAGACTGATAGGAGTCAGGAAGCCGATGTTTATTGATGTGGACTTGGTTCCCTCTTCAGCGCCTGTTTCTCCTCAAAGGACTGCTCCTCGGGATTCTACTTCTGTCCCGGCTAACACTTCAGAGGCCAGTGCTTCCAGGCCAGTCCGTCAAAAGAGGGCGGCTTTTAAAGAAATACCCAAGGCATCAAAGCATTCCAAGACTTCCCAAGCTATACCGGTGTCCGTCTTTAATCGTTCATCCGATGAAGCTCTCCCTCTCCCTTCTCCGGATTCAGCTCCGACTATTGGGGTTTCCTCCCCTACGCTTAGTGTCGATCCGGACGAGGTACCATCACCCATGGAGATGACTCCACCGTCCGAGAGGAAATCTCGCAAGAAAGGAAAATCACCTATGAAGAAGGCGTCGGCTGATGGGAGTGGGGGTAGTGGTAAGAAAAAAGGCACGTCTTCCCCTGGGCCCCTGGAAATGGTTCAATACAATGCCCACTATTTGCCCCCACCCTATGAGATTCCTGGCACTGGTATAGTCGTCACTAAAGATTTCTATTGGAACAACGCCAAGGACGTCTTTCTTTCCTTAAAGCCATTAATGATGAAAAGGGAAGTGCAACTGCAGGGAAAAATGGGTACCCCTCTAGATAAATGTGCCAAGCATTTCCAACAAGCCGTACATGTATACTTTGTCTTTTGTTCTTATTTTGATCTTGACTATCTTTTATTACCGGCTAACTCCTTTTTTCCTCCTGTAGAGCCTCAACATGTCTTACTCCTTGACTCGGGACTGCATGGCCCTTGAACGAATCAATCGTCATCTATCCCATCAACTGGGTTATGCTGAGAAGTTCGTCGAAGGATGTAAGAAGCGTTTTCGCAAACAACTAATCCGTCTCAGCAGACTTAATACCAACAAGACAGTGAAGATTAAGGCTATGGCTGAAGAAAAAAATGAGTTGGTGATTAAGAGGGACCAGCTCCGGACGGAGCACGCTGCGGAAATGGAGTTCAAACAAATTGCTGAAAATCGTTGTATCCAACTTTCTGCAGAACTCAAGGATACCTTAGAAAAGTTGAGGGCATCCGAAGCTAGAGCTCTTGCAGCCGAAGCTGAAGTTGCTCGATTAAAAACGGATGCCAAGCCTGCTGTTAAACGTGGGGTGGAGAGGTTCATAGCCAGCTCTGCATTCACCACCTACGTAGGGAAACAAGTAGCTGGTTTCTTTACAGACTTTGTGAAGAGGTATTCAGACCGTGCGCCGGAGCTTCCCGCCTTGTTAGAATCTTACAAGGTTGACAAGTCCTTAGATAAGGAATGGTTCCCTGAACCTCATAGCTAGGCTTTCTTGTTTGTTATATATTTTGGTTTGGTGGAGATGTGCCTATGAGCTTATACTCCTATATCTTCTTTTAATCTTTCAATTTCAAACGTTGTATGAACTCCTCGTTCGTCTATGTTTTTGTTGCATATAACATTCTTGCCCCTTGCATGTTGTTTTCCTCATTTAATGAATAATACCGTACGCAATCATTTATTTAATTATATCAAGGCCTTGTTGACATCACATTGTTCACATGCTGGGGACGTTATCCCTAGTGGCGTTAGTCACATGTTAGGGGTTTTATTTGTAAGTCCCTAGTGATGGTGATCACATGTTGGGAACGTTCTTAACGTGAATTCATAGTGATGTTAGTCACATGTGAGGGATTTTATTTGTAAGTCCCTAGTGATGGTGTTCACATGTTGGGACGTTCTTAACGTGAATCCCTAGTGACGTTAGTCACATGTTAGTTATTTGACTTGTAAGTCCCTAGTGATGGTGATCACATGTTGAGGACGTTCTTAACGTGAATCCCTAGTGACATTAGTAACATGTTAGAGATTTTATTTGTAAGTCCCTAATGATGGTGATCACATGTTGGGGACGTTTCTTAACGTGAATTCATAGTGACGTTCGTCACATGTTAGGGATTTTATTTGTAAGTCCCTAGTGATGGTGATCACATGTTGGGGACGTTCTTAACGTGAATCCATAGAGATGTTAGTCACATGTTAGGGACTTTATTTGTAAGTCCCTAATGATGATGATCACATGTTGGGGACGTTCTTAACGTGAATCCCTAGTGACGTTAGTCACATGTTAAGGATTTTATTTCACAGTTGATATTTGAACACAATAATAGATGTGTGAGACTTAGGATGCAATCGAGTGATCAGTTTGATTTTATCCCTATCCTGAAAATAACTATATGCAACCACAAGGAACAGTTTATTATGTGTTCAAAGATATTGTTGGCAGAATTACCATAACATGAGTAACTGTTCTGACTTGTGAGATTCTCAAATGTAATAACGAGCTAGATTGGTGATGTGCCAAGTCTTGTGTACTTCCTCATCCCTCAAGTCCTCCAGTTTGTAAGTCCCTGGGCCTAGGATAGATTTGAGGCGATATGACCCTTCCTATTTCGGACTTATCTTGTGGACCTTCTTTGGGTTGCTTATAGAGTATAACCTAAGCATCAAATCTCCCACTTTGAACTGCCGGTTCTTTACCCTTTTGTTGTATGATCTGGCCATGAATTGTTTGTATCCCTGGGCATTATAGAGAGTTTTATCACGTTTTTCATCGACGAAGTCCAAATTCTGACGAAGTCAACTATCATTCTATATTTCGTCGAATCCCCATTGTCTGAATGTTAGAAGTCCAAGCTCGGCTGGGATAACAGCCTCCACCCATACATTAAGCTGAATGGTGTCTCACCTGCAGCTTTAGACGGTGTTGTTCTCTTAGACCACAAGACCATTGGCAGTGCTTCTGTCCATGCTCCGGTCATCTCTCCACTTTGAACTAAGTTCTTTTTAATGCCATTAAAGACGACCCTATTCATTACTTCAACTACTTGTCCATTTGCTTGTGGGTAGTACACTGGTGCAAAACGTTGCTCAATACCGTATTTCTCACAGAATGCTCCCAGCTTTTGTCCTTCAAATTGTGTTCCATTGTCAGAGACTAAGATTTTGGGTATACCGAACCATGTAACAATATGTTTCCATATGAACTTCACCACTGATTCCCCTGTTATTTTCTTCATCGGTATTGCTTCTACCCATTTGTTGAAGTAGTACATTGCTACTATTACGTACTCAACCGAACCCTTTGCCTTAGGTAGCTTTCCTACCAAGTCGATGCCCCACATTGCAAAGGGAATAGGATTGATGATCGGTGTCATTCCAGTTGTTGGGACTTGGTGTTGGAAATTGATGTGTCAATTTCCTCAATTAGTGCCCGTGAACTATATCATCTATATATACGGTTCAACAACCGATAGTTATCTGAACTATCAGTAGTCTCACCCGAGATAATGCCGGGGGTCATCGAATGGCAGACTAGGCTCTCACGATGATCTTCGGGATTCGTGTATACGGTCTTATACATTGAATCCCGATGCCTTCGTTACTCGGGCTATGAGGTCACACACGTAACAATTAACGAAGATACTTTCGAGTAATGACCCGAAAGTGAATAAGGGATTTGATCCATATTGAGGAATTTCGGTTCGATCGAGATCGTGTCCCGACCGAACCGATGGTGCGGCCGGAATTGGTTCCGGACACACCATTTGGGGTTTATGTATATATATATATGTGAGATATATATATATATATATATATTATCATTTATTGAAATGATTTAATTAATTAATTAATTAATTAAATAAGATATGATTTAATTAATTAATTAAGATTAATTAATTCCATCATCATGAATGGTTGACATCTTGGTGGCTACTTTATGCCTTGGGAAGGCTTTGTAAGTCTTGGGAACAACTCTTGTAAGAGAATCTTCCATGGACCAAGAGGTATTAACCATATGGATGGTTAATGTGTTTGTTTAGTGTATAATGTGTTTCATCATCCATTCTATATCATAAGATGATATAGAATGGGTAGAGAATTAAGCTAAGTATCACACAACTCTTGTTAGAGAACAAAAACAAACACACACACTTCATCTTCAAACCCTCTAGCAAAACTCTAAGGGTTAGAGTATAAAAATTGTTCTATAGTTTGCTATAGTAGTTAGACTACACACTCCTCAATAACACACACTAGTCCAAGTGTGTCTTATTGCTATCTAAGGTATTGGTGTGGACTATTTCATAGTAGTTCCATATCACCTTGGTGATAGAAATTTCTTCAAGAAGAAAGCAAGGAGCAAGGTGTGGGGATAAGCACTTGAAGATCATATCACGCTTCAAAGGTATATCTTTGTAGCCACACTCTTTGATTATGTTAGTTGTAGCATATTCACACTATCTTTAAACATATACTTCTATGAGCTAGTTCTATTGTGTAAGTTCTAACGATCAACGAATTAGGATTTTCTAGACATATGAACTATCGTAGTTCATTGTGTCTTGCAACCCCGGGATATTCCAACACTTGGGGTATGGCATGTAGACGCTGACAAGCATCACATTTGCGTACGTAATCAGTAGCGTTTTTGTTGAGTATCGGCCAAAAATATCCTGTTCGTGTTATTTTTAAGGCTAACGTTCTTCCCCAATATGGCTTCCGCACCATCCCTCATGTACCTCGGCTAAGACTTTGGGTACGTTAGCAACTGAGACACATAGGGGTAACGGGCCATCCCAAGATTTTTTATACAACTCCCCCTCGATCATATGGTATTTGAAACTTCGAGTCTGTACTTGCTTGACATCGTTTTTGTTGAGTGGAAGCTCACCTTTTTCCAAGTACTTAGCAATGGGAGTTCTCCAATCAAGAGCTTCTTCTAGTACTCTTAAGACATGCATTATCTCATAAGCCGGCTTCTCCTTGACCTCAATGTATACATTGGCTGAAAGCTCTTCATGATGAGTTGTGGCTAACTGGGAGAGATAATCAGCTATCTGGTTAGCCGTTCTTGGCACATGCTGAAATATCAGATTCTGGAAGCTATTTATCACTAATTTGGCCTTATTGTGGTATTTCTGTAAGGTTTTGTGCTTTACTCCGTTTTCCCCTTTCAATTGGTTTATGATTAACTTTGAGTCTCCCCTCACAACTGCACTTGTTAAGCCCAAATCCTTTAACAGCTCTAACGCAGCCATCATAGCCTCGTACTCAGCTTCATTATTGGTTGTCGAGAATGTAAACCTTATGGCATACTCCAGACGGATGCCCTGTGGTCCCTCGATTAGTATCCCTTGTTCTCCAGCTCCTTTTTGCCACCCCTCTTTGAGAAACTATACCATTGCTTCATTTGTTGATAGCATTGAACTTGCTATGCAAAGCCAAAACCATCTAGGCTACCCTACCCCCATCCCCACCCCACCCCCTTCTTGATCCAAATTCTACAACCTCCCCATATCCCATAGCAAAAGCCAATACTTTTGGGACATATTAAGTGATCAAGAATTTTTCTTTTAGAAGGCAATTAGCATAAAGATCCAATTTTTATTACGTATTATTTCTCCATTGTAATATCCTTTGATGGGTTTTGTTGGAACATTCAACCTCTTCATTTTATGTAGCAAAACCCAACTTTTTTGGGATAATTGATTAAGAACCAGTCTTTATAAAGGTAATTAAAAAAGATCCTATTTTTATTTGTGTCTACATTTCGATCACTTTTGATTTGTTTTATTGAAACTTCTTTTGTTAAAATGGTGAATGGTATGCCCTCAATCTTGTATTGAATTCGATACTCTTGAGAATTTTGCTAGTAATTGGAGAGCTCTTACTATGAAATACTCTCTTCATTATCAAGAGATTGTCCAATTTTAATTTTTTTTATTTTATATTTTCTACTTACTTTTTATGTAAGCCATAATAATTGGTGAAAATATTTAGTGTAATCCACTCTTAATATGATACTTTGGATTTGTATGATTAGTGTTACAAAGTTTGTGAATTTTGATTTTTGCAAAGTAAAGTGGACAATCTGTTGGGTTGGGGGAGTAATTTGCTTGTTTGTATTTGTTTTCTGCATATATAAGAAGTAGAATGCAATTCAACTTCCAAGAGGGGTGGAGAAAATGGAGATGGAGAACAGGAAAGGAAGGAAAGAAGGGAGGAAGGAAGGAAGATGGTCATGTTGTGACAAGACTATAGTGTCCCCATTAAAAACTTATAAAATGGCCCAAAAATAGAAAAAAAACGCAGAGTGATGTCTTTTAAACAAAACTATGAAGTTTAGTGATCGAATATTAGCAAAACTAAAATAGGGTGATCGAATTGGAAATTTTAGACAAAGTGAGTGATCGATGGTGCCATTTGCCCAAAATTATATGAAACATCAAAATCAATTCATGAAGATGATGATTCATACATGTATATAACTTGAACAATATGGGTTGATTTTCAAATTAAATATATTCATCAATTGAATATACTGATTATGAAAAATCAAACGATCAAATAAATATAAACAATAAATCATACAACTAGATAAAAACATCAACTTTAACTTGGCTCTGATACCACTGATGGAATCTAATATGAATTAGTTGGTGATAAACACACATTCATATATCCCGGATTCGATAAAATGAATTAGTTGGTGATAAACTAATTGCCATATGAATACAGAGACTTGCAATGCAGCGGAATATCAACAAGAACGTGCCCCTTTTGAGTATAGCCCACACCGTACTTCTTTTCCAATACCAAAAAGGTATTCTTCTAGATTACACACACCAGGCTTGACTACGAACCAAGGTTTGAACCTACTAGTGTTTTTGAACAATTGGATGCACACTCTAGGGGGAGGATAAGGTCTTCTTTTATAGAAGTGGAGTCAACAAAACATTTATGCACAATTATAAAGCTTTAATTGCCGCCATAATGTTTTTGTATTCATTGTCCATCAATACCATCCGTTACAACAGACTGAGTCAATGAAAACATTTACGCACAATTATTTGTATTAATTGCTGCCATAATGTTTTCCTTTGTGAAAACCTGATCTCCTCCTTATATAGAGTGCTCCGATAAGCAACTCGTTAAGTGATCAGTTCGACTCGTTAACTCAATTAGATCGCTTAAGCATCTAATTAGTCTAATGAGTCGATGGTGACTTGTTATATTTTAATTTAACTTATCAAGTCAATTAAAATACCAACGGGTCACTATTAAATAATCTTATCAAGTTATTAACCTATCTCGATTGCTTATTAGGTTCAATTGACTTAACAAGCTCAATTGTTCCTCATTCAAATGTCCATGTATATCTTTACAAATATATACTATTGAGAAATACATTTCTCAATTCACAAACCTTGTTTTATTTCATACATGAAATGTGAATATAGTTTCATTGTATGTGATCTCTCTAGGTTCAGATAATAGCAAGTTGTATAATAATAATTGATCAATTACTATTATTACAACGGTTGATGAGTAAGATCTAGTAATCGCTCATAACCACTTGAATCATCATGAGAACCCGAACTAGTAATATACAATTACTAAGGCGAACACTAAGTTCTAGTAATCACATTTAACCAATCAGGTAAATGAACTGATACACAATTGTCTCAATGGGAATAATAAAAGGATAATCAATATTAATTTATTTCCAACAAGACACTCCGATGCTTAAGTCAGTAAAGAAGAAGAGCGTCGTTCTAGAATATAGAGCGTGTAGTTATCAATTTAGGATTAAGTTACCTCAAGAATGAATAGTGGCTTGGTATTTATAGGCAAAGAAGAGAGAGAGGAAGGAAGGACATTATACCTTCACCTTGCGGATTATCTACATGTGTCTGGTGTAAATTATACTGAGAAGAATCCAAGGGCCGTCCATACGAATACCGCCTGCGGATCAGGTTTAGGCCCATTTAACTCCATAACCCATCAATGAGGTTATTATACATAAGATTCAAGTAGGATAGAATAAATGGGGAAGAGCTTCATTAGGAGTCTGTTGCATCAATATATACCGATAAATATTAAGAAAATGTTCAAAAATAAGAATGGTTCATTGATGAAGCTTGAGTGGCATGAATTAGGGACCAATAGGAGGACAATATCCATGTTGAATTTTTTCTTTCAAACTTTGCCCATCTACGAGAAGAAGATTGACATGTACGTGTTCTAATATGAACAATTAAAACGATTCACGTGACTTAAGCAAGTTTTATCTTTAGAGTAGATACTTTGTTAAACTAATTGCAACTTGGGATGGGAGAAAGAGTGAGAAAAATGAAATTCTATGATAATAAAATAAGGAGCAATGTTAGAAATTAAAGAATGATGAAAAGAGTAAATGAAGTAGACATTTAGTGTCTTGAACTTGGTGCTTTAATCTACAATTCAGTTCCTACACGTGGTACTAGAATATGCAGCCGACATGATAAAACCATTCTTATTTGTGGCATCAGCTTGGAACACCTTTACAAACCAAAATAAGCATGTTGTGTGTTATATTTCATGATCCTGACCGCTGATGTTTCTTCTTATGCAGCTTTGAGTTCCAACTTTGCTTTTTTCTTGCGGCTGATGAAAAATTTATCTTGATATCTCGCGTTAAAATTGTCAATGAGAAGCTCTTCAGCTTCTCTTTTACATACCACACATACCTGTTTATTTTCAACATAAGGTATGTGTTAATATCTGTTTTTTGTGGTTTTCTCCACATTTTTTATGTAACCTTAAGAAATAATGGTATATATGTTCATGTCCAAAACTTGTGACCTAATGATAATGTCTTTATAACATATCATTAACTTGGGGTTGGCTCGTGATACCATGTTAAGAGTCTATGAGATTCCAATCTAAATCCAATTGGCAATAGAGGGAGCATCACAAGATCTTATATATTGACCCGGGAGGACATCGACTTTCGATGTGGTAATGCATCTTAACACTCCCCCTCACGTGTAACCCAATCGTCGACGGAATTTTTCTCGCCGGAATTACTTGTCGGAACAACATCGGCGAGGTTACATGTGCCTCATTAACTCGGGTTTGGCTCGTGATACCATGTTAAGAGTCTATGGGGTTCTACTCTAAATCCAATTGGCAATAGAGGAAGTAGTCCAAGATCGTATATATTGACTAGGGAGGACATCAACTTTCGATGTGGTAGTGCATCTTAACAGTACTTTCATAACTTTTTTTGTCCAATTATGAATGTTAACCAATTGACATTAGGAGAGGGTACTGATTATGCCAACTTTGTCAGCGGTGAGGAGAATTGAAATTTTAGAAACACTTGATTATCTAACAACCTTTTACAGAGAGAGCGATTCACTAAGTAGGGAGATGTGATTACATTTGAATCCGAGGTATTTCCTTTTATTCCTTTTATTTATATTTATCAAAAGAGATTTATTTTAGTATTGTTGATGTGCAATTTTTGCACAGTACATGGTGAGTTGTTTTGACTCTTGTCAGACCATGAAAATACAGAATGAAGCTACACAAGTTCCTAACTCCTGAACTAATAACCAAGTTAAAACAAAATGGCAGTCAATTATGCATTCTAAATGTATTTTTATTTTTCAATTTAACATTATAGCTATTGTTCTTACATTCCACTATTAATGCATTCCGTTGTTGCAATCCATGTTGTGCAAACATTCTCTTATCAGTTGTCGCTTTAAGCTTCAGAAATTTGTTGCGCAACATACCGAATCTCAGATGTCAACTGAAGCTTTGCGGCATGAGAACCAGGTCAAACAGGGTTGCCTCACCACTAGATACTTTAAGCGCTTGTGCAATCGCACCACCAGTTTTTTCCTGAAAACAATCTTTTAAAATTGTTGAAGATATAGATGCATACATTCAATAATAATACACACAATAATTGTGTGTATGGTTTGGCTCAGTGTTGGAAGACTTTGAACACATCATATTGTGAAGAGTGTTTGAGAAAAGCTGGTCAAGATTTGAAAAGTTGTTTGCCAAAAGGAGAAGGGAAAGCATTATATACTGGTTGTTATTTAAGATATTTTACAAGCAAGTTCTATAACGATCCACCTACAAGTGCTAAGGGTGATTCTGGTTAGTTTGTCTTTCTGAAACATTTTTCGTTGTTGTCTTTTGGTTACCTGTAATACATGTACAAGTTCGGACTCGATTTGCTAGTTCATTGACTACTCTTGTTACTGCTGTTAGTAAATTTCCATTTCTTGTGGTGCGAACGATTTTCTGTTCTCGGGATAAATCAAAATGACCCATTTCATTACCTACGCTTCTTATCAGTTTTAAGTAGTAGATAGTGTTTGCACAACTTGTTGGTTCAATCAGGAAACATATTCCATGTTATCACAAGGGTAAGGTTGCCTACTATCCCCTGCAGCCGTACATTTGATGCTTAGATCCTTGATGCTAATTGTAAGCATATAATACTATTATATTAACATCTTTACACTCTAAATTATATACACATCGATAATAATACAAGGATATACCTTCAAACTCTAATTATAAACATGAACATATATGTGGTACATATCTTGATTCATAATATGTAAAATTGACGAAGATGAACAAGTAGATGCTTCTTGCTTCTCTCCTATCTACTCTTTATAAATTTTTATATTGTACTTTAGATGGTGTGTACAAATGATGCATAGACCCCCTTTATATAGTCAAGGATATAATGGCCTTAATAATTGCATACTTATGTATATGCTAATAAGAGAGAGGAGATGGTGGACCATATTAAACACCCACTAATTCTAATATTTAATATATAATAACCATCACATTAAATCTCTTAATATTAGAATTAGGATATTACATGGACCATAAAATAGATTAATATTCGAAATAATCTAACACATCGAACCAAATTATTCGGGCAGTTCGGCACGAATTCGCCGAAAATAAAGTGATAAACGTAGAATCAAGCTTCTCATTTTGATGTTCGACCATTTATTCGGCTCGGCATTATTCGGCTTTAGGATGACAGAGCGGAAGTAGAATCTTCCGATGTTCGGTATTATTCGGCTCGTTTACAGCCCTAACTCGCTGCAGTACTATATTAGTTAATTAAGAAATCATGTTTTGTAATAGGCCAGCCTCAATAGCTAATTAAGACAACATCTTTTGTTATTATCGATGCATATATAAAGGCATCACGGGTATAAGTTAATCATTTTTTGTATGTACTAAATATGATTGTTTTGCACCTTCTAATATAAACAATTTCTAGTTAGACCCGAACTTTCATTTACAAAAGATTTGGCCGGACGGTTGCAGGGCCCTTGTTAGTAGTAATACCATATACAAATGGCCTTGTGTTGAATGTCATTAATTTTATTAGTCAATAATATATCTTTTAGAGTCTAAATTACGCATGTACTTCAAATTTGGAGCACATATGTATTCAAATATATTTTTGTAGAGCATATATATTAATGAAAAAGATGATAAGTGTTAGTTGATGTTAATGACAAAAATACCCTTACAAAAATGTAAAAAATTTCGAAAAACCGCGAGTTGTACCTAAATAACGCGTTAGTGACCCAAAGTATATATAATACCCAACATGAGTGATCGAAAGTAATACAAAGTCATACTAGGGTGATCGACTATTATTTTTTAACAAACGTGATCAATGAAGCCATTTGCTCTAAAATTTATATTGTCCGATTCTTTTTCTAAAGTACTTTCATAATATTGATTTTTCAAACTTTTCAATAATATATACTAAAGAATAGTTGAAGGTCAAACATTTATCATGACATGTGAGAAAGACAAATTTTGGATTGATTTAAGTAAAATTTATAAATATTGTAGTTACCTAATTCTATTAAATATCAAATAGAATAATTTTTTTTCTAAATAGAACAAATTATTAATCGAGGTTAATGCTTAAAACGAGTAAAATAGGGTACTTACCGAGTAGAGTAGGATACTCCTGTACCGGCTCGACTTGACACGTTTCCAGCACGAGTGGGATTTCCCCCCAATATAAAACTCATCCGGCGGGAAATAATGTTAATGTGTATGGTCAGGCATCCAGGAGGTACGTATGCAACCCTAACAAGCTAGCATCTTTTAATTTAATTCGCCTTATTTATTAACGTAAATCTATCAAAAATTACTAATTCAACAATAAATCTATTTATTTCTCACTTCGATTTTATTAATAGTAGTACTTTTTACCTTTTATTATTTTTGGGTAATTATTTTAGGATAAAAACTCACTTACTAATTTCACACTATATTTAATTAATTCTCCATTTTTTGTGTGGTTATTTTTGGATAATAATTTATTAATCAGGGTTTGTGAAAATGAGTGATACATTTGATGATGAAGAAGCTGAGCAAACGATTTCAATTCAAGATTACCTCGACCATGTCGAAGATCGCGAGCTGGTATATAAATATTTTTGTTTTTTCGGTTTCGATTTAGTTTAATTTATTTAAAGTTTGTAAATAAGGTAAATTGTAGTGTATTTATTTGTGAACTGGTATGTTAATTGTAATTTTGTTGAAACTTTTGTTTTCGGATTTAGTTTCATTTTATCTGAATTTTGTAATAATTGGAATTATAAGTGTATTTATTTGTGAAGTGGTATGTTTATTGTTTTTTTAATAATGGTTTTCAGAGTTGGTTCAATTTGTTTAATGTGCTGTACCATTAACACTATAATTATGATACGAATCGAAGTTTTATGTGTTAATTAAAGGTTTAAGGTCCGTTACATTTGACAATAGAAAATGAAACCGGACGATTTTCATGTGAGGGAGGGAGTATTTGGTACATTAAGTAGTGGTAGTACTTTGGCAAGTGGATAAGTATGTTTACGCAGTTAGTATTTGGGGGAATGCTACCAAGGATATTTATCGGTAGAGTAAGTGGCGGCAAAGTGATTAAATTTATGCCTAGCATATTGGTATTTGGTTGAATGCTGTTATTTTAAAAAAAAATTAAGTACTGGTAGTTTTTTGTGAAGTCGATAAGATTTCGTAGTTGGTATTTGGTGGAATGTTCACAAAGATATTTATCAGTAGAGTAAATGGCAGAAAGGTTATTACATTTACACTTAATATTTTGGTATTTGGTGGAATGTTTGAGCGTCAGTCTGCTTAAACCTATTTTACTCCACGTCATAATTTAGTGTCTTTTGTTTCGTGTCAAGGCTTCCTTACCATGTCCTTTTCTGATCTTTTTGTGTGGAAGGAAGCGGACTTGGTATTGGGGGGTGATGAAGGAAAGGAGTGCACCTATACCAAAGGGTACATGAAAAGGCAGGCAATTTTCTCTTGTTTAACATGCACACCTGAGGGAAATGCTGGTGTGTGTACTGCTTGCAGCTTGTCCTGTCATGAAGGCCATGAGGTATGCGCTTCAAAGGATTTTTGTTGTTGATATTTTGGTACAGTCAATATCAGTTTTACGTGTATGTTTTTTAATTTGTTGTTATGTAGAGTGAGATATAGCTCTCATATCTTGATGGATTATGTATAGTTATGCTTAATCAGTTCATAGACTTGCGATTTTCCATTTTCTAAATCACCCTATGTTGTTACGGAAGCCAATTAGGGTGAGGACAACATTTCAAAATTCTACCACCCTCATTAGCCCCTGCGTGCGGGCCCAACGAGCACAATGAAGGAGTACAGTTTAATTTATCTGTCGCTAAGTCTTAGGTCCTCTGATTTAAGCATGTGTTGCCTATAAGAAATAAGAAAACAAATAAAGGCAAAGAAAGGGCTTGTACGAAAACTATTAGGAAGATCCTTTAAGGTTTTGTTTATTCAAGTGATTTGTTTGTTTGGTTACAACTCGTAAGTAACCGACTCTATGTAACATAAATTAACTAGTTGGATTGATTGATGTAACATTATATAAATATTACTGCTTTCATCTATGCGATCGTTTATTGTGTTTGTTAACTTCCCAGATAGTTGAACTGTGGACAAAAAGGAACTTTAGATGTGATTGTGGGAATTCCAAATTTGGGACATCATACTGCAAACTATTCCCAGGAAAAGATGTTGACAATACTGAGAATTCCTACAATCATAATTTTAAGGGTCTATACTGCACTTGCAGTCGCCCTTATCCTGATCCTAATATTGAAGAACAGCAAGAGATGACCCAGTGTATTATATGTGAAGACTGGTTTCATGACGAACACATGGGCCTTCTGTCCTGTGACCAGGTTTGTACGAGAGATCATTTGCGAATGATATTTTTCCTGTAGTCTTTCGTGTATATACAATATTAATAAAACATGATAGCCTTTTTCTTTATGCTTAAGTTCTGGCTTTCAAGCTAACCTGCATCCTTAAGGGGAACACAACTAAAATACTTCATTAACTTGGACTGATAATATTTTATTAATGCTATTTTCTTGGATAGTCATAGGGGGTGTTTGGTATGCTTTTAACTATAACCTAAAAGGCTTGAGTTCCAAATCTTTTTTGTCGTAGTACTTTGTAAGGTACTTGAAAAGCTCCAACCAAACACCTGAATAGCTCTAGCTGTTATAGCGAGTATATGGCCTTTTATCTCCTTTGATAGCAACTGGAAGCTACAGCTCAATTGTCATCTGCCATTGTCCAAGTATGTTGCCATATCAATATGTTCATTTATGTTGGGCTAGATCTTCTCTAATTGGGATATTGATATTAAATCCTAGTGTTGGTTTGTATAGTGTTTCTATCTGTTATTTTTACTGATCTTATCTGCAAGTTTGGGCGGTTTATTTGAATTGCTCTGTTTGTGTTCGTGTTCTTACTATTCTGTTTTGAATGTTTAAAGCTCCCAAGAGATGAGGAAGGGGAGCCTCTATTTGAGGATTTCATATGCCAGGGATGTTCTGTAGTCTTCTCCTTCCTCTCTCTTTATCCTCCAGCTGTTTGGGCAACAACCACACAGCGCAATCTGGCGAATATGACTGAAGATAAAGTTGAACAGCCTCTGTCATCTGTAGTATCTGCAGGGGTTGTTGAAAAAAGAAGTTCTTCACTTGCAAATTCCCTGATGGTTAATGAACCTGCAAGTACTTATGTTGAGAAAGTTTTAGTTGGGGAAGTGAATGAGGAAGATGGATGTCTAAAGTCATGTACACAGAGTGCTAGTTCAAGCGGCAAATGCTTTCTCGGAGTGGATGTGTTCGAAGTGGCAGTCAGTTCAGAGAGAAGTAATCCTTTGTTTCTCTCAAAGAACTGGAGGGAAGTCTTGTGCAGGTGTGAACGATGTGCAAACTATTACATCCTGAAGAAAATTAGTTTCTTGCTCGATGCAGAGGACTCAATTGCCGAGTACGAGAAAATGGCTACCCAGAAGAGAAATGAGAAGTTGCAGAAGGAAGAGGATGTTGAACAAAGCTTACTCAACAATCTGGACCATGTTGGTAGAATAGAGTTTCTCAGTGGCGTTGCTGATCTGAAGAATGAGATTCAGACGTTCATGGTATATTACTATTGACGTATTAATTCCTGTTTCCGGTTTTACCCAAAACGGTTTATACGTATACCTGTATATTATTAAAGTATTAATTCCAATACTTTCCTGAATACTTCCTTCGCAGGGTTCTCTTGACCCTTCTAAACCTGTCACATCTGCGGACGTCCAGCAGATCTTTGAGAATCTCGCCAAGAAGCGCAGGCGTATGTTGTAAGCTATGGAAACCCAGAATGCTAGTTTGCTTTAATTATGTAACTGCAGTGGCAGAGCCTTGTGCGGTTGCGCGTAACTGGGTGAAAGGGAGCATGACTCCCAAGTCCCAACAGCCTTTTAGTATGTTCTTCCTCCCATCAGTATATTATCTGGAGATCTGTAGTTTGTGTCATCAGAAGACTTTTTAACTTATCTATCGTATAATAATGTTGGTCTAACCGTCTCAAGGAAGAAACCTCTATTTTGAAATGGTTTCTTGAAACGCAATTACTTTTTAATTGGTTATTAATTTATATTTTTAATGTACTTTTTTATTTTTATTTTATTTTTCTTAATCTATGTGTAAATTGTTAGAACAGCCAGTAAAAATGAACACAGTGAGCATTTACAAGTGTTTGGCCATATTTAGCTCTAGCAAAATCAAAATTACTTTGGTAATATCACAACCTTTTCATTATTCAACATTTATTAGAATGCCTAAATTTTCCCCATTTTAGGGCTATATAGAAAATTCACTTTGTTATGGTCTAAATGCAACTTTTATTCATCTTCTTCAAAATTGTGAAACCGTGACACTAAACTTCCTATGTATCCTTGCACTGGAGTATAGGGAAGAGGTAAAATCGCAAGACGTGCCTCACCTGATCAAGGGATTAGAGGTTGTTTGTTAATCATTTCTTTAACAAGGTCCCAAGTTACTGGTAATTCACACTCTAATTTTCTACATGTTGACTTATCCTCGAAGTAAGAATGTAATTCACTCATAATAATTATTTCATGTCATTTGTTACGGTATACATGTAATTGTCCATTGTTAATTATCTTTTCACCATTTGGGTATTAATTTTTTGGTTTATTTTATGTCATTAGTTAATTTTTATTGTTATAGATTTGATCATGAATGACTATATTCTAGGATGTAGAGTAACGGATAAACTTATCTTGATTGATTCAAATAATGAAAATGTTAGGTTTAGAAACGATGTCGGTTAGAGTAGACTTTAATATTATTTTTTTAGGATAAAACAGTATCATTCTCAAAAAAGTTGTAATTTGCACCACTCTTGACTCCAACTATTGAAGATTGACAACTTCATCTTGATTTAAAAGTTATCATATTAGTAAAATAAAATCAATATTGAAAAATTTATATTTTGATATATTGTCATTCATGATAAGTGTGTGATAAAACTACACTTTAAACAACAAAATGCTTAACATATGAACTAAAGCTTGAAGTAGAGTATCCATAGCAATAGACGTTAAGCAACATGGGGATGTAGCTCATATGGTAGAGCGCTCGCTTCGCATGCGAGAGGCACGGGGTTCGATTCCCCGCATCTCCACATAACTTTTTTCCAAATGCAAATGTCGCCTTCTCCTCGTATCTCACTTCCCATAATTTCTCTAATCCATTTATTTTATGAGAGAAAATGTCAACAATATAATCTTTGTTCAATAAAAAGTGTATCTCAATGTTTATGTTGTTTATAATGTCTATCTTTAAGTATTTTTCAATTTATTTGATTGAAAGCTTAGTGGCATCCGGCCCAACCTTTCATGTAAGAGGTCATGGGTTCGAACCTTGTTGGAGACATATTTGTCTCATATTATACTCTAACTTTCTATTAGTTAGCAATTTCTGTATTCATGTTTGTAATATCATTGTAGTCAAAATTCATCGCTAATTATCAAAAAAAAAAAAAAAGTATTTTTCAATTTATTTATTTAGATTTTAAAAAAGTGTAAATGCGTCACACTAACAGGCTCTACGTACCTCTGTTTTAGAGTTTACGAAGGAAGGTAAATCGCGGAAAGTATGTCACCTGACCAGGGGATTAGAGCTTACATGTTAACCACTTCATTAACAAAAAGTTGGTTCATTACGAGAGTCGAACCAGGGTGTGTAAAAGAGGAGATGATGGTTTCGGGATTTCTGGACTAGTAGACCTTTCTAGTCGGGCTGAGGAAGATTTAGGATCAACGTTTCTTTCCGGACTTAGCAGAGCTTGTGTTTGTTCCGTGGAGATAGTTCTTTTGAGTAACTTTATAGTGATATGCACGGACATCTTAAGAGCCAGCGTATGCTTGATAATTGGAGGAACCATGGTACCTGAAAGTGTGGTTGGGGTACGACCACTAACACTCCGATGCTTAAGTCTGTAAAGGTTCACATGAAGTGTTAGAGCGATATATCTCAAAGCACAATAAGAAGTACGTTACCTTGTTAAAGTGCAACTTTTTCATTAACATAAGGAATAAGAGTGAGAATACTTGTACCTTCGGCTCCTAGGAAGAAGAGACTTGTCCCCATTCTGGGAAAGATTCGTATCTAAGGAGGAGGTTCGGGCCATTCACTGGATTGAGATGGGGAACGCACTGACGTGGCCTTAGGGATGTGTAGGGCTCAATCATTTTCCTCCTTTATCTGCTGGTGTGAGGGTTTTGTCTTGGAGATGTTTCTCGAAGTTTATGTGAGAACACCAAGAGATAGATACATGCCTTACTAATCGATTTAACACCGCCCTTTGAGTCCTCCATAACTACTCATGTGCGAGTCTTTACCTCCAGAGACGGACCCCTTTGGTTGCTATAAAAAGTATGTTATGATATTCATTTTTACTTTCATATCTTAGCTTCGTCTCCAAAGTTCCTAAATTCTCTTTGCCACTGTTCACTTCCATCTACACACAAATCACCTAAGGAGGATGTTCGGTCCATTAACTGGGTTGAGATGGGGAACGTACTGACGAGGCCTTAGGGATGTGTAGGGCTCCATCATTTTTGTCCTTTATCTGCTGGTATGAGGGTTTTGTCTCAGAGACGTTTCTCGAAGTTTATGGGAGAACACCAAGAGATAAATACATGCCTTACTAATTGGGTTAACACCTCCCTTTGGGACCTCCATAACTACTCATTTGCGTGCCTTTACCTCCGGAGACGGACCCCTTTGGTTGTCTATAAAAGGTATGTTATGATATTCATTTTTACTTTCATATTCTAGTTTCTTCTTAAAAGTTCCTAAATTCTCTCTGCCACTGTTTACTTCCATCTCCACACAAATTACCTAAGGAGGAGGTTCGGCCCATATACTGGGTTGAGATGGGGAATGCACTTCAATGCGTTAGGGGTGTCTAGGGCTCCATCATTATCCTCCTTTATCTGTTGGTGTCAGGGTTTCGTCTGGGAGACGTTTCTCGAAGTTTATGGGAGAATACCAAGAGATAAATACATGCCTTACTAATCAGTTTAACACCACCCGTTAAGACCTCCATAACTACTCATTTGCGTGTCTTTACCTCCGGAGACGGCCCCCTTTGGTTGTCTATAAAATGTATGTTTAACACCTCCCTCTAGGACCTCCTAGATCCTCTCTGCCACTGTTCAAGAAGCTTTCAAGTTTAACCTCCATTGTGTTGGAATATCTTGTTTTCACCCTTGAACTTCTTAATTCTGGTAAGAGTTCCCAGTTTACTTTTGTTTTTGGATTGTTCCAAATTGATGGTTTTTTCTTCATGTCCTAAAATGGTTGTCCACTTTTTTGGAGAACCTTAAGAAATGTTTCTTACTTTATCTGGGAATTGAGGCCCCTTCATCCTATTTGTTTCCTAATCTTTTTCATTTTTTTTCTTAAACATTGCATTTTGATATAGTGTTCCGATTTGAAGGCTAATGTTTTTAAAGAAGAAACCGTTCGAATCCCCCCTAAATCGTTTCAAAATTATTTCAAGCTTTCGTTTTATGACTTCTATCCAACTGACAACTTTGTACTCTCCCAATGAAAAGATGTTGAGTCATTAATACTAACATTCACTGTCTGGCTTCACAGGTATAAACTTGTATGGAGCGAACTAAGACTTATGAGACCCAAACTATGTTCCACTAGGAATTCGTCTCCTCCTCCGTTGGCTAGGAATTGTCTTATGCCCCTGTCATTAAGGTAATAAAGACAGAACGTAATCCATCGTGAGTCTCATCCTGACCTCAAGGCACAATGACGGTCACGTTAGATATGTTTAAGACCCCATCTTTTGCTTTAGGTAAGCTTTTTAATGGGGGGGGGGGGGGGCGATATGTGATGTTTGTTGGTGGTGGTAGGTGAAGGTTGGTGGTGTTGTTTTTGTGTATAAGAAGAAAGTTGGTTGGTGGTGGTGGTATTGTAAAGAAGAAAAAGCAGAAGAAGAACAACAACAACAACAGAAAGGGTGGGGGTTATGGTGATGTCGGTGGTGGTGGAATACTAAAGAAGAGAAGAAAGAAAAAAAAGGAATTCACATTAAGGGTAAACTAGACATTTCAATGAAAGAGAATACTCAAATCAAAGAAATATGGGGAGAGTAAAAATTAAAAAAAAGGTGGGGGAAGGGGCAATCTTCCAATTTTGTTTAATTTTCCCCTCCCTTCCATCCTCACATTCCTCATCTCCTCTTCCACAGTCCACTCCATTGTATCCACACCAAAATAATTCCATATGACAATTTTCTTGCTATGCTCCTCTTCTCTCCCCCCCTCCCCTCTTCCCTTTACCAACCATACTCACAAATTCACCAATACCAACTTCTTCTACTTTCCTTTTCTCCCTCTTAAACTACCCAACAAAACCTTCCATCTTTCAACATGTACATCTTCCAACACCAACAATCAACTTGCCCAACAAACTCAACCCAACTACAGGTACTTATCTACCCATTTCAACTCAACCAATCATCTTCTTTTCGTTTTCACGTGTCAAACTTTCATCGTCAATTACTTTCTATATGAAGAAAAATAATATTATGAAAATATTTTTAGATACAAGTTCGACGGAATAAAGTAATAATAAATATGAATTGATTATCAATTTGGTAGGAAAAGGTCCATTAGTATCTTTGGAGCATGTTATAATGTTAAGACTATGGGGCTCCATGAGTAGACCGGTTCGGTAACAGGCCTACTCCTATGCCCCCAACTTTTTCCATGATCACATGCACGATAAAACGAGGTGCACTAACATCATCCCCTCGTATCATTTGACATATTTAATGTGGATGGGCGCTCACTAGTATAAAAAGGCACTTAGACAGCGCTCAAAAACGCCTTAGGCAGCAGAAGAAAACGCATTTATGAAAACTGCTGTCTAAGTGAAGAGACCTTATCGCTCCTACAATAGTACAACAACTTAAAAAAGCAGAAATAATGAAGTGACTCAAGAAAGTGCGGATTTGTTGTTGTTGTTGTTGATGTTGTTGTTTATCATGTAGCTCGATGTCTGAGTTGCTGGATGGAAGATTGGTGAGTGATGTTTTAGCAGCAAAGGATGCAAATGAAGTGTTGGATATGATTGCTGAGAAAACCAACAAGATCAGTGGCATTTTGAGCAGTTCGGATTGTGGGTTGATTATTGCAGCAGCTCTTGATCGTAAAAATGCTGATTTGGCGCTCTCTGTTTTCTCCTCTATGCTCTCCTCCACTTTTGATCCTGGTATATCTGACTTTTTCTTTCGTCAATGTCCTATCGACTCAAAGATTTTATAATTTTTGGCTCGTGGGTATAATGAAATAAATTTGTACTTTTCTTATCGATTGTGAAGTAGTACATAGTATTTCATTTCATTATTAGGTCAATTTGGAAGCATGCTATCCGACTCCCTTAAGCATGACCCTCTTCATAAGCATTGAAGCATGTCGTTGTTGTTATACTCAACTTTTATTGGTATGGAAGTTTTAGTTAAATTCAAGTCAAATGATTGGGACCCTTACAACCAAAATTATCATGGGGTTATGTTTTATGAATACCAATATGTTGTGTTTCTAAAGATGCTCTCGCCTGAGTGGGGTACGATGTTCTTGGTTAGATAATTTGCAAACCTTACATTTTATAATATATAGGTTGTTTCCGCACTGATTCAAGATGAACTACAAAGTAGTGTTGCCACTGTAATGAACCATTTCGATTTGTTCCATTATATCCTAGAATATAAGATGTTTAACTCCATAGGACATTGAAATGGTGGTATTTTTTAGGTGATAAAGATGAGTTACCTTTACTGTAAGTATTTGACTATAACTAGCATGGCTAAATGCTATATCTATTTCTGATAAATTTTTGAAAGTCTCCCATGCTTAGAGGGGACAGTTGGAGGCGACAAGGATGAGGTAATCAGGAGATGGAGATGGTCAAGGCCTGATGTACAGACCTACAAATTGTTGGCCCAAGGTCTAGCAGAGTCTTTGAGAGTTTCAGATGCCCTCAAAATCATCGGGTATGTTTGCCGAGTTGGGGCGTCTCCAGGCGAAGAGGTATGAGTCTAATGTCCTCCTCCAATACCCCCACGGAACCCGTTTTTTTACTCTGGACATAATATTATGTTAAAAAATCACTATACAAACTTGGCCTCTAATACCATTATATATTAGGAGAATGGCCTCAAACCAATTGCTAGTAACAGGAATAGCGTAAACAAAAACACATCAATCCTATTTCTCCGAATGAAACTTATTGATACATATTAAGTTTGACTATCCCCTTGCCTTGATTTTAAGCGTACCTCTGCGTATCACTGCATAATATTGACTTGTTGAATGGTTGAACCAACGTCTTAATGTAAATGCGGGATGTCCATAATCTAAGTTACTCTTATCTTGCTGCGGGTAAATTGAAAATGCCAAATCATGTTTGAGCATGAGCCTTCATATCTGTCATAGAGGGTTTGAAACTTTTTTATGCACACAAGTATGATGAAACTATTGGCTTGCAGCTACCGAGTACATTCGATTCTGTAATAGCTAAGGGCATCTATGCAGGTTTCTTTTGGAAAGGTAATAAAGTGTCCAAGTTGCAAGGTTGCTGTTGCTGTTGCTCAGCCTCAAAACGGTATTCAGGCATGTACATTTATTGGAAAAATGTCATTACATGTAGTGTACATGAGTTCCATAGTTTTTTCATGTTGATATATTAGCAATAGATTCACAAAGGAATCTACTTGGGATGGTCTGTACGACTGTTTCTTATATAGCCAAATTCATCTTCGGTCGAAGTTTACCTGTAGTGTCAACTTAAACAGAATTTTTTACTCCTTTTCACAAGCATATAACATTTTTTTGTCCTAATCTAAATTTTTACAGTTCTGATTCCGCAGGTTGTCTCATGTTCCAAATGTCGCTATAAGTATGAGCTTTTTTCTGGAAATATCTACAGAATAGAGTCAGAGGAAATTAGGTTGGTCCTTATAATTTGCCACAATGCTAGAAGCATTTTTCTCTCATCAAATGCTTTGCACTCTTCTGTTTACATTGGCTGCGTTTGTGGATGATGTTGATCTTGAGATATTCACTTTTCCTAAGGATATCCTCCTGCCGATCGCAGCATGAACGTTCCAGCATGGAGAAGGGGACTAGGATTTTTGCAAATAGTGAAGCAAAACTTTCCAGCTGCTGTTCATTCAATAGTGGTACTTCTCTTCACACAACATTATTTAGTTAATTCTTATTGAAACTCTTATGATTTTTATTTACCTTGTGTAAGATATTCTTGTTCCATCATTGCAATTATCAATAATGTTTCTCATTTTGTGATTATCCTGTGTGTATGAATTGAAACGAGACTAGTTATTGGTTAATCTAATTTTTTGTGATGCCCGGGCGAAGTCTTTCTCCATTCGTGTGACATGTTTCAATTCTGACTCGAGAAAGATTTATCTGCATGGTTTTCAGGTAGAAACACCATCTGGTGTGGCACGGACACATAGGTTTGCAACTGAAACAGCGGATCTTCCTGCACAAGAAGGAGAAAGAGTGACTATTGCTCTTGCAGCTCCAACAAATGTGTATAGAGAAGTTGGCCCTTTGAAGTTCAGTCCAAAGGACCCCAATTATTACCCTGGAGAGCCCTTGTACCTGACAAATCACAACGATGGTCGAGAATCAGCATTACTTAGAGCACCTGCTAAAGACAGACAAACATCCTTATTGAACCCATCTACCCTTTTTCCTCTTCTTCTGATTCTCGCTACAGGGGACGTTGCTTCAGGAATCATAAATCCTGACTTGCCACAACTAATTTCTGTGGCTGCCGTTTCTTCAGTCGCTGTTGGAGCAACTTTCAATAGTCTGGTTCTTCCTCGGTTCAATAAGGTTTGTCTTATAGACTTTTGCTGTCTTATAACTGGTGTTAATTGAACATGTGGCACAATTTTTTCGTCCTTCTGGTTATCTATATTTCCCCCCGTTATAAATGGATAACTTTCCTATGAAAAAGCTGAACTATCATAAGAGTGTTATTTTCTAAAAGTATTTTAGTGTCATCTTCCTTTGCAGCATTTGACATGTATTGTTTCTGTTGAAGCTTCCTGCAAAATTAGTGGATTCAGTTGCGTTTAAGCAACAACTTTTATCCCAGTATGACATTCTGCAATTCCGCATCAAGCAGTTGAAAGCCGCAGCAGAGAATGAGGTAATATGTAATTTCTGATACAACGTTAATTACCTTCGCACATTCAATGCTTTCACTTGAAATACAAATTTACAAACTTCGACTATTAAAAGATAGAATCAATTTTTTATTTATTTGGTGGAGTTTACAGGTCTCTTAAATTTGTTTATATCTTCTACTATCACAGTTATTTCCCGGCATTTCTATAGTTCTCATTTGTTCGAATCTTCTTAGATCTGGATGTTGGCACGCATGTGCCAGCTTGAGAACAAAATTGTTGCTGTAGGAGAGCCTTCTTACCGGTAATCGCTAGATGCTTCTATAATGCTCAATCTTTTTGTTGTATAATGACTTTACATCTGAACAGGATAGCTCTTCTGCCAAGCTTGTTATATTGTTGTACTTCTTGATTTTAGTGCCCGAAGGAGTCGAATAAGAAAAGTGAGAGAAAGCTTGGAAAATTCGCTTCATAGAAGAATTGAACTAATCGAAAGCTATGCACGAGTAAGTTATTGTTTATGCTATGTGTGTTGATGATTATGCGCCTAACGTTTTCTTAATTAACGTTGATGTTGGTTTCCTAGATCTCATCAATGATAGAAATTGAAGTGGAGATGGACTCAGATGTTCTTGCAGCTGAAGCAGCTAGCGACACAGTACGATTTTATTTGCAGATTTAGATTCGATTATCAAAGTTCATCGATTTAGATCAGGCAAAGTGATTTTGCATCTTTATGGAACAATTTTGAAATTTCCAAGCTAAGCTCTTTGATGAACTTCTAGTGTCCTCCAAACTTCACAGAGCACGTTATTCTCTCGTAGAGCTTCAGTTGCCGGTAGAATGTGCAAATAAATAATCTGGAGAATTTCTTTTTCGTATTTGCAGGAAAGTATTGCTGAACAGATAGAGCAAATTATGGAACTGGAAGATCTCGAAGAGGTATATTTCCCTCAGTTTTAGCTTTCTTACTGAGATAGATTATCGAAGTGCCTAGCGAGTAGCTCAATTATACATAACGGTGAGGTACATTATATGTCTATCGAAATGGTTGTTTATGATAAACATACAAAACACAGAAATGGAGGCTACAAGCTGAAGCAAACGACGAGGCAGAAAGACTTCTCAGGTCTGAAAGTAATGTACAAGCTGAACAGGTAGAGAGATAACTCAAAACCATGCATATACATGTGCCCTATAGATCAGTGGCATGATCGTCTGCCATGATGTGATCCGAATGCTGCATCGTTTTCATTGTTTTACAAATAGAGTAACGACGCCCTACACTAGAAGCTAGCCGCTTTGTAAATACCTTGTGAAATAGTACTGGGGCAATTCAAAATTGTTTTGTGATTGTTCATCTTTCACCAACATCACACAATATTGATCATTATATATACTAGTTTTGATGAGTTGCAACTTCTATAGATCAAATACAAAAAAGTAATGTATCTGCTCTCACAACATATCGAAACAGATAAATTCTAGACAATTAGACCATAGTTATCGTGATTTACCCCCTCACCATTGTTAGATATTTGAGAAATTTGGGGTGTGTCCATCGTGACCTCCAGGTCACAATGGAGTCTTGACATAAACCTATCATGAGCTTTCCATCGTGATTTGAGGTCACGATGGCGATGTTTTCTGTAATTATTGAATTTTCTAAACATTACTTTGCAAATGGTAATTGTCGATTAATGAATTTTGACGTGAAGACAAGTGTCTATTTGCATGTTTTTGATACATCCAATGGGTGACAGTTAGAATATATATCATTAACGCATTAGAAAATCAGCATATAAAGAATTCAAGGCAAGAAGAAAAGTGGTATCTTCTTCTTGCTCTCAAGCCCCATGAATTTTCTGCACTACATAAAATAGTATCAACCTCTCAAATCCTCGTCTTGTCCACGAAGAACATTCCTACATCAAAAACAGTTCTTTAGGGAAGTTCCCGGGGACTCAATTCAAGGAATTCTTGTTTTCATTTGATATAGTTTTCTGGTTTTATGGTGTTAGACATCAATCTTTGTAATAATAGTTTGTAGTTTGCCTTGTTGTATCCATTGTTGTTTTACATTCAAGATAGTAGGAAAATCTTCAACAACTTCTTAATGCCTCGACCTAGGGGACATGATTACGTCTTCTGGAGCAGAAAAGATAAGGCACGTCAAATACTTACTCCTTCATACCCCTTGCAAGAATGAAGTAAAAGCTAACCAAGAACCTCAAGGTTCCTCAGATGTTGTGAGTAGAGGCTCCTTACCACCGGCATCAGACTTTCGGGGAGAAGCTTCGCAGTTTGATGAGTAAAGAACATAATGTTGCACAATGAAGAGAAGATCAAACAATACAGACACCTGGATGATTCATTCACGAAAACAAAGCGAGCGTAAGGAAGCATGTCAAGGAATTTCAGCAGACCACAACACATTCATTACAAAAGAGTTCAGAGGGTTGATTGATCATACCAATGAGAGTAGGGTCTTCCCTATGTTTCCATAAAAGTTAACCCACGAATCTGCATGAAGAAAGACGAAAAAATTATAACAGAGGATCGGGGAGTTCATCGCCTCTGTGTTGCATACACTTACGAGTACAACTGAAATGTAACACACCTTGATCTATAGATTGAACAGCCATCTGAGCATAGCTTGCCACACCACCTAATAGATCAAGCAATATATTCCCGATACTAAACCCGATGGTGCTTTTCCGCTGGAAGTTCATAACAGCCTGGGGATTTATAAAAGTTCATCATATAGTATTTATTAAAATTAAAAGCGTGTATTCATGTAACATTGGATATTAATTTGCGGTTAGATAGCTACTAGGATTTAAAATTAAAACCTGAAAGTAATTAAGCTAGAAACCATGGAAGTTCATTGTGCAAAATAGCACAAAAGATCGATGTGGTCATAGGCATACGACAGTGAGCACTATTTTGAAATATGGTGAACACAATGGGCATTACTGAACTTTGAACATAAACATACAAATGGTTTTACAAATTTGGGATGAATAAAATCAAACAATTAGAAGACTGATCACGTAACTGAATCAATTAATTGAATATTTAGCACTTAACATCAAGCAACCACTACATATCCAAAAGCGTACATACAATAATCGATGCAGTGACAAATAAATGTCACTACTGTTGCTAAAAAGCCTGGCTGATGAAGAAGTAGGAGTTCATTTGATTTCCTCTTTAGTGGTCGAAAACATAAGCTCTAAATTTTCAATGGAAAGTAAATGTCTTTTATCAGTCAAGAATAGATTTTTCTACTTATTATTTTATTTTGGCTCTCAATTGCAGAAAGGGCTCATTCATATGACAGTTAGTATAGAAGTATAAACTGCACGAACAACATGTTATGCACTCGAGCAAAAATATGGCACTTCTATGCTCTAAATTAAACACTTTGGTCTATGGAGTATCAAGGGCGCTAGTGTTTGTTGCACTTTTGCTATAGCTTAATCATATCTAGAGACAAAATAGACACTACAAGAATCAACCCTTTGAATAGATATGATGACAAACATAAATGAACACTTGAAGTCGCAAATCGAAATCCTGACCTGAGGAATATATTTGATAACTGTCATGGTAACCTGCAAGAGGCTGCAAACATTGTTAAAGAACTTCATCATTATAAATGTTTAGGTTATAAGTGCTAAATGCTTAGTAACCAAACCAGCCAAAAATAAGGTTCAGTGCTGATCGGTCGAACTAGTAGAATGTGCCTTTTATTCATTTTAAATATAAAATAATCCTAGAGATGCATTCCTGGAAAATAATCGTAGAGATGCATTCATGAAAGATCATCATACTAAGTTTATCCTAACATCTTCCAGCTGTCTAACAACCTAGCTTTGATAGACGTATATTATATAGCCATAACTTAAATGTTAAAACAATGTTATGTGTTCGCATTCTCCAACAGCAATCAGCGAATAATGGCAAGGATAAAACATCTTACTTGAAGCAGGATACCAGCCAAAGCCAGGAGTGGCTGGGCAAGGCAAGGAACACACAAACTGCCGCAGATAACCATGCCACAAAAACTATTACCATACTTAGCTTCGACACTTTCTGATTTCCGCGCTGAGAAAATAAATTAACAAGTTAACAACATATTTAAATAACGGATGGTATTAGCGCCATACAGTTAAGTCTCTAAAAATTAACACTCGATTAATTAATAGCCTCTTGAAGGTAATAATTATCTCCAAGACAGATCCCAACTTGATAATTCAGTAACATTTATACTTCGGCGAATTGATAAATTATCATGGTCCTCCCTATATTAATGTATAGACAAAGCAAGAACGTTCATGGATAGGAGAGGAAATTCTATTCACCAAGTTACCTCATAAATTACAATTTGAAACAAAGTAAATGCAGTCAATAACACAGCATGTGCTGAGAAAGCTACATCATTTGCTGCAACAGGTATCATCTGCAATAAAGGCAAACAAATGTCAATGAAGTATCTAAGACTGAAAACACTCTCCACTCATTAAATCTCTAAGTTCGTACGCCCTCCATCATAAGAAGATTGTCCACTATTGGGTGCGACAGCCCCTATACCACAGCCCACCTCCCACATTTTAATCGGATTCCTTATTTTTTTAATATAAATTCTTTAGCAGGAGCAACATAATCTTTGGAAATCAATCCAATCCAACATCAGCATCAGAAAAAGGAAAAAAGGAATCCAACAACGAAGTATTATAAAACCTCATCTTTTCCATATTTTTGGCGGTACTGCTCCTGAACAGTAGAGCTGAAGAAAACCGAGGCGTTGTAGATGAGATAGGACGTGTGCTTGGTCAAATTAAGCAGCGCGAAATCAAAATTCAAACCCACCACGCTGCACAAATCATAGTACCAGTTAACAGAAAACTAATTCTGAAGCACAATTCAACTACAAGACCCAAAATCAAGATACCTCCATTCCAAAAAATATCATCTAGTTCGATTCTCAATCATCAAGATTAACAAACTTTACAACACACAACTTCCATTTCAATCAAAATTATCACTAATACTACAAATACACAATCTTTTCTATATGTTTCCCACCAAATATTGTATCACCTCCATCTCATTGACCCACATAATTTGATTTGAATCAAATTATCACGATACTTTCAACGCCTTAAAAACAAAACATATTTCCCACCAAATATTATACAACATTTCACAATACCACGCCCCAACTTCGAAAAATCTACCACTTACGAGGTAAAAGGAGTTCTGTTTCTGAAAATATGATTATAACATGTAAATAAATATTCGAGTCAATCATAAAAATTCAAAACCGAACAATCTTTTAATATATCATCATCCGGATATTACACAACATTTAATATTAAAGTGGTCATCAGTTCGAAAGTCACCCATTTAAGCAAAGTTAAAAGGTCGGATAATCCACGACCTTATCATATTATAAGTTATGTTTTTGAAATACTATACAGCATATAAAAATAAATCCTACGCTATCGAGGGGAAAATCTACATTACAACGGGACAGAGACATCAATTTTTATTAATATGTCTTGTCAGAACTAGAATCCACGACCACCGATAGGCCAAGGCCACGGGTTATAAATTTTGGTAAATAAATGATGAAAAATGAGACCTTTTGCGTCTGAAATTCAAGATGACTTGAGGGTAGAAGCTGATGGACCAAGCAAAAAAAGCAATCCAACCCAATAAGTTGTACATAACTTCCATAGAAATTGAATTCCATGATGCCATAATTCTTATCTTGTGCTCCAATTATTTGATGGGGAATTTTCTGATTTTCGGGTTATAAATGAAACAAGTGAAATGATGATCAACCACTAGCTCCTATTTGGTCTACTCAACTTCGATAATTTGTATGGAATCCCGGCCAGATGCATCACTATTGAAAATTGCGAGGGACACGTTATGGCGTGTTTGGATCAAGGTAAATTATATGTAATAGAATTTATCCATTTTAATATATATATATATATATATATATATATATTTTTTTTTTTTTTTTGTAAATTAGCGATAAGATGGTCAAGAGACTTTTCCACTAGGTTATTCGATTAACTCTTCCATTTTAATATTTTTAGAGTGGGCACTCACCCAAGATTACCTATGACTTTTCTCTAAAATCAACTTCACATATTGACTTTATCAAATTTGGGAACTATTTTTAGTTTTTTTCACAAAAGCAGATTTCCTATTTTATACTCGTCAAATAAACTACTTTTCTAATTTTAGCTCAAAATTTAAGATAAATTCAAATTATTTAAATGTTGAAGATAAATTCAAATTATTTTAATATTAAAATTATAAAATTTGAAATAAATTAATATTAGTTTTTATTTGAGAAAAAAAGATAATAATAATAAAATTTAAAATAAATTTATATTTTTAAGTTTCAAATAAATTTTTAGCTTCAATATGAAAGAAATTAATAATTAGAAGATTTTATTTTTGAAAAAGAAGAAGATGACAATTATAAAATTTGAAATGAAATGGCAAAAGTTGATGCAATGTATGAGAATTGGGAACTTAGAGGGAGTCCCAATCTTTAAGATTTATTATAAGGATCCCTGAAATTTTAATGTGGGTCAGGTTAGTATAGGGATTCTGAAAAGGCTGTATATTGTTAACTCCCACCCTATTTTAGTGGGAACACAAACAATATATTTTATTGTGGGAAAATATAATTAATTATGTGATTCTCCTCTATTTCTCTCGCATTTGAAGGGAGAAAATTTAAGGGTAACCAAGGGTAATTGGAATGGATTAGTGGTAATAAATTCTCCTAAGTATAAATAAAATTTAATTCTCAAACACAATAAAATATTAAATTCTCTTCCATTTCCCCTCATCGTCCCCAAAACAAACATAGTGTTAAACTCTTTTTCTTGTTCCATTTGCAATCATTACCAAAAATCAAAATCACAAAATCCTCTAAGGGGTTTGATTTAATCAAAATTAAAAGAGCAAACATCAATTCTCATAAGATAATGCTTAATTTAATAATAAAAAAAATCTATTAATATTAAGATCCAATTGATTGAAGAACTATGGGTTCACTCTATGATCCCCATTAAATTGATTTTAGTTTAATTGGCGATGTGGATGGTAGGTTATATATGACCCGAAAATAAAAGGGGTAATAATGTAGGTCCTAATTTTGATTATGGATTAGCTTACCAAATTGAGCGGACTAAGGGCCTAGATACGTTAGGGCATAAGACTTATCGATTGCAAGGTGATGTGTGTCCACCAATGTGCATAATTTTTGGGGCACTCCTCCCTATATATATACATATCTCGTTCATTATCCGAAGGTTAAGTTGTTGAAACTCTATCAACAAACTTACTCTTTTACTTATCTCTCTCATAATTAACTCTTTGACTTAGTTGATAGTCAGAGTGTTATGGTCGAACCCCAACTACACTTTTCAGGTACGTTGGTGAGACAACGAATCAATGCATCCCGACCCGGAGTATCACATCATTCATCAAGACCTGTGCAATCAGAACGCAATTCAGTGATGAAGACTATGCGTCTATCTACATAATAATTATATATCTTATTAAGATTGTTACTATTACGAGATACTCGAATAGCCTAGTGGAAAAGGCTCTCGCTAGTTACCAGAAGGTCTTGGGTTCAAATCTCACGTCATCGCTAATTTACAAAAAAAAAAAAACAGATTGTTACTATTACCATTTAAATTATTATATAATAATAACGAGCCCACTCATATTAGGGTTGTTTGAATAGCTCATTTAAATTAGAGTTTCTAATAATTAGATTAATAGCCTAGTGGCATCCGGCCCAACCTTTCATATAAGAGGTCATGGGTTCGAACCTTGTTGAAGACATATTTGTCCCATATTATACTCTAACTTTCTATTAGTTAGCAATTTCTGTATTCATGTTTGTAATATCATTGTAGTCACAATTCATCGCTAATTATCAAAAAAAAAAAAAATTAGATTATAAATAGTGGTCTAGTTTATGTATCGAGGTGGTTGATTATTAAATACAATTTTGAAAACATATGTTTTCTCTCTTCACAAAAATATTTATCAATTGTATTTGTAGAACAAGTATAGTAGTATTTTTGAAGCCTTAGCATTCAATATGCGCGCGTGAATTAATGAACGCTTTGAAGGGATAATATTGCCGGTGTTCGTTGGAACCAACGACCTTATTATTCATATCCGTAGCTTCCGCTACATCAGTTTTATTATCTGTCCAGATCTGTAGCTTTTTCGCTACTCACTCAGGATGCGCATTTAGAAGAACTCGAGCTGTGCAGTTGGGAACGAGGCCGGTGAGTCCTATTAGAGAATTAGCAGGAGATCCGATCCTCGACTAGGTCGATCTGTCCCGAGAAGATGCGGTTGAATCATTTAGTGTAACAATAATAGCGAATATTCAATTCCATAAACGAACTTGAACCGTGTACATTCACGCCGCGAGAACAATTTCCACCCCTTGAAAGCATTGCATCCTTGGCGAGGATTCAGTCTTATGCCTATGTGTAGAGTGTAGACGGTCTAAAAGTTACGGTTCGACACTTCGACTTAGGTTCAAAGGAATTGGGAAAGCCGGTTTTACAAGTTTCAATCCAAGGTTAACTCCAACACTTGGCACCTCTAGGCGCTAGCCAAAAATTTGAATTCTTATTGTAATCATAATAATATTATGAACATATATTGTATATTTGTATTTCCTGTTCGATCACATTCGGGTCGAACTCTATCGAACCAGATATGTCGAACATTCGGCTCGAACTCTATCGAACCAGATATGAGTTAACGTAGCCCCCAATTACACCCTCCGTCTCTATCTACAAGGAAGGCTTAATTGTTCTTGAAGTATAAGATATAAGAGAAACAAGCAAACTTAATCTCTTATTACAAACACAAACAACCACTGTTATTCAATTTTTCAAGTTACAATAATTCAAACAACATATTAGAGTATACATATACATAATCATAATTACTCAAAAGTAATTATATAATTAATCACTTATTCACATTAAATGTAACCTTAATGAAGTAATGGCACATCTAATCAGGCCACCACTTTAATGAAGTAATTCGAAACCCGACTTCTGGCAACATCCGAAAGCTTGTTTTGCTCCACCGCCACCTGCCTCAACCGAGGGGAACTCAGAAGAAGCAATTCAACTGCCTCTACACCGATCTTAGAGCAGAACATTATATCAACGCTTCCTAGTTTCTTGCAACTCTTAGCTATCGATAATGTGGCTGCATTAGTCAACCTAGTACAACCTCTTAACTTCAATTCACACAAAGCGTTGCACGAGACCAACATCGAATTCAACTCTTTATCAAACAACATTTCGTTATAGGACAAGTCCAATCTCTTCAACATCTTCAAACACTGTCCTAAACTGGCCAACAACCCTGGTTCTTTATCTACGGCATCACAGCTGATCAACGCCAATTCCTCGAGACTATTACTCAATGCTCTCGCTATAGTCTTTAGACCTTCACCAGTAACAAGACAACAACTTTCCAATCTTAAACTTGCCAAACCTCGGAAATTCTCAGCCATAGCGAACAAATGACTGTTATCAAGATCAAGGGGCAACCTCAAATCGATTTTCTGCATATTACACCTACTTTGACTAACAAATTGAAGCAACCTTTCTCTACTTCCACCATCATAAATCAACAGAGAATTCAACGAACTACAATTTTCAATCAAGTTCGATAAAACAACATCAACAATAGTTCTAGATTTTCTCAATTCCACCTCTTCAAGATTATTCGAACACTTAATAAAACCAGAAAAGTATGAAGTACCACCGATACCTTCACAGCTTTTGAGCTTCAGAGTCTTGACATTTTTGCAGTTTTTCCATATCCAATTCAAGCTAAATTCTCCATCTTTAACGCCATTTAAACAAACATTTTCCAAATTCAACCCACAATCAATGTTATTCTCCATCATCATTTCACTGCCCATCGAATCGAAGTTATCAAACTCCACAGAATTGTATTCATCCACTGAATTACCGTCCTTGCCAGTCAAAAAAACTGAAAGGGATTTGAGACAACCGAATTGGGACAACCAATTGAAATAAACTGGCCTAGACAACGATATATTCAGACTATTTAGTCCATAAAAAGAGGTGGGCATGGACCGAATTTGCAAAATAGTGAGGTGGGCATTTAAGAAAGTGAAATTCTTGAGGTCTGGACACGATTTTGATACACATACAAGAAGTTGATCAACATATGTTGGTGAGGTTGTAATAGAGAGAGAAAGAGAGGAGAGAAAAGGGTAGGAAGAGAGGAGGGTAGAGACAGAGGAGGGAGAAGGGGGGTACAGAGATAGGGAGGAGGTGGAGGAGCGGAAGAGGCGGAGCCAGCGCTTGGAGACGAGGGAGATGGAGGGGGAGGGTGGTGGTGGAAGGTGGTGGAAAATTTCTTGAAGAAGCTCATCACACAGAATTGTGTCCATCTTTTGTTTGACTTTGTTGGAACTTGGAAGAGAAGAGAGTTTGTAATGAAATGTGTTGGTTTCTCAAAAGTGATGCTGGCTAATGGCTATAGATGCTCATCTGTTATACACCTCATCTTTTTAGGTATGAAAATACCATTTTGTCCCCCTTATTTGGAAGTGTAATAGTTGAGACTTGAAAAATAAATTTGTCATTTCACCATTACAATGAACATTATTCTGGTATGTATAAATGATACACTCATTTAAGGCGCCCCCGCTTGGCTAGCCCATCGTCCAACAGAGGAGGTGAATTTGGGGTGTGCCTCTAGCCGTTCGGTACTCCACCTCAAGAGTGTCCAGAGTAAGCTGGGTAACCACCCACAAGCAGATCCTCCCTTGAACAAATGCAGAGTTACTCATGCACCTGCTGTGGATCGAACCCACACACTTATGGAGAAGCACACTCATATAGTGAAACCCCTTATCATTTGAGCTATGTCCCGTGGGCTTATTCTAGTATGTATGTGTATAGTGTTACCCGTTATACACACTCCAAAATTTTGGAAGGGTAGCAAATCAGAAAATTCGATTGAGGACAAAAGTGTAATCTCACATAAGAAAAAAACACTGTTTTGTTGTGTATATAGTGTTGCTCGTTGAGATTTGTTTCTTTGTCATTTATATGTTCTCAAAAGTAAAAGAGCATATGGCTTTATCGATAACTCACGTTTGTTAAAAAACACTAGTCGATCACCCTAGTATGATTTTGTATACTTTCGATCACTCATCTTGGGTATTATGTGTACTTTTGGTCACTCACACGTTTTTTTGATACAACTCTTAATTTTTCAAAAATTTTAACATTTTTGTAAGGGTATTTTAGTCATTTTTCCATTATTTTTTAACTTACATCAACTAACTTTCAATAACTTCCATTGCACTCTAGATTTCCATGACAAAATTATGAGAAAATGACTATAATATCCTTATCAAAATGTTAAAAACTTCGAAAAATCAAGAGTTGTACCAAAAAACGTGTGAGTGACCAAAAGTATACATAATACCTAACATGAGTGATCGAAAGTATACAAAGTCATACTAGGGTGATCGACTAATGTTTTTTAACAAATGTAAGTGATCGATGAAGCCATTTGCTCAAAGTAAAAATTCAGGTTTGAGCAATGGTTAAATACGAAATGTGTGAAATTAAGTTTTAATTAAATCTAGATACTAAAAATATGAAAATAATTAGTATCTAGCTCTAAATACTAAGAATAATGATAATGATTTTAACAATAATAAAAATAAGAAGAATCAAAATGCAATAAGAATAGTAATAGTAATAAGAATGATAATAATAAGAATAAAAAGATACAAGAATAAAAATACGAATAATAATAATAATAAAAAATATTAATATTAAAATTAAAACAACAACATGAACAAGCAATAAAAATGACTAAAGATTGACTTAAATTTAGTTGGTGTCGAACTAAAATCTCGGTTACGCGAGGGAGTGAGTAAATATTCACACGGTAATAGTATTTTAAAATGAGAAGAAAATATAATAAAGTGACTAAACGTATATAGAACTCACACAGCTAGACATCCAATTTTTGGGTGATTTTTTTATTGTGACTTTTAATGTTGTTGATTGAAAAATCGACATCTTCTTTTGTTTTGATGATAACAAATTATAAGTGAACGCTAATATTGTTTGTCGCCTATTCAGTCTATCAGAGATATATCGAGGGCGATGTTTATCGGGGGGAAAAGCAGATCGTGGAAGTTTTAGTTGTATTAGCTTTTGCATTGATGTAAGAATCCAATCATTCTTTCTCGGTTAATTGAATTCTAAGTGCTAAAGATTTTAAACTTGATTTTATATATTAAAATACGTTTGTTTTAGTTTAAAACGAAAAGTGTGTTTTTGTGCGAAAAATGATTTTGTGTTTGAAATGAGAAATGTAGCACAAATCGAATGATATATCTTTGTGATATAAAGAGGTCGAATTGTGGTTAAGTCTTATATCAAACACCTCTTAAAAGGATTTAATTTTCAAGTTCAAAAATGTATCGGAACTTGATCGGGCCTTTATTAAGTACCGCCCAAGGTCCGGTGACAATTTAAAAAGTGACCGTTTGAATGTATCAGAACTTGATCGGGCCTTTATTAAGTACTCACCAAGGTCCTATCCTAGGGTTTTTTGGCTATCTATAAAAGCTACACTTTTCTCTTGTAAACATATATTGAACAAAACCTTTTTAAGAGTTTCTCTGAGAAAAATAAACATCTCTTCTAGCACTTTTGTTCAATCAATTGAGAGATTGTTGAGAGTTCATTGTGTGGCTATTGTAATTATTATTATCATTGCATTGTTCATCGAAATCCTAGGAGATTATTCTTGGTTCCTAATAGGGTTATTAGGGTTTGAAATCCTGAAACGTGGTTTTGGGTTTTTAGTTAGGATTAGCTAGAAGATCGTCAATCTAGTTTGAAGTTGCTTGCTTGTACGAATACGTGAAGTTTTCTTCATGATAGTGGATTCATTACCAAAATTCTAAGGCTGGAAAGCCGAGGGTCGAGCATAGCCGGACCTATGCATAACAATATGGTGCAATTGCACCACCAAAACAAATTACCTACTTGGCTTAGTGGTTAGTCACTAAACTATTATTAGTGAGGTCAGAGGTTCTATTCCCCAAATGTCCATTTTATAAGTCCATCTAAGATTGGCTATATTCAATTTTTGTGTTGTTAAAAAGTATATAAACCCAACTAATATTGTACATACATTTAATAATGTTCATTATTCTACATTATTTAAAATAAGGGCAAATGACCAGGATGATCACTTATGTTTGGGTAGGGGTCCCGGTTGATCACTTATGTTTCAAAGGGTCCTTGTTGATCACTTATATTTCTAAATCAACTTCACTTGTTTTTCGATTTTTTTTTTGCAAAAAAAAAAAATTGGGAAGAAGACTTGAAATGACTAAATTACCCCTGAAAAATGACATGTGCCGATCACGTGAGGTAATTAGGTGATAATTAACAGATTTTAGGTCTAAAATACCAACTGAGACTCGATTTAGAAACATAAGTGATCAACCAGGACCATTTGAAACATAGGTGATCAACCGGGACCCCTACCCAAACATAAGTGATCATCCTGGTCATTTGCCCTTAAAATAATTAGGCCAATAAAATATAAGTGCAATTATTTAATATGTTCATAATATAAGTCTATATTTCAAAATGAACTATAATCTTTTAATTATTCAATCATTACATATCTTGCAATCCATACATTAATCTTAAACATCTAATTTAGTATTTGTCATACTTTTAAGAAGATGCATTGTAAATTAGTTTTTTCCAAATTTAACATACCATTTATTTTATTAATATACTCCGTAATATATATGGGAACTATATATTTATAAAATGATAGTTCAACAATAATTTTCATAAAAGAAAAAAAGGATAAAAAAATAAAATAAAATAAATATTTAATTTGAAAAAGGAGACATTTAATAGATTGTTTTTCAAATTTACATTATGTTTTGATGTAACTTTTTTTTATTTGCACCACCGAAACTGATATTCTGGGTCCGGCTATGGTCGAGCAGTAGGGGAACCGACAGTGACGGAGCTAGTTCATTCAATAGTGGTGCAAATGCACCACCAGAATTTTTGAATTAAAAAGCTTAGTTGGATGAGAAGCATAATACATATTTTAGTTTAGTTGGCAAAAGACCTTACTTTCTCCTTAGTTATCCAAGTTCGAACCTCGCCAACAACAACTATTTTTTCCTTCCCCTTCCTTATTATCCTATTTTACCTTTTTTTTTCCTTTCCTCATTTATCAATTTCTTTGTTTTCCTAGAGCCTACTTTTAAAAATGTTGGCTTAAATTACACATATCTTTCTCAATCCATTTTCATAATCATTAATTTTTATAAATTTATTCTATATTTTTACTATTCATTTTCTTTCCTCAATAAATTTATTCCATCTTTTTCAATTTTAGCACTCTCTATGATTTTCAAACTTTGCCTCTTCGAATTTAATACTTCTTCCATTTCATTTTAATTGACTTCACGACTTTTGAAGTACCATTTTAATCATCAATTACTTTGTATATAAATTATATAAAATTACAAAAAAAAAACAATATTATGAAAATATTTTGAATCATTGAATCAATTATATCAATTTTATATTTTCTCAGCGAATGAATATAAATTAATTTGTAGCTAAAGTTTGACACGAATCTTAAAACGTCAATTAAATTGAAAATAAAGGTGTAGATAAATACCTTTTTCTAGACCATTTGAACGTGTATAATAAACTTTTAGTAGATAATACCATATTTTCCCTAAGCTATAATACGTATATTTATTTGGGTTGTAAAATATATTATATTCATCGATCAATAGATAATGTATGTAATGGTTTTCTTATTATTAAAACCTATAAGATTTATTGTTATTAAAAATTTAGTCGGATCGAATAAGAATACGAATTCAAATATTTATTCGGATTGAATAAGAATTCAAATACTGTTATTAGAATTTTAATTCGATCATATTTTATTTGAATTAGATTAGGTTCGTTTCGTATTCACCTCCATCATAGAAGTAATGACTGAGCTTGTTTTCATTCATTAATAGAATGAAAATGATAGTTACAAAAACAAGTCGTTTTAATCTCGTTTTTTGTTTGCATATTGTTTTTTCTTAAAAAATTTGCACCACTAGATTTGAAGTCCTGGATCCGTCCCTAGGAACCGAAGCTCGCTAAAACCGATGAGTCATTCTATCTCTTGTCTTTTAATTTACATTATCGTACTTTCATAATTATTTTGTATCGTTCAATTTTATTACTATATTATTTTTCGCTTTAATATTCATTTACTTTTATCGTATCTCATTCATAAATCGAAAAAGTATTAAAAAGATTAGCGATCCTTATTCACGCCCTCTAAGGATCACATTTGCATTAACAAATGTGTGTTTGTAAAGTTGTTTCTTTGATTAGGTGCACCCTATAGATGGGCGCCACATACGAGAGTAGACCATAGATAGGACCTTAACGAATATGCGTCGTCTTCCTACTACAGATCAAGGGGCACTAGTTTATATTGAATGACATTGAGGTCCCTCAGTTTTTACCTTAATGTCAGATAGGTCCCTCAGTTTTACGAATTACCACTTTAGGTCCCTGAGTTTTAACTTAATTGTCAGATAGGTCCTATAACATATAATCAAATATCATATTGGCTATAATGCCCTTATATTTATACTTCAATATTTTAATTTATTTTTAGCTCAGGAAAATTATTGACTTTATTTGAGAAAATATTAAAATTTATAAATAATACAAAATCAATAAAATAAAATATCTTTCTTGAAAAAATGAAACAACATTTTTTAAGTTAATTTAATATTTACTAAATGATTTAAGAAAGCTTCATAGATTAATAAATTTATTTATCACTTTAGGATTTCAATGTAACGTTCGATAATTTTCTCTTTGTGCCCTATTTAATGAGAAATATATCAGAAGAGTTTTTAATATCAATACATTCATTAGATTGTTGTTTTATTCATTGATTAAAGATATAAAAGTACTATATTATTCATTCTTAATCGACGTGCTCATCGTTACAATAACAACTAAAAACCCGAATTTATATTAAAAAATAACCAAAATAATCTTTTTCAAAAAAAAATTCCGAATTAAAATTATTTATTTTATATATTTCATATCATTTATTAATCTAAATATTTTAGAAACGAAAGTTAATTATTTAATGAGATAAAAATGATATGAAAATATTGAGGTGTAAATATAAGGGCATTATAGTCAATAAGATATTGAATTCATGTTAAAGGACCTGTTTGACAATTAAATTTAAACTTAAGGACCTAAAGTGACAATTCCAAAAACTCAGGGACCTATCTGACATTTAAGTAAAAACTGGGGGACCTCAATGTCATTCACCCTTTTGAAATACGAGTACTACCTTCTTGAATTTTGACATTTTTAATTAAAATTTTCTTAAAATTTAGAAAGAACAAGTTGGAGATTTTGTTTTTCGAAAATCTATAATTAAAACTTAAATCTGTTTTGTTGGAACGACAATTTCTCGTTACAATTTTTAAGAATTATACGTATTGATGCATGCAACAATGAGATGCCGAAAAAACAAATTAATCACTACACGATTACTAACTCTAGAGATTTTCCCATTTCATATTCCATTCTACACTTTTACCAAATTAGGTCATCTGGATATTTAAACTATCTGTATCTAATGAAATACATCATGCTTGAGAAACATTTTTCTACTACAAAACTTTTTCAGATATATCATTGTCCATTTGTAATTTTAGTTGACATCCATGCCTGGGTCCATTTGACAAAACGATCCATTTCTCGTGAGTAAGCGAGTTATTGTAAGTCTTTTCCTCATTATAGGAGTCGTATCAGCTATTCTGAACATGTTTGTGTTAGGAATTATTGACCTCAAATAATTCCCTCAACCCAAGAATTCCAATGACAATGAAAAGAATGATGTACGGAATTAAACAAACACAAGAATATATACAGGTTAGCCCTCAGAATGAGTGACTACGTCCTGTTGCTGATGCAGATTCCACTATCAATGAATACAGATTGTTGCAAAAGCCCTACCAACTAGCTAGTTTAACAGTTGAGTACCTTCTTATACACCGAAAGTCTCAACAACAAAGCCTAATCAAGAACAAAGATAAAGTCTCTATGTTCTTCAAGAATATTAGAGCCCTAATATTCTTCTTACGACGATTCTTTAACCCTATGTGTCTACATTGTGTTTCAAACTTATTTAGACTCATAGGAGAACCGCTCTATTTATAGGCAAAAGACAAAACCTAGCTAAAAGCCCAGAATAATTCGCCAAAACCCTCGCAGAATCTGTCTTGATCGGAACTTCCCATCCACCGACCCATCATCCGATCTCCTGCGAAATTGGCTTCATAATCCAACAATCTCCCACTTGAAGACATATTTCGGATCACCATCTTCAAGCATCAATCTGCAGCAACTTCCACTTGAGTTCATCGTCCTGGAACTCCCACTGAAGCTGATCCCAACTTTAGTTGCTTCGTTTCCGATCCTTTAACATCCCTGAATAACACCAACTTGACTACCGAAGAGAATTGCGAGTAGTCAATACCTTTACCCAGTTGGACGTTACCCTCATTCGAACAATTTGCATGTCATGCCCTTGTCTTCAACACAGACACCTTGGAAAACCTCCAAGCTCGATTGGTCATCAATGAATTTTTTTTCTTCTTCTTTCCCTTTCCACGTTAACGATTTTCCTTGATCCAATTCATTGACCTTCGATGTTTGATCAGAACATCCTTCACCAGTTAGCAAATCTCCAAGCGGTTGGAAATACCTCTCACCAGGCCTGTGAACCACGCCAACTAACTCGGATGATTCGTTCACAGTCTTCAACTCATCACCAAGTGAAGTCTCGCATTCTGTCAGTTGGGGTACCTTCTTGACCTCCAATGCAACTTCCCTTTAACAGTTCTTCAGAACTCCCCGAGAACTCTTTCAATACATCACCAACAGAATTTTCATTAACGACAATTCTATCCCTGATAGAATTTCTCACGTTGAACCTCACCTATCTTCTGTACAAAGTTCTATATCATGAATTCTCCTTAGAACTGTCAGCCAAGTATAACATACTTGACCCATGCCTCTTTGGCTATCACGCAACATCGGCATCAACGTATAACACAACTCTTCAAAGCTGACCTCTGCACTTTTAGCTATTACGCAACATCGGCAGCAACGTTATCACAACTCCTCAGAATTCTCCAGAACTCCTGCGATATTGGCTTCACAATCCATCAGTTTGCTATGATATTCATATTATATTCGCATATCGTATTCCTTATAGCAAAAAGTATTCGAGGGTCGTTTATTTTGTTAATATCTCTGTTCGACTATCATATTAAGTAGGCCGTTTCATATGGTGTGTGCGACACATGTAAAGTCTGATCAAGTTTAACCCTTTCGTGATTCCAAGCCAGGAAAACCCAACTACGTACAAGAAGTAGATCAGAGGTTCCCCTTTACCACCTCCTCGCGCGTTTCCAATAAAAAAGGTGATTTTTCAATTGTGGAATTATGTATGTTCATTTTTGCTAATAAATTATTTACTTAATCAAATTTATAATCAATTTTCTAATGTTCGATGCAATGTTTACTTGGTCAAATCAGCTAATTTTAGATGTGGGAGGAATGTTATGGAGTGGGTGAGCTATACTTAAAAGAATCCTGGTAGACGATTTGTGAGATGTGCAAATCAGGCAATTTCAGATCTAGTTTTTGAATTGATTGTTCTTCCCTTTAATAGGTAACCCGCTGTCGCTTTTGGAAGTGGATTGATGACCCTGTTTCTCCTTTGATTCGGTCCGCAGGTTAAGGTCTGATTGTGATACGTAAGTATTGATAGGAATACCGGGGGTTCGAATCCCTCTCCATCCGAAGCCCCCCGAGATGGTTGTCCAAAAATGGGTGATCAAAAGGTCTAATAAGAAATGTCAGAGGAAGGTGAAGCTTTTAGGGTTAACATTATTTGTTTGTGTAATTGTAATTGTTGTGTTGCTTAAGGGTAGAGTTTTTGAGGAATGTAAGTGTAATTGTAATTTTGGCATGTATGAAATTGAAGCCAGCCAGTGATAATATTTAAGTGGGGAAGACGGCCCCTCTAGTTTTTAGTAGGTTTTGTATGGTATGTTGATAACAGTCTGTAGTATGTAATGAATTGTTTGTAGATTTCTTGATTAAATAAAGATTCATTGAGAAAACATTGTAAGTTTCATGAAAAATAATCAAAGGAAAAGGACACAAGTTCAACTAACAGATTGCAAGATTCATTGACAAAAGAAGTAATCCACCCAAAAACATGGCACATAATAACTTATTCTCAAAACGGCCATTCACAAAAGATAGAAAATATATGAAATCTAGCCTATTACATAAGTTCAATGCTTTAATTTCTTTGATTTTCTAGTAGTGGTTGATGGTTGACTCTGAGATTCTGCAGCTTTCCTTTTAGAAGTTCCTTTGGTAGTCTTTCTCACTTCAGGCTGTGAACTTGATTCGGTTGGTATCGTTTTTTGTGGGCAAGTCTTTTCGTTGTGCCCGCACCACCACACTATTTGCAATGCATTATCGCCCCTTTTCTTGTGGTCTTTAAGTGTACAACATCTTGCCTTGCCTTCGGCCTCTCCTCTGCAACCCGTTCTGCCCTCTCACGTTTCTCATTAGCATCAACTCTCCTACACTTTCTCCGCCTTCATGGCAACACTTGAATAGTTGGAGGCAGAGTGTGACTTAGAGTACTAAAGTTTTTTTTAGTATTCCTAATACTAAATGGCATATTAGTCATTACTCACTACTAACATTACTAACATAAGAATAAATAAGTTAAGCTTTAATATATGAAACAACTAATATTAGGAAACAAAAAAGATAGGCTATAACATAGGAAACAATTAAGTATTCAATTTTTTACTAATACTATTACGTATTAATTACAAAATAAATTATAAACTTAATATAGTTGTTCAAGCTTTAATTTAGGTGGAGCCTAAAAATCTTTCTAAATTTTAAGAGTATCAATATTTTGTTCTGGTGTTAATAGTTTTTATGGACAACCTAATATTATCCATTGGTATGTGTTACATGGCAAATTAATATTATTCACGGAAATAAAATGACAAGGCAAATTTATATTATCCACGAAAATATGAGGACCGGGCAAATTAGTATTATCCACCAAAATACGTTTAATTGGCAAAATAAAATCTGCCAATAAGCACACATACTTACGAACTAGAAGTATATGAAATATTATACACCACCATTCATAATAAGAAATAATTCGTAGATTTGACAGTATTTTACAAAAATATGTTCATTATCAACAAAATTATTATTATTGTTAACATTGATGTTGTCGACCTATTAAAGAGAGAAACAAAAAAGTTGAGCGTGGGATTAGTTCATTCAAATGAGTAAAAAAATAATTGGTTAAGTGATCCTTCAAGCATTATAACCGTTAAATGTGTCAAGTGATCTAATGGTTATGATGCATTTAGTACACAATACTAAAGATAATCCTTAGTACTGTAAGTCTTGACTCATGGCGGCATAGATTAGGCAGCTTTTGCCAAAATGTGGGACCTCTCATTGGCTCTAGGAAGTGAGAATATATTATGAGTTGTGTGCTTTTCTTGAAGGCATCCACAACAAACATTCTTGAGTCTTTATTTTGAGCCATGTACACGCATACACCGTGAACACATGATATACCATAAAGCTGCCACAAACTACAACTACATTGATGGTTTTGTACGTCCACAATCCATGCATGGTTGGGTGTTGACACTCTATATCTTGAGTGGCCATTCTAAGTTGTAATGTAGTTGACTGTGACATCCTCCCTATCCTCTATCACCTCCTCCGCATATGGACTAATATCTCCTTTCCATTTTTTTTGCCTTTGCCGCTCTTTTATGCAACCGTTTCATGACCTTTGAGTGGATTGAATTCAACATAGTTATGATCGGTTGATCCCTAGCCTTCAAAATGAACTTGTTAAATGCCTCCGCCCAATTATTTGTAAGCTCATCGCAGTTTGAACTAGGCCTAAATGCACTCTTCGTCCATGACTTCCTATCTAGCTTGTCTAATGCTTCAAATGCTTCAACCGAGACCTTCTTGATTTCGTTGATGGCATCTTCAAAGTATGGTGTGTTAGGTGCCGCGGCTGCTTCCCACATCATATATCTATAAGCCTTTCCTGGAAATCTTTTACTCCAGTTAGCATGCAAATGTTTGATGCAGAAATGATGCTCTGCTAATGGCAACTCAGCTGTTATAGCCTTGTCAAGACCCTGTTAACCCCAAAAAAGATAGAGAAAGTTCAGGTGCTAAAAAAAGTTCAGGTGTCAGAGAAAGTTCAGGTGCCAAAAAAAATTCAGGTGCCAAAATTTACAAACCTTTTGCTGGTCGGTCATTACGATCCATTCCTCAACAGCTACATCCATTCCCAAGTCTTCTCGTAGCAGATGCACAAACCACGTCCACGATTGTGTGTTCTCCACCTCCACCACATCCCATGATACACGATAGATTCCATTTTCAGCATCGAAACTAATTGCAGCAAGTATTTGGCCCTTGAAAGACCCCTTCAAAAAGCATCCATCAAGGCAGAGATACTTTCGACACCCATCTTTGAACCCAACCTTTAGAGGTGCAAGGCAGACATAAATTCTTTGAAATTTTTGCTCCTCCAACTTAATGATAACAGTAGACCAGGTATTGTTTGCTGCAACTCATACCCATAACTCTGAATCTTTGCAAATTGTTCAACTTCGTTCCATAAATCAAACATCTTGCAGCTTCGATTGACCTCCACGCCATCGTTGTGCTGATCTCGACTTTAGAATGATAATTAACAAAGCCTATAAACTGCTCTACCAATAATGTTTAACTCTTCTAACATGGTTAATGTACTTCAATGCCAACCATTTAACAGTCACTTGACCTTACAAACCGCTTGCACACTGTTCGTCTCATTAATGTGCGGCCTCACATCCCTCCTTGTCACACGTGCATACTCCCGAATTAGTGATCTAAACTCTATAGAATTGGCAAACATCTTATTTGGGAGCAAGGTAGGGTGTTTTGGATGCTTATATCTCTTGAACATAACAAGGCCCTGTTCGACAACACCATCCATATCCAAATCATCACCCTCACTCTCGTTCTCATATGGATGCATCGAGGGCACTTCAGAATGATGTCGACGACCTTCATGGTTATCCATAAATGCATCGACGGATTCAATGTCTTCTTCAAGTACACCCAATTCTTCAATAACAATGTCGTCATTTGGATAACAACTTGACCCCTCACCAACTAAATCAGCCTCCATCTCATCCATAAACTCATCGAAACGATTGATATCATCGTTGACTTCTTCAACTCTTGGATTACTCTGCTCCCCTCCATCCACTACATTTGTGTCTTCTTTAAATCTTGTATTACTCTGCTCCCCTCCATCCACTACATTAATGTCTTCTTCAACTCTTGCACTACTCTTCTCCCCTCCATCCATGTCATCTCCGTCATCTCCAACCCCATAAAAAAAATCATCAAACCATGAATTATCTATACGCTCTACCCCTTGGACATCTGCCTCACCTATAGTGAAGTCCCAAATGTCATCATTTTGTACCCCTGAACTTTTCCTAAATCTACATCATTAGCAGATTCTTGAACCACATCGCATCTGCACCTTAACTGTTTCATCATCCTGCACCACATCATCCTGCACCATATCTCCCCCTTGCACCACATCATCCTGCACCTTAATTGTCTCATCATCATGCTCATCAGCAATAACCTTCAAACAAATTTCTGCCTCACTATTACCCAACTCTGTTTCACCCACAATATCTACATCTAGCTTCCATTCTAAGTAATAGTGTTGCTTTTCAACTTCTACCTCTTGCGTAGCTCTTTTTTCTAACTCAAGTTCTCTCTCAAGTTCATTTGCCTCCTCATTAGACAAATCTCTCAATTCAACTTTAGGCCAATAACTCCTTAATGCCATGTACATCTCATTTAACAATTGCTTCCTTGTTGTACTCCACCATGGATGTATAAGATACACATCCAAGTTCTTAGACGCCGGAACCCACTTCAACATGTCATCGACATCCTCATTCGTTTTCAAATGAACTAATCCAGTGTTGAGGTTTGACATAGGCTTCTTGAAGTAATAAGAGGTTAAACCTTTAAAACCCAATTCCTCACTGATATGGCGCAAACTGTGCAACCCATAAAATCTATGTACGGATAAACCGTCGACTAATCTAATCCACCCACCAACATAAATTCTATTTCCAACCATTTTTTGAAGTCTCATTCTCCATGAAGCCTCAAAGTGAATAACTCCTTATTTTGCCCTGCAAAATATAATCCATGTTAGGGTTTTCAACAAAATCAAATTAAAGAATCATTTTTCACACATTAATAACAAAAATAGACGAAAAATGAAATTTTTAACAAGAAATTAACCATAACCGACTTACTGTATTCATTGCTCCACAAGAATGGCTCTGTATTTTCCCTTTACATTCTGGGTGGACTAGGAGGTCGTACGTATTCTTCACAATGAGAAGAACGATTACTGCTACTTCGTGGTGGCATTGTTGTTGGGTAATGGTTTGGTTATTTTCTAGAGAAAATGATGAAGGGGTTTGGTAGTTGAAGAGGGTGGGTTATAAAGGTGGTAAGTTTTTGAAATAAGATATTTTAATGAATTTGGTTAATAACGAAGGTATTGGTTAAGTTAAGATGTTAATAGGTTAGTTTTTGGATGTGGATTGCCTATACCCATGTCTAGAATAATTTTTGACTAAAAACACTAAAATTCCGATTTTACAAAGTTCAGGTGCCGAAAATCGCGTTCAGGTGCTAATTGAAAGGTTAAAGAGTACATGTGCTTATTTGAAATGATTTCCTTAGTTCAGGGGCCTATATGAAAAAAAACATTAAATACTTATACTTATAATCGGGGTTGATCGTAAGATGAATTAATTGTATGTACTGTTTGATTTACGGCCACTTCCTGGAGCCAACATTTATGACATGATCGTATGTGCTCTGGCAGGGGCGAAACCAAGATGAATATAAAAGGGGAGTTAATTGAGAATATAAAAAATAAAGGGGGCAAATGCATATAAAAAGATAACTAGAGTTAAGTAAATCTGGAAAATTTTAAGCACCAACAAGGCTCAAACCCGCGTCCCCAGGGGGCCATATGGTAGGCTGACTTTCGCTCGCGAAAACAATCTTGTGTCGGGTGATTATATCGCCTTTTAGATTAGCTCTTTTGATGTGTCGTGTATAGGGCTGTAAATGAACCTGGAAGCTCGAAAAAGTTCGGTTCGTGGCTCGATTCAGGACAGCAAACGTAGAGTCAAACCTTGAAAATCAATATTAGGCTCGATTCGCAAACGGTTTGCAAAAGCTCGGTTCGACTCACCATGTAAAATTATGTGATAATATTTTAATATAGATTTGTATGAGAACGAAAAAGCTCGATTCGCAAACGGTTCGCAAAAGCTCGGTTCGACTTACTTTAGTTTTACTTTTATTTTCTTTGGTAGATCTAGCATATTTAGTCTAATTTTGTTTTGTTCATCACCTTCGAACCAAATTATTCAGGCAGTTCGGCTCGAATTTGCCAAAAATAAAGTGACAAACTTCAAACTAAGCTTCTCATTTTGATGTTCGACCATTAATCGGCTCGACATTTATTCGGCTCGAGGATGGTAAAGCCGAACTAGAATCTTCCGATGTTCGGTATCATTCGACTCGTTTACCGCCCTTGGCCTCGACTAAATGTTTGTGTTGCATTAATGTTAATTGTGGTTTGTGTTTAATTTAGAATTAATAGTGTACGAAATAGATTTGGCAAAAAAGAAAACGAACGCACAATTTATGTTAATAAAATAAATCTTCACATTGTCCCCCACTTTTATAACTAGCCGTGTGACTAATATGTAGAGTTGGCCCCACACGAATTATTATTAAAAGTATCTTGTTGAGATGAAAAGTTAGCCAAATAAAGAAAAATGGAGCGTAATTGAAAGTGTAACACAATATTTACCATATCTGAGATATTATTGTAAAGAGGGGATCACGTAGTCCCACGCGAATGGTCCATACATTGTCCTGTGAGTGGGCATCTATAAAAAAACAAAAATTTCGGTGCATTAAAGATGTACCATGCGCATGAAAGGTTGTACATTTGTTCGCACCTTCACTCGCGCGATTAGAGAGTGGAGCACCATTGTTCGGTTCCTGCATTAGACGCTTGTACATTACACATTAGTGGTTATACTTTCACAAAGAAAGTTTGTTGCATTAGACACTTGTACGGAATGCATTAGTAGTTGTACATTTTGTTTGTTCTTATCCCCCTTAGTATCTTGTTGTTTTACTTTTGACCCATTCATTTTGTTTCATGTTCATTTTTCCCACAACATTTATTTCCTGAAATTTGTTCAATACGGTTTTTCATTTCACATTTGTTTTTTTACACATTTTTTTGTTTTTAACTTTTTCATTTTCCTAATTTCTTACTATATTTATTCTTCCATGTATTTTTTTTAATAAACCACGTTTCATTCTACATGATTTTTTTTTCCTTTTCCACCATATTTGTTTTCTTTTTCCCGTCATTTATTCCACATTTGCATCTACAATGTTCTACTTTATGCAATATAACTTATAAGTTGTAAATTTTTAACTTTCAATTCAAGGTATGATTTTTTTCATCTTTATTTATGAAAACGTTCGAACATTTCTTTTCCTCAAATTTTCCAACACGATTTTCATTTCACATTTGTTTTTCTCCACTTCTTTTATTTTTTATTTTTTTATTTTCCCAATTTCATACGACATTTATTCTTCCACATTTTTTTAATAAATCGCGTTTCATTCTACATGATATTTTTTCATTCCCACCATATTTGTTATTTTTGTTTTTTTATACCACAACTTTTTTCCCCGTCATTTATTCCACATTTGCAGGTACAATGTTCTACCTTATGCATTATAACTTGTAAATTTTTTAACTTTCAATTCAAGGTCTGATTTTTTTCTATCTTAATTTAGGAATATCTTTGAATTATTTATTACTTAGTCTCGTACTTAAAAGGATTGCATAGCTATAATAATGATAGACTACTCATATTTAGGAATTATTTATTACTTAGTCTGTTGTAATTTTTATATAATCCATCATTGTAACATCAATAGTTAATGATAAATACATTCTATATTTTATAACTCTGTTCATGGTATCATCATCCAGGTTCTATTCTTTCACAAATTTGAACCACTTCACTGCTCTGTTTCTTCAGCAACCATGGTAAATCCTGAAACCAACACTTCTAACACTACTCTCACAGATTCTCCATCTGTTACTCCTCCAACTACAACCACTGATCTCTCAATGCCACAATTGTCTCTTCTCCTATGATTTCCAATCCTCCAATGCCTTTGAACTTTTTGTTAAGATGCACATCCTATATCAGAAGTTGATGTCTTCCCGGGTCAGTATATAAGATCTTGGGTTATTCTCTCTATTGCCAATTGGTTTTAGAGTGGAACCCCATAGACTCTTAACATGGTATCATGAGCCAGCCCGAGTTATTGAGGCACGTGTAACCCGCCAATGTTGTTTCCGGCAGTTAATACCGGCGATGAATATTCCGCCGATGATTGGGTTACACGTGAGGGGGAGTGTTGAGATGCACATCCCACATCGGAAGTTGATGTCCTCCCGGGTCAGTATATAAGATCTTGGATTATTGTCTCTATTGCCAATTGGTTTTAGAGTGGAACCCCATAGTTGATTCATGTCAACATCAAGAATCTCATAATTTCTCTCTACGACAGATTGTCTTTATCCCGGTGTTCGAAAGTCACGGAGGCATCCTTCACATTGTTGGTAGTTCTATATGTCCTTCACCGTTTATTTCTGTAGGGGATACCTCTGTCACTCCCAATGCGGCATACTTCGAATGGAAGCGGATCGATGCTATGGTTTTGTCGTGGATTCAAGCCACGATTTCTTTAGATGTTCTTGGTGCTCTTATTCAACCTAGTGTTTCTCTAACTACACGTGACGCTTGGGAAAAGATTGATTCTTTATTCCGCAATCAAAAACCAATCTCAAACAGTGCAATGCAAGCTCGTTCTAACAAGGGTCGTGGTTACCAAAATTATTCTCCTCCATGACGTCCTTCACCTGGTCTTCTTGGGGCCTTGTATGTCAATATTGTACTAAACAAGGTCATTAAGCACGAGATTGTCCTCAAAGGCTCTATAGGTTTATGTAATACACGGGCCAAAGTGGGCGATGTGTTATGTTTGATATGATTTGATTGGTACTACTCATACCATCAAGATGCATCTTCTTTTCGGTAGCCCAACTCATAAGAACTCTAAAGTTAAGCGTACTTGACTTGGGGTAATTCTGGGACGGATCACCCATTGGGAAGTGTCCCGCTGAGCACGTGAGTGAGGACATGAGTGAGGACAAAACGTGCTGGAAAGACCCGTGGTGATTTGTGAGGTCAATCCATCAAATCAAATAGCGTTCCTACCCGGTTTCTGGGGTGGGGCGTTACAGTTTACAACGCTTCTGGTCTGCCTTTGGGCCATACTCCAACAACGGCTCCATTTGAGACTCAATGGCACTTCGATACAGGAGCTACCTCTCATATGACTCCTCACTCATGTATGCTCTCGGCACTTCTCCGATATACTAATCATGATCGTGTTATTGTAGGTGATGGGGCGATGGTTCCGATTACACATTCAGGGAACCTTTCTTTTCCTTATTAATCTAATAAGTCTTTCTCCCTTAAGGATGTCTTAGTTGTTCCAAGCTTAGCTACTAATCTTGTTTATGTTAAACGATTTTCTAGTGACAACAATTTTTATTTCTTATTTGATGCTTCTTCTTTTGTATCAAGGACAAGAACATTCATCAGACCCTGGTCAACTACGTTAGCCCCGGTCCTCTTTATAGTGTTCCAACGTTAGTTGTTACGCCTCCATTGTCCCCGATCCTCATAGCGATAATTCAAAAATCTAAATATTTAAACTCAAACAATGTGTTCACAATCCTAATAAAACACAGAACGCATCCGAGAACTCAGATAATTAATAATCGAACGATAGCACGCAACATTTCGACTACCAATCATGTGAGTAGGTGAATGATCACCATTTATGCCTGGCATAATTCTCGGTGTCACCAAAAATCTTACAAGATTGCATTGGTGACAACTTTTGCCAACAGGCCCAAATCTGATTATGAGAATCACTGTTCAAGTAACCTAGGCCTACTGATAATAATCAGAATGAACACCGAAGCCCAATTCTGAATCGGAAATCATTCGATCATTCCATCAGGATCTAGTCATAAGTCATGTCACGTCTGCCAATCTGACAGGTCCATGCATACATATGACTTATTCCGACTTTAGGGTCAGGTATGACAAATTACTTGACTTAAGGTAGGATTAGTTATAAACATATAATCATGATCATACATGCATATATACATTCACTCAAGCAAGAATATATATCATATGAGCATGAAAATAAAGAATATAACGCAAGTGAATGGGATTAGTGATATGATCTCAAAAACCGAAAGACTAACTAGACTTTATTCTAAACTAAGTCTTCAGTCCTCCTTGAGTTCCTTGGATGACTTCGTCTTCTTTCGATTACAATCACACGTGGGGATAAATAATTTGACACGCAGGTCAATGTAATACATAATAAAATTAACGTGACAAAAGTTGTCATAAAAAGACAATACGCAGACTGTATTTCAAAAATCAGATCATATCACTTATCCCAACATTCATTCACAATGAAAATAAACATCTAATATATTAAAATATATAAAATACATGAATTAAATCAAGTAAAACGTGTAAGGATGTCAAATAAGGTACACACAATTATAACACATATATGTAACTAATTGTACATCAAATGTAACAACCAAATCAACAACTCATGGGTTGAAAATAATTAATTAGGGCCTTTTAATTTTAATTAATAACCATTTAATTATATTTATAACTATTGTAAATAAAATTAACAACTAATCATATTAGTGCTATTAATTAAAACATTTATAACATTAAAATCTAATCAAATTATCATACAAGTTAGAATAATTCAATTAATTTTAATGATAAAAAATCAAAATACTAGAATAGTCAAAAAATATTCACCATAAAAAAACAAAAAATTCAAAACAATTTTTGGAACAAAAAACAATGGAGAACGATTTCCCAATGAGGGAGTGGCATGTGGCAGTCTACGTGGCAAACAGTCCAGGAGGCAGTCCATGTGGCTGCCCATGTGGCAAACCATCCTTTATTGGCCAAAAACATCCTTTTTGTTTTTCATTTTTCAATTACATGAACATATAACTATTCAAAAATCATTTTCGAGTACTTAACATATCCAAATAAATCCCGAAAAATTACAGTAGACTTGAAATGTATTCTAGTATTTGATTTATATTTTGTCAGTTTTTTAGAAAAATACATACAGCCCATCCCAAAAAACACTTTTCAACCGAAGGATATATCAAATCTGTTCGGGTGAACGTATGGCTGTTCAAACATTTATTTCGAGCACTTAAAAAATCGAAACAACTCAAGAAAAATTACAGTGATCTTGGAATTCAATGTAATATTTGAATAATATTTTTCAGATTTTTCTATAAAAATATATACAGCCTTTAAAAACTGTTCAAACGAAGGGTATATCAAATCCGTTCAGATGAACATAGGACTGTTTCAAACATTTATTTCGAGCACTTAAAAAATCGAAACAAATCCAGAAACATTACAGTGAACTCAAAATTTTATCTACTGTTCGAAACATATTTTTATAGAATTTTCGAAAAATATATATACATGCCTTAATAATTACATAATTGTACAATACACCTAATGCAGAACAACCTCAATTGATGATATCAAAACATACACATATGATATTTATAATTCATGAAATCAAATTTCATAACATTTAAAGTGAAATAGAACATATGTACCGGGCTCTGATACCACTGTTGGGTTTTTATACAAGTTTTGCAAATCAAAATTATGCAAAATCATATAAAGAATCGAATACAATGTTCTAAAACACATTTAACTATGAGTTGGTGTGTATACCTTTGAAGCGTGATCGAGTGTGCAGCGGAAGAGCAACGATCAGTTCCTCTCTCTAGTTAGTCCACACCAATGCTAGCCTGATTCCTTCCTTGAAGCAACTAGAGCTTGAGTGTATTTTACAAAGAATGAATCAAGAAAGAAACGATGTTTTTCTCTTGATGTTATTCTTGTTTTGGTCGAATAGAGAAGGAAGAGGGAGTATTTTTCTTTTCAATTGTCTTACAAGTGAAAAGACGATAATGAGAACATTGATGTTTATGTTACCAACAAATGGTGTTTATATAGTGGTAACAGAAAACATAACCTCCCTTTCAATTATTCACCACTTAATACAATAATAAGTGTGTGATGAATTTGTGGTTTAATCACATTAAACCCAAAGACGTAACGTCTCCACAATTAAGCACCACTTAATACAATATTAAGTGTGCTTGAATTCAAAGTCAAACAAGTCAATTGAGTTCCCCTTGATTCTTTGACATTTACACTTTTAATCCGGAAGTTTCAATCATATTGAAAATCAAGTGCATTGTATGTGTGTGACCTTCTAGGATCGAAATGACATTAGTCATATGTTAATAAAATATCAACCAAGTATTTTACTAACATATAAATCATGAGCGGGCCCTAGTAAAACCATCATGATCCCTGATGCATTTCGAATTCATTCCCAGCAACTATATTATTGTCAAACATAATATACGTATGAACTTGACTTTAAATAAGTAATCACTACGAACAATCAAATTGTTCAACGGGCACTTATTATGACGTGTCAACCACCTCATAATTATAACATTTCTACCCATCATCAAGTAGTAGACATATTTACAAAGGCTTTAGCAAAAGATAAATTTGAAGGCTTCAGGTCTTATCTTGGTTACACTAAGGGGGAGTATTGCAAATTAGTGCATCACAGTAGTCAAAGTTAGTTGTTATTTCTTAGTTAGACTTGGTCAATAGTGAGTCGAATAAAGAGTATTTTATTCTATATTGTTCTATATCAATGGAGTCTGTTTTGCTATTAAGCTAACTAGTTGGAGTCCTTTTAGGAGTAGTTGTTGCATTCCCTTCTATATATTTCAGCAACTTATTGTAAATATTTATTGCTTGAATAATAAAGAGTTGGTTTTCCTAGTTTTATTTTACTTTACTGGGTGAATTAGGCTTGGTTTTGAGTGCATGTCCAATGGTTTTATGTGATAATATTAGTACTACTTATATTGCTGCTAATCCAGTCAAACATTCCCGTACGAAGTATATTGAGATCGATATTTATTTTGTTAGGGAGCGAGTGACAAAAGGCTTTCTCAAGATTTCTTATATTCCTACAAATGATCAGTTGGCAGATTTCTTTATCAAGAGTTTCTCCTCCAATCAATTTCAATTGTTATGTTCCAATCTCGACATTGGTGTTCCCCTGCTTCATTTGAGGGGGAGGTGATAGACTACTCATATTTAGGAATGTTTGTTATGAACTCCTAGACTATAGGAGTGTCTGTTGTGATTCTTATATGTTGTAATCTCTATATAATACATCATTGTAACATCAATAGTTAATGAGAAATACATTTTATAGTTCATGACTCTGTTCAAATAAGGATCATGTTGTTTTTTTTATTTTTTGTTTTTTTTGTAAATTAGCTATGAGATGAGTTTCGAACCCAGCAAGAGGTTTTTCCACTAGGCTATTCGATTAACTCAATCATGTTGTTTTATGAGTTAGTCTCGTAGTCAAAAGGATTACATAGCGACAACGTTAATATACACATCCCACATCTGAAGTCGGTGTCCTCCTGAGTCGTTATATAAGATCTTGAGCTACTCCCTCTATTACGAAGATTAGCTCAAACTATTTTCTTCTTCCTCGAGAGGAACAAACTCTAAGATATCATCAAGCTTAGTTTCTTTTTTTATATAAAAATTCTGAAATTATTTGGTTATCAAGAAAGATGTTAGGAGCAGCACTAGACATGTCTTTAGATGACCTCATCAAACAAAACAAGAAACCCACCGGTAAATCCGGTGGTCCTGGACCAGCTCGCCGCCTTCCTAACCGCGCTGCCGCTTGTCCTTCTCCTTACTCTTACTCTAACATGGGACTAGAGTCAAGTCCGAGTTAATGATGCACGTGTAACCCTGTCGATATTGTTCCGGCGAGGAAAATTCTGCCGACAATAGGGTTACATGTGCGGGGAGTGTTAAGATACACCTCATACATCAGAAGTCGGTGTCCTCCCGGGTCAATATATAAGATCTTGGGCTATTCCCTCTATTGCCAATTAGTTTTAGAGTAGAACCCCATAGACTCTTAACAGACAATAAAGATCTCGTCTTTCAAATAGTTAATCCCGTATTCGAATGGATTACAAACGGCTCGTCGATCGACGGGCCATTTTCACTAGTTATTTATTATATTCCCACCGTTTACGTATAGTCTCATGGTGTGTCATTTATATCCTCTGATGTAATAGAGTTAGATCTTTTATTATTTTATACGAATATATTATTGCATTTTAGTAAAATTGTGAAATTTGATGTGTTTGTATTTTATGTTTATTTAATTTATAAACACACAACATGTCACAATATTAAATATAAAGTGCTTTTTAAGATACGAGACGAAGTGGCTGAGAGTATTCCTTGTGGTCTTTAATTACCTACCACACATAATGCGTGTGGTGCATATTAGGTAGGGGAAATTTCACTATCAGTTTATACTTTTTTATGAACTGAATGATTTTTAAATGGTACCTTCAATTTAAGAAGAATTAACATGTTCAAGTCATGTTCTCTCTACGTTTTGTACTATATACTCCATCCATTTCTAAATGATTGATATATTTTGATTTTCATGGTCAAACAAAATACGATTTAAAGCATAAATCTTTTATTTTACATGCAAAAAAATTATAAAAAATTGATATTTCAAAAATATATGTTGAGACGAACCTAATAGAATCGCACATGACTATCTTATTTCTTATCGCTTAGCTTACCCATGGTTGGTGATGAGGTGTTGGTCTGCTCGAATCTAAGCAGGGGTAGACCTAAAGGTAGCAGTCCCGCCCCTAATGAGGTGTTGAGTGTAAGCTAATACTATTATATTATGATCTTTACACTCTAAATTATATACACTATAATTGATAATGATACAAGGACATACCTTGATCTATGATGAGAGTTTGATGAAGATCACTTAGCTAAGCCCTTCATTTTCTCTCCTCTCCTCTATAATCTTTTATTTTGTCTTTTAGATGGTGGTTGACATATATATGGATGACCCCTTTATATAGTGTTCAAAACAAGTCAAAGGTCAAGACCAATGCAAAGGTCTATCACACTAATTGCCACCCATAATATCTATATTCATGAGGGAGTTGAGAAGGTTAGGAGTTAAACAAAATACTAATTCTATAATTAAATATTTAATTAACTATCAAATTAAATCTCTTAATAGAATTAGCCTTTTATAATATATGGACCAAATTATATTATAGTTATAATCTAAGAATCTCCCACATGGTCCATATAATAATTTGATGATTCAAAATAACTTTAAATGTGCACCTTTCAATGAATTAACAATTTCGAATTCTATAATATGAAATAAACTAACAGGATCATGGCGGTCGCAGGTCATTCAAACGACATGATTCCTTCCATGTATCACAAGTCAATTTAATTCAAAATACTTTTATTGTGAGAAACCTTAAGTCACAACTTTCATGGAGATCACTATATGTTGTCTCACTATAACAATGCATATACGTAACCATAATATTGACAACAATTTTATTAAGCAAAAACATAGCTTTTATTGAATTCACAGGGTCAAGTTTTAGTTGAGCAAAAACCATTCTTACATATGTATCATATTCATACCCAATGTTCTTAACTTTGCTGCTTTGTTGGACATGCTAGTTACATGATTATGAATGGGTTTAGACCAATCAAATTTAGTGGGCGTTAACTTGTGAAAAGATTGGGTTCATCAATATTTCCATGCATCAGGTTCATCAAGGGGGTTTGGGCATAATATCTTATAAATTAATGGCCAACATGCAATTATTTATATAATTAAGGGTCACGCTACAATTATATATATTTGTGGGTCAATTTACAAATCACATATATATTTACTACTTTTATTTTGGATTGATAAATATGTGGTACTGTACCATTGTTATAGTATAATTTGGGTACAAGTTATGTTAGTATTGTTTCTTGTACCAATGATGAAGTTTCAAGTGGGTACAGTACCCACGTGAAACCTTTAAATGGGTACATTGATGAACCTGATGCATGGAATTATTGATGCACCGAAACGGGACTCCGTTAACTCACTCATGAGACTTCACACTTTGGACTTATCACTAATGTCCGATTGAGAGAACTCTATGACTTTTATGAGAAATTCCATTAAAACTTATATATTAATACTTTGAGTTACTATGATAGGTTTAGAAAAGTTTAATAATATCTATAAGTTCACATTTGGGTGATCCTTAAACATGTAAATTTTAAGCGTTAACATATGCATAAATACATGGATGTATAATGAGTAATGACTCCAAAAGTACATGTTAAACATCTCTTATAATCATGTACACTTTATAAAATGTCTAATTAATTTCTATAGCTAGGCCATTGTGGTGACTAACAAGCTTGAACAATTAGACATTTAAATAAGATAACAATAAGATATAAACACTGACGAGGGTTGCCCTCGATATGCCCCCAAGGGCACGCTCTGATGAGAGCGGCCCTAAATATGCCCCCAGGGGCACGCTCTGACGAGAGCATCCCTAAATATGCCCTCAAGGGCACGCTCTGACGAGAGCGGCCCTAAATATGCCCCTCAGTGGCACGAGATATTAAATACTTTGAGATAAACTATCTATTTAGTCATTTATCTTGGCCACTTTGGTGACTAACAAGCATTACAAAATAGATGATTTACTATAATGTGTCAAAGTTTGTGTAACTTTTAGTTGAGATAAAATATTAATTTAGTCATTTAGCTAGGCCACTTTGGTGACTAACAAGCACTTAAAACTAAATCAGTATTATAAACTAGCATATTTCAAGATTTTGTAACATTTAGTTGAGATAAAATATCAATTTACTCATTTAGCTAGGCCACTTTGGTGACTAACAAGCACTTGAAAGTAAAGAGATATTATTGATTATCAAATCTCAAAATTTGCACAATTTATATAATATGAGATAAAATATCTATTTAACAATTTAGCTAGGCCACTTTGGTGAATAACAAGCTTTCGTAATAATAGATATATTTAATTATCTCCAAATATGTGCAAGACAAATATAATATGTTTACACATTTTTCCATCATATATCAAAATCATGATACTCATTATAAAAGAAATTATGTGAACAAAGAACATGTATGTATAAATATAACATTACACATTTATCAAACAATTGACAAGACTTATATCTTTTATGTCATATATTACAATAACACTCATATACATGATCAAATAATATTGTCAATTATAGTGATGAATATTTAAGCGAAATAATACGATATTATAATGGAAAATCAACAATTCATCCATTTATATATTTCATATTCATAGTAATAAAAAATTATATTGAAAAATCAAGAATCCATCAATTTATATATTTCATATTCATATAAGCAATATAACATATTTAACAATTCATTTAGGCTAAATAACAATTCATGTAATAATCAAGATCCTAGTTGAGAGGAACAATGTCCCATTGAGAGGTTGCAAACCTACTCCATTTCACCCATCATTAAAGTTGGGAAGGGCATCACTAAAGGCTCTTAAGCTTTACACGTGGAATGACTCCATTTATACTTCAGACGAAATCTATATTAACTTCACGGACCAACTAGCACAAGTATGGAGTGCCAATAGATGATGAACCCCCTCCCCCCCTAACCAGTTTGACGGCGCGGATCAAATGACTATTGAATGGACACCCTATCCACAACACACCGGCGCCACCGCATCCTCCTCTACACAACCCGGGGAAACAGAGAGGGAAATGTTGCAATATGCATGCACAAACATGGCGGCAATTAAAATGGATGTTGATGGGATTAAAGGCGATGTGGCGGCGATGAAATCCAACATAGGATTGATGCAAAATCATATGTAGTGGTTGGTCAATGATTATAAGGTCGTCTCGAAGAAAGTTCTTTGGCTCACGGACAAAATTGAACAAAATACATATCGTCGCCCTGAGGAAAACCAAGATGAGGATGAAGATGATGAGGATGATAAAGATGAAGAGAATGATGATTAGTTATCTTTTTATTCTACGATTTATGTCGCACTTATGTTTTATTTCATTGTTATTTCGAGCGAGCGTATGTTTATTCCAAACTTAAGTTTTATTTAGAATTTGGACTTGTGTTATATATGTATTTAGGTTGGACTAATGATATGAAAATTGGCTGTTTTATCCTGCTTCACGCGGTATACCATGTGTACCGGGCCTGACAGGCCTGGAGGCCGGGCCGGGCCTAAAGCCCGTCGCTTTTGGAGGGGGCCAAACCGGCCTGGGGCCTAAACCCTGGGCCCGTATTCGGCCCCTTAACAAATGGGCTCGAACCGGGCTTGGGCCTCAAGGGGCCGGGCCGGTTTTGAACCGGGCTAATGGTCCAAGCCCGGTTTGTTAGACACGTCTAAATATAATACTGGAACATAACATGAATTGGACTTAAAATAGGCTAAAATGAATAAAGTGTTGAGGGCTTCGAACCAATAGACCATTAATAATCAAATAATCAGGTTTGTTACCTATATAAAAAAATGTTCAACAAATTTTTAAAATTTGGGAGCCCATTTTAAGAGGGGGCCCTGTGCGATTACACCGGACCATTGTACTATTGGGCCGGCCGTGATAACTAGTATATCAAAAAGGAGAACTATACAAATATTCTATTATTAGTGTTTTTATAGCAAATAATGCTCAAAGAAATAACTTTTTGTAATTTGCAAGAGAAGCCCCATTTTCCATTTTTTGCCACGGCTATAGCAAAGTTGGTCATTGAAGAAGATGAAAGTACTCGTAAGTTTCCTCAAGGTATCAACAACTATTAACATGAACCATTCCTGATATTTGACTTCAGTAGAAACTCATTAATATGTTGGCCAAAAGGTATAATTAACACATAATACACAAATTACAAATGAATCACACAATACTATACCTAAAACGATGATACCTTCATCGTGGAGGCCTCGCCACATTATATCTGAATCATTACGAGAAGGTAAATCGTTAGGCCTATCCCAATCAAAATGTGAGGGACATAGTACCACACCTTTAACCATCCATTTTCAACTATTCCATTGTGAAAGCGTAAATAGAGGGATGACTTTCGAGAAATGGTCGGCAATTTGTAGTTGAGAATCTATTTAACTCCTCATTTGATGTTAATGTTGCCAAAAAATGTTAGTTGTACTTGGTAGTTGGTAGTGGACACTGGTAGATGAACAATATTTGATTCGAGTATATAAAATATTTTTCAATATCAGAGCAATTATGCGTTGGATAGTACTTTCTGTAGTATCACAAAAATAATAACAAAAAAGTAGAGGTAATAGAAAAGAAAAAAATTAGTGACAGAAATATATATAAAATAGAATTCATATAACAAAATATAGTAACTACTAATAAAACATTTTGTCTTCAAATCTTTAACACATGTTGTGTCTCCAACAGAATTTGAAGCCAACACCTTATGCCTGAAAGTTGCCACCACGCTATTGTGGCATTCAGACCTCCTTGAATCCCTTTAGTTCCGCCTAGGCTTGTAACCGAGCCGAACCCTACCAAACTTCGTCAGACTTTGATTAGGCTCGAAAGAAGAGATTCGAAGGTTCGAGTTCGACCGAATCCAAAAATTTGAAGTTTAATTCGATTCGAAAAATTCGAACATTAGATGTTGGAAGAAAAATTCGAATATTCTTGATAAAATAAAAAGAAAAATGAAAAAAAAAATGTATGTAATTCGAACCGAACCAAACCTGCGGTTGGAATTATTTCGAACCTAAAAATGATACATCGTCGTAGACTGCGTCTCGTACTTTTCGAGACGAATTTCTGAAACCGAGTAAAACCCTGAGATTCTTTTACAGCCGAACTTCTGAAACTTCCACCTTTCAGGTTTGATACAAAGAATATTTATTTACTCCTATTAGATATGTGTAATTGTATATTAGATTTATTAAACATATGTCTGCCCAACTGACTCACCAAAATCATATACCCCCAAGATTTGTATATGGTACTATGAGACAACTAGTACTTTACAACATAAATTGACAGAAGATAATAAATTAATTGTGATGGGCTCCAACTGACCACAATCTATATACCTAACTAGCTGCCTTTACTTCTTTCACATAACTGATGTGAACTGTGCTTATCACTCACCATAACCTATCCTTTTCACATTATCATATTCTATCCATCTATCAATCCAACCCCAAAAAGAGGTGGTAAGCTTCCCCCGAAAACGCTGCTATTCGCTTCTTTGCGGCCCGTCGGAACTTTGCTCGCTATATGATCCAGTTGTTGTAGTATAGGAGGAGGATTCAAGCTTAGATGTTGCATTGAAGACTAAATTACTTACACCTCTAGGCCTCGAACCAGAGGCTAGCATTCTAGCATTCAAGAAAGGCGGTTGATTTGGTGATGGTATTGGCCAGTTTTTATCGGTAAGCATCTGAAGGACTTGAGGCATCGATGGCCTTGAAACAACTGAAGCCTGTGTGCATAAAAGGGCTATCTTAAGCACTTCTGCAGCCTCATTCGGGGGAAAGTCGTTGTTCAAGTTTGGATCAAGTGCCTCTACTAGTTTATTTGATTCATAGAGCTTCCAGACCTGAAACCAAATAAAGCGTAAAGTTTCAATTTAACAATACAAAAATATAATCACTGCACTAAAGGCTAAAGCCCCGTTTTATATTGAATTGCTGAACATTAAATTTACAGGAAAACAAATTCAACTCTAAGTAAAATGATCACTCGAGGACTGACCATTTGTAGGAGAGAACCGGAATCCTCTTGAAAAGCGATGTTCTTCCTCCCACAAACAATCTCAAGTACCAGAACACCATAACTATAGACATCGGCTTTCTCTGTGAGCTGCCCCTTGACAATGTATTCAGGAGCCATATATCCCCTGGATCAGCATACATAGATTATATTTTAAATATAATAAAATGCAATAACAACATCGGAGTAATCGAGAAGTCATCATTCCACTTACAATGTTCCTGCAATGCCAGTGCTTAGATGAGTTTTATCTGCAGCAAAATGCCTAGCGAGGCCAAAATCAGCAATCTTTGCGTTGAGATTTTCGTCAAGAAGGAGATTGCTGCTCTTAATGTCTCTGTGTATGATTCTTATTGCAGACCCTCCATGAAGATAAGCAAGCCCTTCTGCTGTTCCAACAACGATATTGAATCTCTCCTTCCAACTCAGAATCTTCACCTTCTCTTTATCTGACCAAATTTATTCAGAAAGTTATACGTCAAGACAACATTCGTCGTGGGGAAACTATGAGTAAACAAATACAAATAAGAACAACTTAGTAGCAAGTACTTTATACATACCAAATAAATATTGATCGAGGCTTTTGTTGGGGACAAACTCATAAACCAGTAGGCTCTCGGGTCCTTCAATGCTACAACCTAATAGCTTCACCAAGTTCTTGTGTTGAATTCCGCTTATCAAGTTAACCTCATTAAAAAATTCATCTACCCATTGCCTCGTATTGAAGAACAATCTCTTTACGGCAACAACATTTCCATTTGGAAGAGTCCCCTTGAACACAGAACCAGCCCCTCCTTGGCCTAATTTCCTTGAAGGATCAAAATAATTTGTTGCCTTCTCTAGGGTTTCATACTTGAAGTTTAAATTGGATTTATGATATAAGTTTGAGATTCGGCCGAGGTTTTTCAGCTCTGCGTACACACATGGGACGATGCAGAGTATCATCAGTAAGTAACGAATTGGATAAAATGGTAAGGGAATTCATCCCTTGATAATTAACTATAATTTTAAGTAATACCTACCTCGTTTTGATTTCTTGATCCTAACGCAAGCAGCATAAGCAGCAAATGAACATATCATTAAAAACGCTGCTACCCCTAATGCAATACCAACCTTCATTCCCTTCTTAGCATCTGAACAACATTAATGAAATAGTAAGAAAGTTGAAACCTATAATTTCAATGCCACAATGCGTCTATAGAGACTCCGACCTAACTTGAGTAGAGGGTAGGCGGATAGTAGGCAACCTTATTTCCTGTGATAAAACGGAATATGTTTTCCGATTGAACCAACGAGCAGTGCAAACACTATCTACTACTAAAAACTGATAAGAAGCCTGTCATTTTGATTTATTTCATTACACCCAGGAGCCCGAGAACAGAAAATCGTTGGCACCACAAATAATGGAAATTGACTAACAGTAGCAACAAGAGTACTCAACGAATTACGAAATAGAGACAGAACTTGTACACGTATCACGATTAAGCAAAAGACAACAACAAAAAATGTTTCAGAGAGACAAACTAACCCGAATCACCCTCACCACTTGTAGGCGGATCATTATAGAACTTGCTTGTAGAATACCTCAAATAACAACCAGTATATAATGCCTTCCCTTCTCTTTTCGGCAAACAACTTTTCAAATCTTGACCAGCTTTTCTCAAACACTCTTCACAACCTGATGTGTTCAAAGTCTTCCAACACTGAGCCAAACCATACACGCCCTTCGCCCCCCTCACCGCATACCCTCCTGTAAGATTTCACAAAACCCTCTTTCTATTATCATCTAATCATCAATTGTCCTGTATATACTAAACGCTCCACGACATAATAGGAAACAAATCGAACAATACAGAAATTACTAACTAACACGAAGTAAATATTTACGCGCTATTACCTCCAGTCGCCAGAGCAGTTGAAGTGACATTATCAATCAACTCCTCTGCATCATTCTTGAACAAACCACCCCCATCATTCTCCACACTAGGACCATTTTCACTACTACAATTCTTGGTATCCTGAGAAACATCAATACTTTCATGGGCAAAGCTATGATTATCATATCTCAAAAAACAACCATCAAGAAACAAACGAGCCGATATCGCAGGCAGACAACGTGGGATTCTTGTCCTAGCAGCAGCATAACAGAGGAGACAATCAGTTTGTGATAAATCCTCATAGCAATGAGCCAAAGCGAATATAGATATCTCTGTTGTATTCTCTGCATAATAACCCCATTTGTTGTTTGTGATCCTCTGAGAAAGTCCCTCCATTTCTTTCACAAAAAGAGGGATGTAACTGAAGTTTGCTGGTGGTCTGTTTTGCCCACAAAACAATCCAGCTTCTGAAATTCTTGGATCACATGATGAAAAAGGGAAGTAAAAAGGGATCAAGAACATGATCCATATCAAGAATTTGGAGTTCATCAATTGCATCAAAGTCAAAATTATGAGAATTGCAGAAACTTTTTGTTACTCCTTTCTTGAAGGTGGAGAGGGATAGATTGATATATTGTGATTATTAAAACTAAGAATATTATGATTATTAAACTAAGGAATCAATGTTTTTTTTCTTGGTGTGAAATCAACAAGTACTTGTCAATCCTCCTATTAAGTTCATTAGTTTTGGAGCTTCCTTCATGTGTGAAAGATGGTATAATAATATAAATAGTACTATCTCCGTTCTTTTTTATGTATTTCTAGCAATTTGCACATAGATTAAAGTGAATAATGAGTAATCAAATGAAAATATAAAATGACAATTGAAACTATATAATATTGGTTGGTTGATCACTTCATAAGAAAAAGTAATTAAAAAGTATATTAAAAATATAAATTTACAATTAATTATGCTAGAAAGACAACCATTTGGAAACGAAAAACTAAAGCTAGAAAGACAAATAAACAAGAACGGAGAGAGTATTGAATATGGTAGGATATGAAATATTTGAGTAATATCAATAATAGGTAGTTAAGTTATTACTATAACTAATATGAAAATAATAATGACTCATAATAGTCCAGTTATTACTATAACTAATATGGAAATAATAATAACTCATAATAGTCCAGTTTTTAGTATAACTAATATGGAAATAACAATGACTAGTAATAACAATATTGTATCATATCTTCTGAAATTGTTTAGATTCATCAAATTCCCGCCCTTAAGTTTTAAGCATGAACATGAGCATATGTTTAACTGAAAAATATAATTTGAAATTTGATTAACAAAGAATCTTATAAATCTTCATCTTCAACAACTATGTGTACTCCGCTCGTAACTATACCACACTCCCTGCAACAATTAAAGAAATCATCGACGGACATCAACAAGTCGGAAATACATTGGCAGAAATTTAAACATCAGCTGAAAAGCATCACAAGAAAACATTTAAAAATATAGGTGAAATAATATCGATATAGATAAATTAAAAAAAACAACCATCATTAAATAACTCTACAATAAAATTCCTCGTGTCAAAAGATAATTAAAAAAAACAAAGAACCCTCAATGGAGGTGAGTGAAAAAATGAGGAAAAAAAATATATTATTAAGAAGATGAAAAAAATATTAAGAATAGGAAGTGTAACCACGAAATCGAAAATATCCATTGTAAAAAAGAGAAATATAAGCTTTGAGACGAACAAAGATTATGAGAGAGAAATATTAAGATAGTTATGGCCATCTTTTGTATAAATCTAGCGAAAGACGAAGAGTTTTATGAGGATACGATTTTTTTTAAAAATTATTAAAAAAACAACAAGAAAAGCTAATATTTAAAGAAAAAGATAGATATAAATATGAATGTCATACGGATGGTTTTGTATGGTGAATCCACCCGTCACGCAGTAAAATAACTAGGATTGTAACTTAAAGCTCTAATACCATGAAGTATTTCGTAATAATATAAATATTTTAGAATTGTATTCACTTCAAATATATGGATGTACAATATAAAATACTTAAAATAATATCAATAACTTGATAGTCCAATTATTAGTATAATTAATATGAAAATAATAATGAGTCATAATAATAATATTGCATCATATCTTCTGAAATCCCTTAGTCTCATCCAATAGTTTGCTTAAATAATATTTAATCATCACACTTTTAAAATGATAAAACTACCTTCAATGAAATTGAAAAGGAAATAGACATTCTTAATTTCCCCAAATCTTTTGACAATCCAACAACTTTGATAATCACTCGTATGAAAATCCCTACATATGTGTATCAAGAGATTGAATTGGTAATTAAACCCCAAAAATTAGTGGCCCCATTGATAAATCTAAAGTGGGCACAATAAACTAAGCAAACCATTTTGCATATAAGATGGCAATAAACCCATCAATATTAAATAGGTAATTAAATACTACTTCTTCCATATTTTTTATATGTCGTTCTAGATATTTTTACATAGATTAAAAAAATTAAAAGTAATCTAAAAGTTGTCAAAAGGTGCATTGAAAATGTAAAATGCATTATACAAATAATAGACATAAATATATTAAAATCTGTAAATAAATATTTATTTGTATTCTACACAACTGAAACCAATAAATATATTTCATTTTTGTCTATTATTTGCTTTTAGTTTTTTACTACCTCCAATTCAGCTTAATTGTATTTCTCACATACATATATCTTTGACTTTTAATTACTATATAATTGTATTATTAAAACCAATGAAATATAAATACTGTAAAGTACTTTAAAAGATAAATCCAATTATATAAATTTTATATGTTTTAGAATAAGTAATACTCCCTCTATTCCAAATTATTTGTGAGATTCGACTTTTTACGGTTATCGAGATACGACTTAAAATGTAAATATCTTTAGTTCTATAGTGTAAAAATTATTTTTAAAAAAGTTGATTAAAAATATACATTGAAACCAATTTAACAAAATCTCACATATGACATGACTATATTTTTTCTTATCTATTAATAAAAATTCATGGTCAAAATTTTTAAAGTTTGACTTCTAAAATAAAAAGTGGTAATATAATTGGTGATGAGGAAGTAGTTAGTAATTGATAATCAAAGTGTTTTTTAAACAGTTAAACATTTAAAACGGATTGGAGGGAGTAATTATGAATTTTTTATTTATAATTATTAATGGAGCAAACGTTTACAAATTAATACAAACTATAGTATTCAAGATATCTAAGGCATTCTTGGGTTGAGCCCTGAGATATTTTTTATATATACATAAGATAACCTTTTTCCTAGATCAGATCTCGCAAAAGCTTCCGAAGGAATTACAAAATGAGATTTAAATGGGGAAATACACTTAATTAGAGACTTAAAAGTAATAATATCCGAAAGGAACATAACATGGTTGTTCTTCTCAGATAGATACTGATGCCAAAAGTGTTGCCATGCTTCTTTTCTTTGGATCCACTGCATGCAACTAGATATGTTAATATGGATAATAAGGCCTCTATCACTAGTGATGGCATTGGCGCTTGTGCGAGTGTGTTGGTACAAGATAAGTTAGTGTTAAAATTGTATGAGGTTCCACTCTAAAACCAATTGACAATAGAAAGAGTAGCCCAACATCTTATATATTGACTCGGGAGGACACCGATATCCGATGTAGATGTGCATCTTAACACTCCCTCTCACGTGTAACCCAATCATCGACGAAATATTTTTCATGCCGGTATTAATTGCCGGAACAACATCGGCGGGGTTACACGTGCCTCATTAACTCGGACTTGGCTGATGATACCATGTTAAGAGTCTATGGGGTTCCACTCTAAAACCAATTGGCAATAGAGGGAGTAGCCCAAGATCTTATATATTAACCCGGACGGACACCAATATCCGATGTGGGTGTGCACCTTAACACTCCCCCTCACATGTAACCCAATCGTCGGCGGAATTTTCCATGCCAGTACTAATTGTCGGAACGACATCGGCGGGGTTACACGTGCCTCATTAACTCGGGATTGGCTCATGATATCAAGTTAAGAAATCAATTGACAATAGAGGGCGTAGTCCAAGATCTTATATATTAACCCGGGAGGACACCAATATCTGATGTGGGTATGCACCTTAACAGTTAGGGAACGTGTAGTAATGTATTTTAGCTGTATGATTATTGTAACTTATGACTATGATACTTATATTATGTTATTGATGTGGTCAATATAAACATAGAAAGTATAGGTGGTACCGTGGTAGTGTTTATAGGTATGTTTATCATATATGATGGATAACAATTTTTGTTTGTGCAGCGATTGTGGATTTATTTTTATGAAAAGTTTTTTTTTTGATAATAGACGCATATAATATTAATTACTCCCTCTATCCCTAAATGATTGTCACATTTGACTTTTAGTGGTCAATGAAACACGATTTAAAACACAAATATCTCTTACTTTACATGCGAAAAAATTATAATAAGTTGATATTGCAAAAATATATATTGAGACGAATCTAACGAGGTCCCACAAGACTATATTATTTATTATCGTTTAATGAGAATTCATGATCAAATTTTATTGTAATTGACCACAAAAGTCAAAATGTGACAATCTTTTAGGGACGGAGGGAGTAGCAAATAATTTTTGAAGTGCTGATATTGTCTAAAGTATTACAAACAGGAAAATTAGAATGGTTACAATCTTCATTAAAATCATAAATACTAATATCGTGAAGATTTCAAAAGCTTTCAATTTTAGTTGGGTACCAAAACGTTTTGCAGCATCTATTCATGGCTTGATCTTGAATTCAATCCCGGTCTCTGCTAGTGCTAATCTTAAGATAACTTTTTACTTCACATCTGGAAAAAGAAAGCATCAGCGATAAAAGTAAATTTTTATGAAAAGTTTATAATTATGATGAAAGTTAGTACGAATTTATTACTGTAGTTCTCTTTTTGGTGATCTTCTTTTTGACGTTGTTCTGGAAGGTGTTGCAAATGTAGTAGAATGGTCAGAAAAAGAAGGAGACGACAAATAGAAGAAAGTGGACAAATAGAAGAAAGTGGACAATTTCTGGTGGCGAAAAATAATTAGAACAAGTCCACTTAAAAAATGCTGAAATCAAAGTCTTTGATACATGGATATATTTTGACTTGTGATACACACCCACCTACCTTTCTTCACTACTATCCAATTTGTTCAAGAGAAGTTATCTCTTTTTGTTATTTTAATTGCCAGTTGGGGTGTATTTGGTGGAGGCCAAGTGGAACACAGGATTTGAAACTTATTTTATAAATTTAATATACGCACATCTTGCTTCTTTTGTGTCATATGGATTCGAGTCTTCTATGAGGCAGAATTTGGTGTAGGAGTGATTAATGGGTACCCAAAAATCCCCTGACCATCTAACGCACATCATGCGATTTACCTCTTCGCAATTTCCGAGGACAGGAAGCGACGGATCCGTTAAAATTGCGGGTCAACTTTTTTTTAAAGAAAATTTGATAAATTTGATTGATGTTAGTGCTGGATTTCGTGAGTGTAAGATTTTGTACCATATATGAGACGAGTACTACGGAATCGACCACTTTATATAGTTGGTCATTTAGGTATATAGAGTAAATAACACTTATAGTATATCTAAACCTTGGCGAGTACATGGGTGGTACGGACTAATAATATATTCCCTCCGTCCCTAAAAGATTGTCACATTTTGACTTTTGTGGTCAATTACAACAAAATTTGATCACGAATTCTCTCTAAACAAAAAGAAATAATATAGTCTTGTGGGACCTCGTTAGATTCGTCTCAATATATATTTTTGAAATATCAACTTATTATAATTTTTTTGCATTTAGAATAAGAGATATTTGTATTTTAAATCGTGTTTTATTGACCACCAAAAGTCAAATGTGACAATCATTTAGGGACGGAGGGAGTATATATTAAGTCAGGAGATGGGCCTTGTGGTCTTGGACTCTTGGGAGGTCTTAAATCGAATTTAAAGATTGTTTTTGCTTCCCGAAATAAATAATTCGATTTTTTATTCTAAAGTAGAGATCTTTGAATTTCTTCTGTTTTGAATTGAAATGACATAAGAGTAAATATATATGATCTTAAATTTCTTAATTATTGCAGAGTTAAGATACAATTGAATAGTGGTGTAAAAGTGTGATCGTTTGGGATTATGGTTAACTATTTGTTAGGCCAATACACTATTAGTAGGGGTTAATACTACTACTATACTATTAGCGGGGGTTATTGCGAATATGTATTATTATTTATTTGGGTACTACGTTTTAGGCCCATCAGATTAGCCGCTAATCCTATACATTAAATATTGTAACTTTTGTAATTAACACAATCAAGGAATCACTATTTCATGCATGGCATCGAGCCTATCGATTCTTCTTGCCTAAACACGATTTATGTTGGTCTGCCAGTGAGTTTTCTACTATGTGATACTCACCGGTAGAATTTAATTTTTTTCAATTTTATTTTAATAATATCTCTTGAAATCTTTGTGTTATTGAAATTTACTACTATTATTATTGTTGCACGCTGATGGGAATTTTGACAAATTATCATGAGTTTGATTTATTCCACTTCGAGTTGAAGTGGACTTTTGAAAAAAATCTTACAGGTTCGAAAAGAATGACGTTCGTGAAAGTTATTGATTGGCGAATTATGCATTGCCTGGCGAGTTCTATACGCAGAGATCTGACAGGTTCGAAAAAGGATGGCGTTCTTGACAGTTATTGTCTAGCGAATCCGACACGCACTGATCACGGATCCGACTTGTTCCAATTTTATGTTTTCTTTTTACTACTTATTATTGTTATATTGCAAACTCATGGAAATTCTATCAAATTAGCTTGAGTTTGAGGGAGGATGTTAGGTTAGTGGGCGAATAGCCCACAAAAACTATATTTAGCGTTATGTTTTATATTTAGTGGTAGAAGAAAAAAAACTGTATAAGAGCCTAGGTTAGCCACTTATTCTTTTCTTCTACCACTTTTTCGACCATGGTGACTCCTCCACCAACGAACACAGCCGCGTCCAGGGGCTCCAATGGCCTTGGTGGTGGGATTGCTCCTAGACCTGTTAATAAGATCCTTACTTTATCAGTTCCAGTAATCTTCCTGCAAATATAATTACCCCTATTGTTCTTCGGATTACAACTATGATGAATGGTCTCGCTCTATTAAATTATCGTTCACATCTCGCCACAAATTACCTTTCTAGAAGGCACTGAAATTAAACCGGTCGATGAAACTGATAAATTGTTTGATTGGCGGTGCTTTCAAGCTCTATTGGTGCAGACCCTTCTATCAACAAATAGATCTCTTTTTTTAAGGAAGTTTATCCGTTTTGGGAGATGCTCAAAAAAGCGGTATGGCGTGAGTCGTGCAAACAACAATTGAAAGCCGAGTTGGCGGCTTGCATTCAGATACCTGATATGAAAATTGCAACCTCGGTGGGACGAGTTGAATAATTTGACAACGCTTCCTACCTGTGATTGTGGTAATATCACAGAAAAATTGATGGAGATGTGCTTGGAGGAGCGCTATCAAGATTTCATTTTTGGCCTTAATCATTAAAAATTTGGTTTCATTCGGTCCTTCTTGAACACCCAGCAGCCTTTGCCCTCACTGGATACTGCATAACAGAAAGTTAGAGAAGAGGAATCCATGCGCAAGTTTACATACACGTCGATTGGGAATGAAATTGTGGCCTTGGCTTTGCGTTCTGCTCCTCGGATGGGTGAGTATGTTGACAAATCCAAAATGTTGTGCACCCATTGCAAGAAACCGGGTCACGAGCCGAGCACTTGTTTTGTCAAGGTCGGCTATCCTGAATGGTTGGATACGCGCAATCGACGTGAGGGTCGTTCTGCTCCTTATGCACACGGTGGAGTTGTTGTTCCAGGAGGGGGCGCGGGTTTTCAGCCTGATGCTGGGTCTACTGGATCTTCTGCCCGAGGGGTCACTGCTGGACGCAGGTCTGCTGCTGCTGGAACCGTGATTCTTGCTGCTGTGGAAACGGACAGGTGCACAAAGGGGCTGGTGGGGAACGCTCCTTCAACTAGTCTAGAGTTGTCGAGCCAACAGGTTAGGCACGGGGTTATCCCTGCTATCACACCTGATCAGTGGCAGCGCTGATCTCCCTAATTGTTGATCCCAACTCGTCCTCTAATCGATTGATGGGTAAGTCTACGTGTCTTTCTTGGATACTTGATGTGGGGGCTACTGTTCGTGCAACGGGTACTTTAGATAGTTTGGTTAACCAATATGATGATATTTCTTGTCCAATTACTTTGCCCGATGGTAGTGTTAGTCATTCCACTCATCGTGGCAATGTTGTTCTCTCGGATGACTTGATTTTACAGGGTTGTTTTCTATGTGCCCGCTTTGCACTGTCATCTCATCTAAGTGTCTCAGTTACTCGTTGCTTACTGTTGTGATATTTTTTTTACTCATACTAACTATTTTGTTCAGGACCGAAATACGAGTACGGTGATTGGAGCAGATGAACGGAGGGGTAGAATTTATTACCACTGTCAGTTTGTGGTGGAGCTTTCACTGTCCCTGTTAACGGTTCAGACTCATGACTTGGAGCTTTGGCACAGTCGATTAGGTCATCCATCTGTGACAGTGTTGAAATCTTTACCGTTTATTAGTAGTACTGATTCTGTTTTGAATAAATCTTGTGACACTTGCCATCGTGCAAAACATATTCGTGATGTTTTTCCTGAAAATTCTAATAAAGCGACTCGGTGATTTGAGCTTATACATTTTGATCTCTGGGGTCCTATCGTACTCCCTCCTCTTCGGGGGCGAAATATTTTTTAACGTTGGTGGATGATTACTCTTGGGCTGTTTGGTTATACTAGGTCTGCTAAAACTGAAGTGCGCATTATCATTATTAAATTTCGTGCCATCGTCCGTCGTCAAATGTTTGTCAGATTCGCAGTGATAATATTACTTAGTTTTTTAGTCTTAAATCTTACTTTGAGGATCAAGGTATCTTCTTTCAGACATCTTGTGTTGGTACTCTACAACAAAAGGGGCGAGTTGAGCGCAAACATAGGCTCATCTTGAATGTTGCCCGAGCATTGATGTTTCAGGGACATCTTTCCACTGAATTCTGGGGTGAGTGTGTTCTCGGTGCATGCTATTTGATAAATCGTACTCACTCTCGTATACTTAATTTTTGCATCCCTTATGAACTTCTTTATGGTGCATGTAATAGCTGGCCCAACGTGAGCGATGTGATATGTTTGATATAATTTGATTGATACTACTCATACCATCAAGATCTATCTTTTTTATGATAGGCTAACTCATAAGAACTCCAAAGTTAAGCGTGTTTGACCTGGGGTAATTCTGGGGTGGGTGTGTTGGAAATTGATGTGTCAATTTCCTCAATTAGTGCCCGTGAACTATATCATCTATATATACGGTTCAACAACCGATAGTTATCTGAACTATCAGTAGTCTCACCCGAGATAATGCCGGGGGTCATCGAATGGCAGACTAGGCTCTCTCGATGATCTTCGGGATTCGTGTATACGGTCTTATACGTTGAATCCCGATGCCTTCGTTACTCGGGCTATGAGGTCACACACGTAACAATTACCGAAGATACTTTCGAGTAGTGACCCGAAAGTGAATAAGGGATTTGATCCATATTGAGGAATTTCGGTTCGATCGAGATCGTGTCCCGACCGAACCGATGGTGCGCCCGGAATTGGTTCCGGACACACCATTTGGGGTTTATGTATATATATATATATGTGAGATATATATATATATATATTATCATTTATTGAAATGATTTAATTAATTAATGAATTAATTAAATAAGATATGATTTAATTAATTAATTAAGATTAATTAATTCCATCATCATGAATGGTTGACATCTTGGTGGCTACTTTATGCCTTGGGAAGGCTTTGTAAGTCTTGAGAAGAACTCTTGTAAGAGAATCTTCCATGGACCAAGAGGCATTAACCATATGGATGGTTAATGTGTTTGTTTAGTGTATAATGTGTTTCATCATCCATTCTATATCATAAGATGATATAGAATGGGTAGAGGATCAATCTAAGTCTTGTATATCTCTTGCTAGAGAACACAAGAACACAAACAAACACACTTCATCTTCAACCATAACCCTCTAGCAAAACTCTAAGTGTAGAGTGTAGAACTAGTTCTACATTTTTGCTATAGTAGTAAAGACTACATACTCCTCAATAACACACACTAGTCCAAGTGTGTCTTATTGCTATCTAAGGTATTGGTGTGGACTATTTCATAGTAGTTTCATATCACCTTGGTGATAGACATTTCTTCAAGGAGAAAGCAAAGGAGCAAGGTGTGGGGATAAGCGCTTAAAGATTGACATAGCTTCCGCTCACGCTTCAAAGGTATAACTTTGTAGCACTACTCTTTTATATGTTAGTTGTAGCATATTCACACTATCTTTAAACATATACTTCTATGAGCTAGTTTTATTGTGTAAGTTCTAACGATCAACGAATTAGGGTTTTCTAGACATATGAACTATCGTAGTTCATTGTGTCTTGCAACTCCGGGATATTCCAACATGGTATCAGAGCTATATTACACGTTTAACATGTTCTAGAAGTGTTTAAAGTAGTACCATATAGTATATATGTCGATATATGAACCGTAGCCGATTTTCGTATTCGGAAAACCCTCCCCGACAAAACCTAAGTTTCGCGTGCGTCCAGGCAAGCCAAGGGCACGGCTCCACTGGAACGCGCACCCTCGGCTTTCCCTGGATAAGGAACGCCTTGGCCCAAAGCCTGGTTCGGTCCCCCTGGACGCGTCCATGCACGTCCAAAGTCATTTGATGATTTCGAAACAAAACAAATCGATTAAGTCCAAAGTCATTTGATGATTATGGACGTTTTCGGTTTGTTATGGGTGACTTAGAGATTGTTTTCATTCCGGAAATAATCCTATAAGTCCAAAACATTCTTTGAGAAGTTTAAAATAGTTTAAAATTAGCATGTATGTCAAAATCTAGCTCTTCCAACATAAGATCGTCTTATGGCGAGTCTTGTGGAGGTAAGTGGGAGCACTTTGATTTTATCCTATCGGTACTAATTAAATTGATTAATTGAGTATCGAAAGGAAGTTTGAGGTTTGAGTTATTATGAATTTCAAACCTTAACAAATATAACTTATGCTAAGTCTCTTTGAATGTAATTGGGTTATTAGTTCAAAATGTTGAACTTATGGTAAAACTTCCGATAATTGGCTATGTTAGTTGTTGGACAACTAAAGGTTATGATATGCATATATGACTATGATTCACATTATTTGAATGTGAGTATGTGTGTGAGTTGTGTGTTGCTTGTGTGTTTTATTCCATTCCTAGCATGTTTATGTGATTTATGTATAATGTGTAATGCATATATAAACTGTAGTCTGAATGGAATGGGGATTTGATATGGCCTAGTATTTATTCGAAATACAGTCTGCGTACTGTCCTTGATATTGAAATACGACGCATGTGTCGTTTTACATTCTTGTATTGTTATTTCCTTTTCGCGGCGCATGTGCCATTTAATGCGAAAGTTGATTATGTAACAAGACATGAAGAGACGGACTTGGAGTATGGCGATGTCCAAGAAGACGGAGACCAAGGACTTAGTTTAGAACTAGTTAGACTAGTTTTTATTTAATGTCTTTTAGGCCATATCACGTCCCTTTAAAGTGTTTATTATTCATGCCATGTTTCATGCTTACATATATTTTCTTGAAGTATATGTATACCTTATGTGATATGCATGAAATGTGGATTACATGTTTAATCTAAACCCCTCCACGTAATAATTAAGTGTTTGCCAAACCTAAGTTCAAAGTTGTCAAACTTTCCTACGTTTCGGGTGGATCATCCCTAGATGGGCACTTTGATTCATATGAATAGGAGGCAATGGGATTACATGCGCTACAGGTTAGCCCATCGAACCGGCAAATGTAATCCATCCCTTTATGGTGAACTAAGGTTGCTTAAAACGTGGCTACAGGTTAGCCCATCGAACCGGCCCGTTTGGCAAAGGAAGTCTATAGTGTCTTAAAACGACTAGTGATAGACGCCAAGAGTCATATATATTAAACTGAACGTCGTTTCAAGCATGCTTTACTTGTATCGTATGTTTTACATATAAATTAAACTGAACGTCGTTTCATACTCGCATGTTTTAGATGGCAACTGCTAAGAAATCAACTTCAAACTCACTCCGATCTACACTTGAGAAGTGTAAACTCAATGGCAATAACTTCAACGACTGGTCTCGTAACTTGAGAATCGTTCTCAAGCACGAGAGAGTTGAATATGTTCTTAAGGAAGAACTTCCTCCTCCACCCCATGAGGATGCCGATGAGCTAGAACGTGGTGCATATGATGTACACGTGGACGATGCATTGGATGTCCAATGTCTCATGCTGGCCAACATGGAACCGAATCTTCAGATTCAGTTCGAAAATGTGGCAGCATATGACATGTACTGCAGACTGGAACAGATGTTCCAGAAGCGGGCAAGAAATGAGCGGTACGAAGCTGTTTGTGCCCTCATGGATTGCAAACTATCCAATGGTCAACAGGCCAGTCCTCATGTTCTCAAGATGATTGGGATCATCGAGAGACTTGAGTCTTTGGGAACTCAGTTTTCCAAGGATTTGGTTGTTGACATAATCCTCCGTTCCCTTCCTGACAAGTTTGGTAACTTTGTCATGAACTTCAACATGCATGACTTCGATAAGTCGTTGTCGGAGTTGCATAACATGATCAGCACGGCTGATACTGCGTTGAAGGGTGGGAAGAGCTCTACCCCTACTCCCTCTGTTCTGATGATTCAGAACAAGAAGGCCTTTAAGAAAGGCAAGGGGAAATGGAAGGGAAAGGCCAAGACTGGAACAGTCAAGGCCCAGACTTCCAAAACTCCGGGTAAAGGTCCTAAGGGGACTGACCAGTGTCATTATTGTAATACACCTGGTCACTGGAAGAAGAACTGCAAGAAGTACCTCGAAGATAAGAAGAGTGGGACTCTTCCGACAGGTATATTCGTTATTGAAGCTTTCATCACCTCCAATAACTCTACTTGGGTACTTGACTCAGGATGTGGTTCTCATATTTGTCGAAATATGCAGGTACTACATGACAGTAGAGCCCTTCGGAAGGGAGAGGTGGACTTGCGGGTAGGCAATGGAGCAAAGGTTGCTGCAGTTGCCGTGGGCAAAATAGATTTAAAACTACCATCCGGGATGGTCTTAGTTTTAAATAATGTATATTGTATTCCTACTATTTCTAGAAATATTATTTCCATATCTGTTTTGAACAATGATGGTTTTACCATCCTTATGGAAAGGAATATATGTTCTATTAATCGTGATGGTTTACTTTATGCAAAAGCTTCAAACCAAAATGGTCTTTTCATACTAGATGAGGACCATGAGGTATATAACGTAAATATTAAAAGGAACAAGCCTAACGACTTGAATCCTACCTACCTATGGCATTGCAGACTTGGTCATATAAATGAAAATCGCATCAAGAAACTCCACGAAAGTGGAATTATTGAGTCACTTGATTTTGAATCATATGACCAATGCGAATCATGCCTTTTGGGCAAGATGACCAAATCACCTTTCACTGGAACGAGTGAAAGGGCAAGTGATTTATTGGGGATAATACATACCGATGTATGTGGTCCAATGAACACTCCTGCAAGAGGTGGTTTTCCCTACTTCATTACCTTCACGGATGACTTTAGCCGTTATGGCTATGTCTATCTAATGAAGCACAAGAGTGAAGCCTTTGAAAAGTTCAAAGAATTCCAAAATGAAGTAGAGAATCAACTCGGCAAGACTATTAAGACTCTTCGATCCGATCGAGGAGGCGAATATATGAGCCACGAGTTTGACGCTCATCTTAGAGATTGTGGAATTGTTTCACAACTCACACCGGCCGGAACACCACAACATAATGGTGTGTCCGAAAGGAGGAATCGCACTCTGTTAGACAGTTTGCGATCCATGATGAGTCGAACCGACCTACATGTCAGCTTCTGGGGTTACGCGTTGCAAACTGCCGCACTTACCTTAAATAATTGTCCAACCAAGTCAGCTGAGAAAGTACCATATGAGATGTGGTTTGGGAAACGTCCCAAGATTAGCTTTCTCAGGGTTTGGGGTTGCTTGGCCTACGTCAAGAAATTGAACGTAGACAAGCTAGGCCCAAAGGCTGACTTGTGTCATTTCATTGGTTATCCAAAGGAAACCAAAGGGTATTATTTCTACCTTAAGCCAGAAAATAAGATTTTCGTGGCTAGGACAGCGCATTTCCTTGAGAAAGAGTTCTTATCAGGAAATGTCAGAGATACGGTACAACTTGAAGAAGTTCAAGATGATGAGCCAAATGAGTTAATGAACTCATTCGACACGTTTAATGAGCAAGTTGAGTTATCGAACTCAAGAAACTCATTGAATAGGAGAGTTGGGTTATTGAACTCAAGGGTCTCATCAAATGAGCAAGTCGAGTTAACGAACTCGGCAGGCTCACTTCAGGAAGTGGATCCTCCACTCATGGTGGATCCTATATTGGACCCTAGATCCACGGTAGATGAAACTCCTGAAGAAGTACCGACCCTTAGGAAATCCAATAGGACTCGTCATGTTCCCGATAGATGGTATGGAGAATCCTTCTTGATAGAAGACGACGAGCCTTATACTTATGGAGCCGCAATGAAAGGGCCAGATAGCGAGTCATGGCTTGAAGCCATGAAATCCGAGATAGACTCTATGTACCAGAACGATGTCTGGACATTGGTTCACTTACCCGAAGGTGCTAGACCTATCGACTGTAAGTGGGTCTTTAAGAAAAAGCTTGATAAAGATGGAAATGTCCATGTTTACAAGGCTAGACTAGTGGCGAAGGGTTTCAAACAAATTCATGGTATTGACTATGATGAAACCTACTCACCGGTAGTCATGTTCAAGTCTATTCGGATCCTCTTAGCCATTGCCGCATATTATGACTATGAGATATGGCAAATGGATGTAAAGACCGCTTTCCTTAATGGAAACCTTGAGGAGGATGTGTACATGACACAACCTCCAGGCTTTACATGTCCGAAAGGACCTAAGAAGGTATGTAAGCTTCAGAGATCCATTTATGGACTCAAGCAAGCTTCTCGCAGTTGGAACCTCCGATTCGATGAAGCAATTAAAGAATTTGGCTTCATTCAGAATGAGGAGGATGCTTGTGTATACAAGAAGGTAAGTGGGAGCCACATTGCATTTATAGTCCTGTATGTAGATGACATACTGATCATTGGAAACAACAAACCGCTCCTTGAGTCAGTCAAGAGATGGTTGTGTAAGTGTTTCTCAATGAAGGACTTAGGAGAGGCGCAGTATATCCTTGGAATCAAGATATATCGAGATCGAGCCAATAGGTTGATTGGCCTGAGACAGGACACTTATATTGATAAGGTTCTGAGACGATTCGATATGATCGATTCCAAAAAGGGAATACTGCCTATCACAACTGGTACTATTCTCGGCAAAAGTCAGTGCCCCACCACTGACGTCGAGAAGGAGAACATGAGTAGAGTCCCGTATGCTTCAGCCATAGGATCTATCATGTATGCCATGTTGTGCACTAGACCAGACGTATCGTACGCTCTGAGTCTGACCAGCCGATATCAAGCGAATCCAGGCAACAGCCATTGGACCGCTGTGAAATCTATCCTTAAGTACTTGAGAAGGACTAAGGATATGTTTCTGGTATATGGCGGAGATGAGGAGTTGATTGCAAAAGGTTTCACCGATGCCAGTTTCCAAACCGATCGAGACGATTTTCGTTCTCAGACCGGGTTTGTATTCTGCCTGAACGGTGGAGCCATCTGTTGGAAGAGTTCCAAGCAGGACACAGTTGCAGATTCTACTACGGAGGCCGAGTACATTGCAGCTTCTGAAGCAGCCAAGGAGGCATGTTGGCTTAAGAAGTTTATGACTGAGCTTGGGGTAGTTCCTAGCGCTGATGGTCCAATTGAGTTGTTATGTGATAACACTGGAGCCATAGCACAGGCTAAGGAACCCAGGGCTCATCATAAGTCCAAGCATGTCCTTAGGAAGTATCACCTCGTCCGAGAAATGTTCCAGAGAGGTGACATCAAGGTATCCAAAGTGGATACAGACGACAACGCAGCTGATCCCTTGACTAAACCGTTACCTCAGACTAAACATGAGTTCCATACTTCAGCTATTGGACTTAGGCTTAGGTCCGAGTGGTCTTAGTCTTAGTGGGAGCTTTATTTCAGTTTATTTGTTTTATATGTATGAAGTATACTTTTGTAAAACTCTTGTTGTTGAATAAAAGTATTACTTCTTGTTTATTGATTGCCTATTCTTTTATAGCACTTGAATAAACGATTGAATATTTAATCATAGTTGTATGATAAATATTTTAATTCCCATGTAATCACGAGTTCTTGAAGAGGAGCCAATAAGTGTATTGGCTAAGGAACCCCTTTTTCAAGACAAGAACTATGGTGATTACATTGTCCCTAGTGGTGTGTCCCAGCGTTTTGGGAACGGACACAACCAAACTAGTGTGTAATGATTCGTTTGACTTTGTTTCTTAAGTCAAAAGGATGGTCCAAATCATTACATGGGTTCATTGTCAAGAGAGTCTTGACATGGTACTGGACAGTGACCGTTGTGAAATTATAGAAGAGATATTGTGTCCTATATTTCACACGAGCCATATGATAGAGGTTCTGAGACCTACATGCATATCATTCTCATGCTACGTGAGCATGAGGCTTTGACTACTTCCGGACCCATCCGTTACTGGTGGTAATGGGGTACGTTGGGTCTTATGTGAATGTAGTGGTGAGATGATCGGTGATGCATTGGTAGGGTCTTTGTCCACCCTGGTATACAGGGAAGGTTTTTCTGGCCACTCGGAGAGTTAGTCTTACTTATGAATTCACCCGTTATGAACGGGAGTGAGACTATCTCGTGTTCCGAGAAATTATGTCATAGGAGTTGGCGACACGCTTTCTTGCTTTAGCCTATGACGAAAACCGAGGACAAAGGGAATCATGTGACAAGGATGCAAGTGTACATCCAAGACATTGGTAATAGTCCAAGGGCAAGTGGGAGTGTTGGAAATTGATGTGTCAATTTCCTCAATTAGTGCCCGTGAACTATATCATCTATATATACGGTTCAACAACCGATAGTTATCTGAACTATCAGTAGTCTCACCCGAGATAATGCCGGGGGTCATCGAATGGCAGACTAGGCTCTCTCGATGATCTTCGGGATTCGTGTATACGGTCTTATACGTTGAATCCCGATGCCTTCGTTACTCGGGCTATGAGGTCACACACGTAACAATTACCGAAGATACTTTCGAGTAGTGACCCGAAAGTGAATAAGGGATTTGATCCATATTGAGGAATTTCAGTTCGATCGAGATCGTGTCCCGACCGAACCGATGGTGCGCCCGGAATTGGTTCCGGACACACCATTTGGGGTTTATGTATATATATATATATGTGAGATATATATATATATATATTATCATTTATTGAAATGATTTAATTAATTAATGAATTAATTAAATAAGATATGATTTAATTAATTAATTAAGATTAATTAATTCCATCATCATGAATGGTTGACATCTTGGTGGCTACTTTATGCCTTGGGAAGGCTTTGTAAGTCTTGAGAAGAACTCTTGTAAGAGAATCTTCCATGGACCAAGAGGCATTAACCATATGGATGGTTAATGTGTTTGTTTAGTGTATAATGTGTTTCATCATCCATTCTAGATGATATAGAATGGGTAGAGGATCAATCTAAGTCTTGTATATCTCTTGCTAGAGAACACAAGAACACAAACAAACACACTTCATCTTCAACCATAACCCTCTAGCAAAACTCTAAGTGTAGAGTGTAGAACTAGTTCTACATTTTTGCTATAGTAGTAAAGACTACATACTCCTCAATAACACACACTAGTCCAAGTGTGTCTTATTGTTATCTAAGGTATTGGTGTGGACTATTTCATAGTAGTTTCATATCACCTTGGTGATAGACATTTCTTCAAGGAGAAAGCAAAGGAGCAAGGTGTGGGGATAAGCGCTTAAAGATTGACATAGCTTCCGCTCACGCTTCAAAGGTATAACTTTGTAGCACTACTCTTTTATATGTTAGTTGTAGCATATTCACACTATCTTTAAACATATACTTCTATGAGCTAGTTTTATTGTGTAAGTTCTAACGATCAACGAATTAGGGTTTTCTAGACATATGAACTATCGTAGTTCATTGTGTCTTGCAACTCCGGGATATTCCAACAGGGTGACCCACTGGGAAATGTCCCGGTGAGCACGTGAGTGAGGATAAAACGTGCTAGAAAGACCTGTGGTGGTTTGTGAGACCAGTCCATCAAATCAAATAATGTTACGACCCTATTTCGACGGCGGGGCGTAACAGATGGTATCAGAGCCCTATCGAGTCGTAATTCTTCAAATCATTAATATTTAATATGTTATTTACGAACAATATACAAAACAATGCATTGTTTGTACTCCATTTCAGTATTGCTATTACATACCAACACTAAGGTATGTCCACATATATAAAAGGACATGTTGGCAGAAGAAGATCCTCAAAATAGAATTTAAGCACACGTAAAACCCATTCCCGAGCCAAATATGCGCACTCGATCAAATACCAGGACCCATTATGTAAACATATATTCCGTCAACTATCGTTCATGTAACGTCTCAACCTCCCACTTATTTCATATAAGTCTTTATATTATTATAATATTTCACTTTTTAACCGAATGTAGAAATGACGATTAAACTTCTGGACCCCTCTTAGTTATCATATATAAATACTAGATCCATTATGTAAACACACATATATATATCCTTATTTCACACTTCAATTGTCACATTGGTTAAGGGAGATGAACTAGACATGCATGTTAGGGGTTCGAATCGCCTGGTTACAGTTTATTTTATTGTAATACCCGACCGAAAGTGGGCGATGTGATATGTTTGATATGATTTGATTGGTACTACTCATACCATCAAGATGCATCTTCTTTTCGGTAGCCCAACTCATAAGAACTCCAAAGTTAAGCGTGCTTGACCTGGGTTAATTCTGGGATGGGTGATCCACTGGAAGTGTCCTGTGAGAACATGAGTTAGGACAAAAAGTGCTGCAAAGACCTGTGGTGGTTTGTGAGGCCAATCCATCAAATCAAGTAACGTTCCGACCCTGTTTCGGGGGCGGGGCGTTATAGATGGTATCAGAGCGGAGCCGTTCGAAATGTGAGAACTAAGTGCTATGCAACGCAAAGTGCTACGTCGAGGACAAGAGACACCTCTTGAGGCCATAGTAGTCATCTCAAGAGTCTCACACGGATGGTACGGTCCTCGATGTGGATGTGGATGTGGCTCAAAAAGGACGTTGAGTAGTTAAGTGGGGGAGATTGTAATACCTGGCCCAAAGTGGGCGATGTGATATGTTGGATATGATTTGACTACTCATACCATCAACATGCATCTTCTTTTCGGTAACCCAACTCATAAGAACTCCAAAGTTAAACGTGTTTGACCTGGGGTAATTCTATGATGGGTGACCCACTAGGAAGTGTCCCGGTGAGCACCTGAGTGAGGACAAAACGTGCTGGAAAGATCTATGGTGGTTTGTGAGGCCAGTCCATCAAATCAAATAACGTTGCGACCCTGTTTAAGGCGGTCTAAAGTGGGCGATATGTATGTTTGATATGATGATGGCTCGGCTTTGATGGTTGGGCCCCCCACTAGGGCGATTGATGTAAAACAAGGGGATCTGCCCTAGTGAGGGTCTCCTGTTCGATCTGTCGCGGATGTTGGTGTGGTCAGGGCTAATAATGTACCTGTTGAGGAGGTTGAGGGTGTACTAAGCAGGACGTGACAGGGCTCCCTCATTTCATCTCCGTGATTATGTGCTTCGTTTACTTCCTCATACAAGTGCACCCCCCCACTCCCAGTTCACCTGACTCTACTCCCGTCCCAGGTATTTCTTATCATTTAACGAATTACATGAGTTATGATTTGTTTTCGGTTGCATACCGTGGTTTTCTTTCCTCTGTTACTACAGGAATTAAGGAGGTTGGTGTGATGATATGTTTGCTGAGATTCAGGCCTTGGAAGATAATGGGACATGAAGTTTAGTTGTTCTTCCCGCAGGAAAGAAAGCGTTAGGCAGTAGATGGGTCTATAAGTTCAAGTACAAATCTGATGGCTGCATAGAGCGGCTGAAGGCCAGACTTGTTATTTTTGGCAATCACCAAACAGAAGGCATTGACTATTCTGCACTTTCACCCCGGTGGCTAAAATGTCTATTGTACGCACATTCTTAGCAGTTGCTGCCGTTCGTGGCTGGGAGTTACACCAGATGGATGTCCATAATACATTTTTACATGGAGACTTGCACGAAGAAGTGTATATGAAACCTCTTCGAACATGGTAAAGAAGGCAAGGTTTGTCGACTGCGGAAGTCATTATATGGTCTGAAGCAAGCGCCTCGTTGTTGGTTCGCTAAACTTGCCTCATCCTTACACGCTTATGGCTTCACGAGTTCTTGCTCATATTACTCTCTTTTCTCTTTTGTACGGAGTGGTGTTCGGCTAAATGTGCTAGTCTATGTGGATGATTTGATTATCTCTAGTAACAATTCTGCTGCTCTATTGGCTTTTAAACATTATTTGAGTTCGTGTTTTCATATGAAGGATCTTGGGGCCCTTAAGTACTTCTTAGGCATTGAAGTGGCTCGCAGCTCTAAAGCAATTTACTTGTATCAACGCATATATGCGTTGGATATCGTTGCTGAATGTGGCTTGTTGGGCGGAAAGCCAGCAGGGTTCCCCATGGAGGCAAATCATAAACTGGCTGACTTGACGACGCTTCTTCTTTAGGATGGCGAGCCGTAGAGGCGGCTAATAGGGCACCTACTCTGTTTGGCGTATACGAGACCTGAACTTGCTTAAAGTGTACACATATTGTCTCAGTTTCTACAGTGTCCACGACAGGTTCACTGGGATGCTGCTTTGCGGGTGGTAAGATATTTGAATAATTCCCCGGGTCAGGTAATTTTGTTGCGTTCTGATTCTGACTTGACTTTATCTGGCTAGTGTGATTCTTATTGCGCGACTTGTTCCTTTGACTGGTCGATATCTTACAGGGTCGTTGGTGTTTTGGTGATTCGCCGATGTCCTAGAAAACTAAGAAGCAAAAAACAGTTTCTCTTTCTTCTGCAGAGGCTGAATATAGATCCTTGACGGCAGTTACTTGTGAGAGCATATGGGCGAAAGCTTGCTACAAGTACTTGGTGTTTCATCTGACGATCCTATACATGTGCATTGTGATATAATCAACTTTGCATTTGGCACATAATCCGGTTTTCCATGAGAGGTCTAAGCATATTGAGGGTGATTGTCACTTTGTTCGCGATGCGATTACTGACCGGATTATCACGGCTTCCCATGATTCGACCACGTTACAGTTGGTTGATTTCTTTACTAAGGCACTTGGCAAACAGTGGTTTGATTTTCGTTTGCGCAAGTTGGGCGTTTATAATTTGCATTGTCCAACTTGAGGGAGGGTGTTAGGTAGCTATACTATTGGTAGGGGTTAATACTATTACTATACTATTAGTAGGCCGAGTCTTACTTAGGGTACTAAGCTTTTTTTAGTACTACTAATACTAAATGGCATTGTAGTCATTTGCCCACCACTTAATGTTTACTATATTATTTTACAATTTAAAGGCATAGATCGTGCTAATTTTTGAGATTGTTACCAAATCTCAAAACAACAAAATTGTGGGCTAGAACTACTAGATTAATTCATTACAGAAGTCACTTGATGATCTCCCATTCGTTAATTGATCTATGAAATTTATTGATAACCTATTATTATCCATTGGTATGCGGTTACATGACAAATTAGTATTATCCACGGAAATATATTTATGTGGCAAACTAATAGTATCCATGGAAATATATTTATGTGGCTTATTAATATTATCCATCAAAACATGTTTAATTGGCAAAAATTTATTTTCCATATAAGCACACATACTTGCAATTTGCAAACTAGCATTATATAAAAATTTGTAATTTTGTTTTGCAGATTGACAATATTTAATAAACTATGCTCATCACCTACTAATAAATACACAAAAATGATCAATCAACATAAAAATTTGTAACAAATCTAATCTGGGAATAATTGAAATTTTCATTACATTTAACAAAAGCAAAAAGCAATGATGAATTCAATTTTCCATTTGTCTTGGCTCAACCAAAATTATTGTAATTGAATAAAATGGCCTTCAAGCAATTATTAAAAGAAAAAATAAAATGAAAAACCATATATCAACGGTGGAAGATGTATTACGTAGGTTTGTAGAAAAATTAACAAATATATACTACATTTGATGCAGGGCCGATAGAGTTTTGAAAATAAAATAAAAATCAAATTTGGTAAAAAAAAATAGCAAATAATATCAGTATGATTTTTGATGCAAAAAAGTAAGAGTTAATAATGGAAAGAAGTTTTATACCCATGAAATTAGTGAACTGATTCAATCTATAGGCATGAAACAAGTGATTGAATATGCCTTCAATATGATGCACAATGACTAAAATACCCATGTCATTTTATGACCATTGGATGAGAAATAAATGGAGAAATATTGATCAAATGGTTGACAACAATTTAGTATGAGTTACCAAGTTTTAGCCTTAGTAACACAAGTCTAAACTCGGGATTAATACTATTAGCAGGGATTGTTGTAAATATGTATTACTCCCTCCATCCCATAATCATTTTCCACATTTCCAAAAATAGAAATCCCATAACTAATTCACTTTTTCACATTTGAATCTTTAAATTTTAAGTAAATACCAAATTTGCCCTTCACCTCATTTTGTGTAATGGTGATACTAAAAAAGAATATTTGCCCATAATGTATGATCCTTTCTTGAACGGTCCATTCCCTCTCAAATGCCTAAACAGTTACAATAACTCTCATCACAATCCTCTCTCTACTTCTTTCTAGCGAAACGGTAAGGACAATAGTTAAGATGACAATCTAGGGCAATATGAGCAAAATAGAAACAACCAGTCCCTCCCTTCAACGAAATTTCAAGGTAAGTCGTCAGTTATGATTTCAAAATCTGAGAAAGATCAGTTAGTGGGTAATATGAAAGATGTGTTTATTGGCAAGTTTTGTCATGGCCGACCTTCATTGACTGCCATTGAAGTGTTCTTCTCAGCTCTTAAATTGAAGGGGAGCCTTAATATTATGACTTTTGGTAGCAAGCATATGCAGATTATTTGTGGAATGTTCTTTTAAAATTGATTATACTAGCAATCTAGCATTTGGCTGAAATTAACATGGTTGATAAAATGTTTTGCCATGAGAATTTTTAAATGAGTTCCTCATTTTCACCCTTGTAAACAGTCCTCCATTGTAATAACCATAAAGTGATGGTTTTTGAAGAGCCAACATCACTTAATTTGTTTGTTACTATTTTGAAATGAAAATGAGAAAAAAAGATTAACCATCATTAAAGATTTGAGCTTTTTCTGTTCAAAATCTAAAATTCAAGGGCATATCTATAAGAATGATTAGGATGATTCTAGTGCGGGCATTAGATAGTTCAGCCAAGTTTGGGCAAATTCGGAAGCAAGGTCAAGGTGGCACCAAGAGTGAATGTTATTTCTCGTCTGATTATGTAGAGACTCGTTTCTTTTGGAGCTTGGGCAGGGGTGAACGCTGGAAGGTAGATGGACCTTCTTCCCTAAATGATCATATTGACAACAGAATGAAAGTAAACGAACTGTGGATAGATCATTTGGGGGATGTCGACAAGCTTCCAAGGCTTGTTTATGAGGAAGATATTAGGACCATCTTAGCTACTCCAATCATGGTCAATATAGACGATATTCTGGTGCGAAAAGGGACCCAAGATAGGCATTTTTCCTTCAGATATGTGTACAAGGAGTTAGCGTATGTTCGACAGTCCTCTAATCTTTATGAACTGATGTGGAACAACACATTCCCAACTAGTATGTCGACGTTAGTATGGAGACTTTGTCATGGATTCTTACCAACGGACGACACGCTTAAAAAGAACGGTTTACAACTTGCTTCAAAATGTGTTTGCTGTGCAAAAGAGGAGACTTTATATCATACTTTACTTGAAAACCAGATTGCTCAAGACATCTGGATGCATTTGGAGACCTAGTTTCGTATTCAACAAAAACCATCAACGATAAGTGATGTTATACTTACCTGGGGGCGTGGAGCTGTTGGAAATTGATGTGTCAATTTCCTCAATTAGTGCCCGTGAACTATATCATCTATATATACGGTTCAACAACCGATAGTTATCTGAACTATCAGTAGTCTCACCCGAGATAATGCCGGGGGTCATCGAATGGCAGACTAGGCTCTCACGATGATCTTCGGGATTCGAGTATACGGTCTTATACGTTGAATCCCGATGCTTTCGTTACTCGGGCTATGAGGTCACACACATAACAATTACCGAAGATACTTTCGAGTAGTGACCCGAAAGTGAATAAGGGATTTGATCCATATTGAGGAATTTCGGTTCGATCGAGATCGTGTCCCGAACCGATGGTGCGCCCGGAATTAGTTCCGGACGCACTATTTAGGGTTTATGTATATATATATATATGTGAGATATATATTTATATATTATCATTTATTGAAATGATTTAATTAATTAATGAATTAATTAAACAAGATATGATTTAATTAATTAATTAAGATTAATTAACTAATCTCATCATTATGAGGAGTTGACATCTTGGTGGCTACTTTATGCCTTGGGAAGGCTTTGTATCCCTTGGGAAGAACTCTTGTAAGAGCATCTTCCATAGACCAAGAGGCATTAACCATATGGATGGTTAATGTGTTTGTTTAGTGTGCAATATGTTTCATCATCCATTCTATATCATAAGATGATATTGAATGTGAAGAAATCAATCTAAGTCTTGCACATCTCTTGCTAGAGAACACAAACAAACACACTTCATCTTCAACCTCAACCCTCTAGCAAAACTCTAAGTGTAGAGTGTAGAACTAGTTCTACATTTTTTGCTATAGTAGTAAAGACTACATACTCCTCAATAACACACACTAGTCCAAGTGTGTCTTATTGCTATCTAAGGTATTGGTGTGGACTATTTCATAGTAGTTTCATATCACCTTGGTGATAGACATTTCTTCAAGGAGAAAGCAAAGGAGCAAGGTGTGGGGATAAGCGCTTAAAGATTTACAAAGCTTCCGCTCACGCTTCAAAGGTATATCTTTGTAGCCACACTCTTTGATTATGTTAGTTGTAGCATATTCACACTATCTTTAAACATATACTTCTATGAGCTAGTTCTATTGTGTAACTTCTAACGATCAACGAATTAGGGTTTTCTAGACATATGAACTATCGTAGTTCATTGTGTCTTGCAACCCCGGGATATTCCAACATGGTATCAAGAGCTATATTACACGTTTAACATGTTCTAGAAGTGTTTAAAGTAGTACCATATAGTATATATGTCGATATATGAACCGTAGCCGATTTTCGTATTCGGAAAACCCTCCCCGACAAAACCTAAGTTTCGCGTGAGTCCAGACAAGCCAAGGACACGGCTCCACTGGAACGCGCACCCTCGGCTTTCCCTGGATACGGAACGCCTTGGCCCGAAGCCTGGTTCGGCCCCCCTGGACGCTTCCATGCACGTCCAAAGTCATTTGATGATTTCGAAACAAAACAAATCGATTAAGTCCAAAGTCATTTGATGATTATGGACGTTTTCGGTTTGTTATGGGTGATTTAGAGATTGTTTTGGAAATAATCTTATAAGTCTAAAACATTCTTTGAGAAGTTTAAAATAGTTTAAAATTAGCATGTATGTCAAAGTGTTGATTTTATCCTATCGGTACTAATTAAATTGTTTAATTGAGTATCGAAAGGAATTTTGTGGTTTGAGTTATTATGAATTTCAAACCTTAAACTTATGCTAAGTCTTTTTGAATGTAATTGGGTTATTAGTTCAAAATGTTGAACTTATGGTAAAACTTCCGATAATTGGCTATGTTAGTTGTTGGACAACTAAAGGTTATGATATGCATATATGACTATGATTCACATTATTTGAATGTGAGTATGTGTGTGAGTTGTGTGTTGCTTGTGTGTTTTATTCCATTCCTAGCATGTTTATGTGTTTTATGTATAATGTGTTATACATATATAAACTGTAGTCTGAATGGAATGGGGATTTGATATGGCCTAGTATTTATTCGAAATACAGTCTGCGTACTGTCCTTGATATTGAAATACGACGCATGTGTTGTTTTAAATTATTGTATTGTTATTTCTTTTTCGCGGCGCATGTGCCATTTAATGCGAAAGTTGATTATGTAACAAGACATGAAGAGATGGACTTGGAGCATGGCGATATCCAAGAAGACGGAGACCAAGGACTTAGTTTAGAACTAGTTAGACTAGTTTTATTTAATGTCTTTTAGGCCATATCACGTCCCTTTAAAGTGTTTATTATTCATGCCATGTTTCATGCTTACATATATTTTCTTGAAGTATATGTATACCTTATGTGATATGCATGAAATATGAATTACATGTTTAATCTAAACCCCTCCACGTAATAATTAAGTGTTTGCCAAACCTAAGTTCAAAGTTGTCAAACTTTCCTACGTTTCGGGTGGATCATCCCTAGATGGGCACTTTGATTCATAGGAATAGGAGGCAATGGGATTACATGCGCTACAGGTTAGCCCATCGAACCGGCAAATGTAATCCACCCCTTTATGGTGAACTAAGGTTGCTTAAAACGTGGCTACAGGTTAGCCCATCGAACCGGCCCGTTTGGCAAAGGAAGTCTATAGTGTCTTAAAACGACTAGTGATAGACGCCAAGAGTCATATATAATCATTGGATGATTGATATATGATAGTCTAGTAGAACTTACCCATGGATTGGACTATGAGGATGATTGCGTGTGCCGCTCATACCCAAGTCCGTGGGGTCTTGGTATACTTGTACACTTCGAGGGGTTGTTGGTACTCGTATTATTGTTTCAAGCATGCTTTACTTGTATCGTATGTTTTACATATAAATTAAACTGAACGTCGTTTCATACTCGCATGTTTTAGATGGCAACTGCTAAGAAATCAACTTCAAACTCACTCCGATCTACACTTGAGAAGTGTAAACTCAATGGCAATAACTTCAACGACTGGTCTCGTAACTTGAGAATCGTTCTCAAGCACGAGAGAGTCGAATATGTTCTTAAGGAAGAACTTCCTCCTCCACCCCATGAGGATGCCGATGAGCTAGAACGTGGTGCATATGATGTACACGTGGACGATGCATTGGATGTCCAATGTCTCATGCTGGCCAACATGGAACCGAATCTTCAGATTCAGTTCGAAAATGTGGCAGCATATGACATGTACTGCAGACTGGAACAGATGTTCCAGAAGCGGGCAAGAAATGAGCGGTACGAAGCTGTTTGTGCCCTCATGGATTGCAAACTATCCAATGGTCAACAGGTCAGTCCTCATGTTCTCAAGATGATTGGGATCATCGAGAGACTTGAGTCTTTGGGAACTCAGTTTTCCAAGGATTTGGCTGTTGACATAATCCTCCGTTCCCTTCCTGCCAAGTTTGGTAACTTTGTCATGAACTTCAACATGCATGACTTCGATAAGTCGTTGTCGGAGTTGCATAACATGATCAGCACGGCTGATACTGCGTTGAAGGGTGGGAAGAGCTCTACCCCTACTCCCTCTGTTCTGATGATTCAGAACAAGAAGGCCTTTAAGAAAGGCAAGGGGAAATGGAAGGGAAAGGCCAAGACTGGAACAGTCAAGGCCCAGACTTCCAAAACTCCGGGTAAAGGTCCTAAGGGGACTGACTAGTGTCATTATTGTAATACACCTGGTCACTGGAAGAGGAACTGCAAGAAGTACCTCGAAGATAAGAAGAGTGGGACTCTTCCGACAGGTATATTCGTTATTGAAGCTTTCATCACCTCCAATAACTCTACTTGGGTACTTGACTCAGGATGTGGTTCTCATATTTGTCGAAATATGCAGGTATTACATGACAGTAGAGCCCTTCGGAAGGGAGAGGTGGACTTGCGGGTAGGCAATGGAGCAAAGGTTGCTGCAGTTGCCGTGGGCAAGATAGATTTAAAACTACCATCCGGGATGGTCTTAGTTTTAAATAATGTATATTGTATTCCTACTATTTCTAGAAATATTATTTCCATATCTGTTTTGAACAATGATGGTTTTACCATCCTTATGGAAAGGAATATATGTTCTATTAATCGTGATGGTTTACTTTATGCAAAAGCTTCAAACCAAAATGGTCTTTTCATACTAGATGAGGACCATGAGGTATATAACGTAAATATTAAAAGGAACAAGCCTAACGACTTGAATCCTACCTACCGATGGCATTGCAGACTTGGTCATATAAATGAAAATCGCATCAAGAAACTCCACGAAAGTGGAATTATTGAGTCACTTGATTTTGAATCATATGACCAATGCGAATCATGCCTTTTGGGCAAGATGACCAAATCACCTTTCACTGGAACGAGTGAAAGGGCAAGTGATTTATTGGGGATAATACATACCGATGTATGTGGTCCAATGAACACTCCTGCAAGAGGTGGTTTTCCCTACTTCATTACCTTCACGGATGACTTTAGCCGTTATGGCTATGTCTATCTAATGAAGCACAAGAGTGAAGCCTTTGAAAAGTTCAAGGAATTCCAAAATGAAGTAGAGAATCAACTCGGCAAGACTATTAAGACTCTTCGATCCGATCGAGGAGGCGAATATATGAGCCACGAGTTTGACGCTCATCTTAGAGATTGTGGAATTGTTTCACAACTCACACCGGCCGGAACACCACAGCATAATGGTGTGTCCGAAAGGAGGAATCGCACTCTGTTAGACAGTTTGCGATCCATGATGAGTCGAACCGACCTACATGTCAGCTTCTGGGGTTACGCGTTGCAAACTGCCGCACTTACCTTAAATAATTGTCCAACCAAGTCAGCTGAGAAAGTACCATATGAGATGTGGTTTGGGAAACGTCCCAAGATTAGCTTCCTCAGGGTTTGGGGTTGCTTGGCCTACGTCAAGAAATTGAACGTAGACAAGCTAGGCCCAAAGGCTGACTTGTGCCATTTCATTGGTTATCCAAAGGAAACCAAAGGGTATTATTTCTACCTTAAGCCAGAAAATAAGATTTTCGTGGCTAGGACAGCACATTTCCTTGAGAAAGAGTTCTTATCAGGAAATGTCAGAAATACGGTACAACTTGAAGAAGTTCAAGATGATGAGCCGAATGAGTTAATGAACTCATTCGACACGTTTAATGAGCAAGTTGAGTTGTCGAACTCAAGAAACTCATTGAATGAGAGAGATGGGTTATTGAACCCAAGTGTCTCATCAAATGAGCAAGTCGAGTTAACGAACTCGGCAGGCTCACTTCAGGAAGTAGATCCTCCATTCATGATGGATCCTATCTTGGACCCTAGATCCACGGTAGATGAAACTCCTGAAGAAGTACCGACCCTTAGGAAATCCAATAGGACTCGTCATGTTCCCGATAGATGGTATGGGGAATCCTTCTTGATAGAAGACGACGAGCCTTATACTTATGGAGCCGCAATGAAAGGGCCAGATAGCGAGTCATGGCTTGAAGCCATGAAATCCGAGATAGACTCTATGTACCAGAATGATGTCTGGACATTGGTTCACTTACCCGAAGGTGCTAGACCTATCGAGTGTAAGTGGGTCTTTAAGAAAAAGCTTGATAAAGATGGAAATGTCCATGTTTATAAGGCTAGACTAGTGGCGAAGGGTTTCAAACAAATTCATGGTATTGACTATGATGAAACCTACTCACCGGTAGTCATGTTCAAGTCTATTCGGATCCTCTTAGCCATTGCCGCATATTATGACTATGAGATATGGCAAATGGATGTAAAGACCGCTTTCCTTAATGGAAACCTTGAGGAGGATGTGTACATGACACAACCTCCAGGCTTTACATGTCCGAAAGGACCTAAGAAGGTATGTAAGCTTCAGAGATCCATTTATGGACTCAAGCAAGCTTCTCGCAGTTGGAACCTCCGATTCAATGAAGCAATTAAAGAATTTAGCTTCATTCAGAATGAGGAGGATGCTTGTGTATACAAGAAGGTAAGTGGGAGCCACATTGCATTTATAGTCCTGTATGTAGATGACATACTGATCATTGGAAACAACAAAGTGGATACAGACGACAAGGTGAGTAGAGTCCCGTATGCTTCAGCCATAGGATCTATCATGTATGCCATGTTGTGCACTAGACCAGACGTATCGTACGCTCTGAGTCTGACCAGCCGATATCAAGCGAATCCAGGCAACAGCCATTGGACCGCTGTGAAATCTATCCTTAAGTACTTAAGAAGGACTAAGGATATGTTACTGGTATATGGCGGAGATGAGGAGTTGATTGCAAAAGGTTTCACCGATGCCAGTTTCCAAACCGATCGAGACGATTTTCGTTCTCAGACCGGGTTTGTATTCTGCCTGAACGGTGGAGCCATCTGTTGGAAGAGTTCCAAGCAGGACACAGTTGCAGATTCTACTACGGAGGCCGAGTACATTGCAGCTTCTGAAGCAGCCAAGGAGGCATGTTGGCTTAAGAAGTTTATGATTGAGCTTGGGGTAGTTCCTAGCGCTGATGGTCCAATTGAGTTGTTATGTGATAACACTGGAGCCATAGCACAGGCTAAGGAACCTAGGGCTCATCATAAGTCCAAGCATGTCCTTAGGAAGTATCACCTCGTCCGAGAAATGTTCCAGAGAGGTGACATCAAGGTATCCAAAGTGGATACAGACGACAACGCAGCTGATCCCTTGACTAAACCGTTACCTCAAACTAAACATGAGTTCCATACTTCAGCTATTGGACTTAGGCTTAGGTCCCAGTGGTCTTAGTCTTAGTGGGAGCTTTATTTCAGTTTATTTGTTTTATATGTATGAAGTATACTTTTGTAAAACTCTTGTTGTTGAATAAAAGTATTACTTCTTGTTTATTGATTGCCTATTCTTTTATGGCACTTGCATAAACAATTGAATATTTAATCATAGTTGTATGATAAATTTTTTAATTTCCATGTAATCACGAGTTCTTGAAGAGGAGCCAATAAGTGTATTGGCTAAGGAACCCCTTTTTCAAGACAAGAACTATGGTGATTACATTGTCCCTAGTGGTGTGTCCCAACGTTTTGGGAACGGACACAACCAAACTAGTGTGTAATGATTCGTTTGACTTTGTTTCTTAAGTCAAAAGGATGGTCCAAATCATTACATGGGTTCATTGTCAAGAGAGTCTTGACATGGTACTGGACAGTGACCGTTGTGAAATTATAGAAGAGATATTGTGTCCTATATTTCACACGAGCCATATGATAGAGGTTCTGAGACCTACATGCATATCATTCTCATGCTACGTGAGCATGAGGCTTTGACTACTTCCGGACCCATCCGTTACTGGTGGTAATGGGGTACGTTGGGTCTTATGTGAATGTAGTGGTGAGATGATCGGTGATGCATTGGTAGGGTCTTTGTCCACCCTGGTATACAGGGAAGGTTTTTCTGGCCACTCGGAGAGTGAGTCTTACTTATGAATTCACCCGTTATGAACGGGAGTGAGACTATCTCGTGTTCCGAGAAATTATGTCATAGGAGTTGGCGACACGCTTTCTTGCTTTAGCCTATGACGAAAACCGAGGACAAAGGGAATCATGTGACAAGGATGCAAGTGTACATCCAAGACATTGGTAATAGTCCAAGGGCAAGTGGGAGTGTTGGAAATTGATGTGTCAATTTCCTCAATTAGTGCCCGTGAACTATATCATCTATATATACGGTTCAACAACCGATAGTTATCTGAACTATCAGTAGTCTCACCCGAGATAATGCCGGGGGTCATCGAATGGCAGACTAGGCTCTCACGATGATCTTCGGGATTCGAGTATACGGTCTTATACGTTGAATCCCGATGCTTTCGTTACTCGGGCTATGAGGTCACACACATAACAATTACCGAAGATACTTTCGAGTAGTGACCCGAAAGTGAATAAGGGATTTGATCCATATTGAGGAATTTCGGTTCGATCGAGATCGTGTCCCGAACCGATGGTGCGCCCGGAATTAGTTCCGGACGCACTATTTAGGGTTTATGTATATATATATATATATGTGAGATATATATTTATATATTATCATTTATTGAAATGATTTAATTAATTAATGAATTAATTAAACAAGATATGATTTAATTAATTAATTAAGATTAATTAACTAATCTCATCATTATGAGGAGTTGACATCTTGGTGGCTACTTTATGCCTTGGGAAGGCTTTGTATCCCTTGGGAAGAACTCTTGTAAGAGCATCTTCCATGGACCAAGAGGCATTAACCATATGGATGGTTAATGTGTTTGTTTAGTGTGCAATATGTTTCATCATCCATTCTATATCATAAGATGATATTGAATGTGAAGAAATCAATCTAAGTCTTGCACATCTCTTGCTAGAGAACACAAACAAACACACTTCATCTTCAACCTCAACCCTCTAGCAAAACTCTAAGTGTAGAGTGTAGAACTAGTTCTACATTTTTTGCTATAGTAGTAAAGACTACATACTCCTCAATAACACACACTAGTCCAAGTGTGTCTTATTGCTATCTAAGGTATTGGTGTGGACTATTTCATAGTAGTTTCATATCACCTTGGTGATAGACATTTCTTCAAGGAGAAAGCAAAGGAGCAAGGTGTGGGGATAAGCGCTTAAAGATTTACAAAGCTTCCGCTCACGCTTCAAAGGTATATCTTTGTAGCCACACTCTTTGATTATGTTAGTTGTAGCATATTCACACTATCTTTAAACATATACTTCTATGAGCTAGTTCTATTGTGTAAGTTCTAACGATCAACGAATTAGGGTTTTCTAGACATATGAACTATCGTAGTTCATTGTGTCTTGCAACCCCGGGATATTCCAACAGGAGCTTCATGCAAGGGTCATGTGAGACAACTGATTCCGATAGTTACGCTTGCTGCACTTTGGGAACCTCTGAATAAGAAGAAACATGAAAATCTTACTTTTCAACTCTATTTAGGGAAGAATTACATGAAAATTTTACTTACAATTTCAACTCTATTTAGGGAAGAATTAGTTGAACTATCCAATATTGCCCAAATTTTGGAGAAATGCCAATCCTCGATTGACCACGTTTGGAGGGAAAGAGAATGAATATCATATGTACCTACTCTAGAAACACAGAGAAATGGCATGAACTTTCTCTATATCAATTAAAATTTGGTGAAACGATTAATGAATAATACTCCAGGATGAATATCAAATTATTTTCAAACAGGACTGCAGTTAACTGAATGATAGTGATTGCTCATTTTACATAGGCACACTTCTGGATTGTACAGATATAATCTCCTGCAAGGCTAAAATTTAACAGTACAAATAGTGTCATCACTTATCGAATTTGAAGATCAACTACTGAAATTTTCCTTCCTAATTGAGTAACTTACTTACGCTTTCAATAACAACTTAAAAGGGTGGATTCCACATGATTCAGTTAATGAAATTGGTAAGGAAAACAGATTCAGTTTGTTAAAACTTAGAAGCACAACTTAATGATACGATGAATTCAGCAAACGAGCATGACAATCATTGGCTTACACCACATCATGAATTGAAGGAATTAGAGCTTAAATATCGAGACAATTTTGAGCACATTAGCACAAGCAAACCACCTAATTCTAAGCAGATCGGAACAGAGCAGATCACTGGCGGAGTTATTACTATAGCAGCTGGCCAGAATGTGGTAAAACAGGAATAACAACCGGTCCCTTGGTGCATTTAGCTCAATTTGATTCAGTCTGATAAGCAAGCAGACCACGCTACTAAAACTCAGCAGAATGAGAGTCTTCAGAACACTAAAGTTGACACAGTTGTGAAAGATAAAATGTTGCTTTGACCAAAGAACAAGAAAATGATTCCAAAATTTTCACTTCATTCACAAATGCTCAATCATCGTAAGCCAAACTGTTGAAGAAACTCCTAAAGAAATCATGACACATGCAAATGGGGGGAAATTCAGAAAGTAATTTAAATACACGATCAACTACCATTAGAATATTGCGTGCGAGTTACTCGCACAGATAGTAAAGCCAAAAGTTCAAGAGCATTATACAAAATGTTGCGTCCTAAGCAAACATGTAGTACTTATAGTAGCTTATATCATCATCTAAAGCCTAAGGTCAAGGAATTAGAGGTTACAAAACTGCACATCATAACATTAAAATATGACTAGCAAGGTAGTCCTTATATTTACACCATTACTACCATTATAACAAAAGGCTTTGAACCAAAAGGAAACCTAGATGCCTTCATCCTTCATCGATGCCTTCCAAAAGTACATCATAATAAAATCACGATTAGAAAGAAAAATCTCATACTTTTAAGATTGAAGATGGCAAAGCACATCTTGTAAGAGTCCAAGGTCACATGAAAGAGTTATCGGAAGACGATCTTCTTTCTCCAAACGATCTTTTCGCATATGAAGTATTTTGTAATTGTTCTCTCCCCTACATTCCACAATTTCAATCATACACCCTTGAAACGTTAGGAAAACACGATTTAGAGCATTCGATGATAGCTCTTCGAAGGATTTATACACTGCTTCAGCTAGCTCGTCGATTGTCCGTGGGGCTTCACGATATTGTAAAGATTAGATAGCTCTAAAATATCCCAAGTCAAGTACATTCAAGTCCGGGCTATTAGGACGTTGGCAAGTCAATCGTATATCAAAACCATCTCCTTGAGCTACTTCAAGAAACTTGGCATCCAATGGTCAATAGAGGCTTTGCATTATCCTGTTGTATAAAATTATAGAACTTCGATTGCAATCTGGCCACTTTTCTTTGATTGCTGGAATTACTTTCTCCACTAAACATGATCGAATAACATCGTGCGTTACCAAAAGAAGTGGTTTTGTCACTAAGGTGCCCGCTGCTCTATCCTTGCTGTTATTCTTAGCCCGCTCAGTAACAATAAACGGGAATATTCCTATTTTCCCGTCAAAGAAGACATTGCCAAAATCACCAAACAAAGGCCTAGCTACTGCCGCTAAAAACAGAACCTTTGGGATGAACCTCTTACTCTTGCACGTCCGATAAGGCTCATCTTCACTCGGAAGCAAATAATATTTCTCAGATTCTTGAGACAAGCAAAACCACTTCTCGTCAATTACGACTTGATCATACATCTCCAAGAAATTTACAGATTGAGTTGCATTGTTGATACCACTTCCATTCTCTAGCATAGATAAACAGAAACGCAATCTGCTTTTTTATTCTCTTCACTTATTTGGGGTTTAATTGCATTTGAATGTCGTCTTAGATCACCCTCTTGGATCTTCCTATGAAGTGAAGATTTTGATATCCCTAGAGCATTTGCTAAACCCAAAATGATTTTTCGATTACGTAATGGAATCTGCATTACCTTATCTAGATCGACTGCAATACTTTTTCTACCAACCCGTTGCACAAGATTATTTAACAAATCTACCATCTCTCAATTATCAATAGATAATTTGGCTTTTTTCCATGCATTTCTCACGGTTCTAGTGCATACAGAGTAAGCTTGTGCAAGCTTCTTTAGCGATCCATGTTCTAATTTCTTGCCATTGTACCTGAGGATCAATTGCTCAATAAGATGTCATCTCTCATCTGTTCTGAGATTCTTTTTTCGTCATGATGGCTTGGAAAGTGATTCCACATTATTGTTCATCCTCTACAAAGCATAGAGTTTTGGTATTAGCAACTCACCAGTAGATGTACCAAATATACAAAATTTGTTGCTTCATTTGCTACAAATAACTGTATATTTTCACTACAACTCTTTACAATATATTGGAACGTCTCACTACACAGTATGGGCTCATACATAACCTAGCCCATATTAGCATATAATTAGCTAACCTAACTACTCCTAATACTTACGTAATACTACGAAATTAGAAAAAAGAGGACTATATAAGTGTAGTTCAAACTAAATCCACTAATATGATATGCATATCAATTGATTATCCACGATTCGATTATACAAGGCTTTCGTATGCGTATGTTCAAGTGGCAATCATATTTCTCTCTTGTGGCTGAATCTCCAATTGCCCCCTGTTTGGATCACAATTGTTGGACTTGCCCTATATTTATTTGATCGGACTTGTCTGAGCTATGCTAGAATCTGTGTTGAACTAGATGTATCGAAGCCATTAGTCGATGTTATTCCCCTATGTGTTGTCGATGATAAAATAGGGGTTGTACTTGAAACTATGAGAGCTAAGGTTTGCTATGATTTTGTTCCAAAATACTGCTCCTACTGTGCTCAAATAGGCCATTTAACTGCAACTTGTAAACGGAGGAAGCCTACTTCTGGTTTGGCTAAGGCTGCGACACAGAATTCTGTTGCTGATGTAGGTAAGAAGGCTGCTGGTGTGTCGAGTGATGATGTTCCTGGTGTGTTAGGGGTGCAGGACCTGATTGAGGAGCCCGTCAATCGTGTCTCGGCAGCTGATGTTCCTGGTGTGTCGGGGGTGTAGGACCTGATTGAGGAAACCATCAATCGTTCGCCAGATGATGCGTCGATCCTGCAACCTATTCCAACTAAGTCGGAGGCCTTGAACACATAGAATTCATTCCAAGCGCTTCAATTCGTTGAGCAGGATGTGGCTGAGGTAAGTGTTTTGAAGGCTGTGATAAATGTGGCAGACCAGAATTCGGTCGATGCAACACATGGGCAGAAGGTTAAGGAGCAGTACTTACCTAACTCTGTACTACGTGAAAGGTTAGCAAACACCCCAAGGAATCTTCTCAAGGAACAATTTCTAGCATCAGCCGCATCTATTGAGGCTGCCATACAGAGAAAGAAGGCCGGACAACAGATTTCAGCTCTTTGCGACATTGTTGGAGTGTCGAAAACCAGAGATGTAAGCAATAGAGCTGAATTGTATCAAACTACAACAGTGGATGGTGATACTCAAGATTGCTTGGCTTTGAAAGAGGGGCCAAATCAGGATAACAAGACAAGCACGATCCAATCTGTGGTGGACTCCGAGAAAGGGTGGACAACAGTCTCTCGTAACAAACAAAAGAATGTTGCAAAGGGGATGGGTGCACAAATACATGATAGTAACGACAACATTGATCACGATACCACAAGGGCCTTGGTTTTCTGGGAAGGAGCAATTGCAATGGAGCCTGTAGGATCAACTATCGCCCAAAACTTCTCCCAAGTGAAGCAGATTTCGTGGGCAGACGAAATGGAGGCCGAAGATCTTCGTAACAAAGAACAGCAACAAGGAGCTACAAGCGGGAAAGACCAATCTAGACAGGTTACATTCGTTGCAGTCACAAATATTCATTTCTGTGATAGAAACGAAGACAGACGCTCTAAACGACTAGCACCAAAGCATGCAAATACAACGGAGGAATTCAAAGTGCTTGTTGCCGAAGCTCAACATAATGAAGGGTTGCCTTAAAGGCGTGGTATGAGCAACAAGCAAAGCCTCCTGGCAAAAAGTCAAAATCAAATGGATCATTTAACGACAACGGTTGACGTCATGCGCGAGATAACTAGACGTTGAGCAGAGAACCTCAACTTGATCCTTAGGTTTCTTACTTATTTTTCATTAAGTCGTTATTATGATTTTGCACTTTGTATTGAATTCTGACTCAAGAACAATTTATGTATAGGGCTTCGGCTCCAAAACTATTATGAGTTATTAATAAAACGAGCCATGCGCGGTTATTGAAAAAAACGATTCGATTCACAAAACATTACTAGCTCATAATGCTTGCAATAGTATAGAAATTATACATACTATAATCATTGAGAATTAGAGTAAACAAGTAAGGCATAAAATGCACGGTAGGTTTTCAAGATACAAATTTACAATAATGTACCTCGAAAAAAAATAACTATGTTGAGTGCAATCAAATTAGATTTAAAACGCAGCTTTAAGTTTTTATGTAATGTCTTCTTTTGATTTCAGTTTAGGCACCAATTTCAGCTAGGGGTAGAATTGAAATAAATATTTTATATATTACTGTACAAAAAAGGAAGGAAAAGTTAAATGGGAAAATAATTATGGGATGGAGGGAGTATTATTTATTTGAATATTATGTTTTATGCCCATTAGGTTACCGTTAATTGTGTACATTATATATTGTAATTCTTGGGATTAATACAATTAAAAAATTATTATTTCCTACGCTATTGCAGAGTTAAGAACGAATCACTAAATTGCAATGAGTTAAGTGTTTTCTATTTGGGATTGTGGTTACCTTAGATAAGTATATATAATAAAATTTAGGTTAAATAATAATTGAGGTTCAACTCTTTTTTTTTTTATAAATAGGAATAATAAAGTTATAAAGGAAGGTAAATATCCTTTCCTTTATATTGTTGCCAGAATACAAAGGAGTTATAGTCGTAAACATAATGATTTGAAGCACTATTACAAAATTTGGAAAACTGAAAACATTCTGATGAAATATCCGACAAAACGGTTCTCCAGTGAAGTGCGAAATCCTGTGTTCGATTGCAATTCCAGAAAGCTTTCCACTCCTTAGATTTTGCTAGTAGTGATCCTTGTCTAGCAAAGACCTGTAAGAAAATCAAATCTGTAAAAACATAAAGTGAAGTAGGTCTTCTATTGATGCCTAAAATTGTTCCAAAGAGCAAGATTTCCAACATATTAGCCTCCATAGCAGGGGAGCAATGAGTTCATACATCTTGATCCAAGGCACCCTATCTTAGAAGTTGTTTAGCGTCAAGGTAAATAATTTCAAAACCTTTTCAAAATCGATAGGAGGGACTCATCATCAGTGATTGCTTATGGCCATCTAAATTAATGAAGGTTGAATGATTTATATGGATTTACCTCATTTTTATTAATGAAAAATTAGATTTCATAATTCACTATAAGTTAATACTCCCTTCGTCTCTAAATGATCGGTATATTTTAACTTTAAAAAATTTAATCAAAAAATTCTCATTAAACGATAAGAAATAATATAGTCATGTGGGATCTTGTTAGATTCGTCTCAATATATATTTTTGAAATATTAATTTTGTATAATTTTTTCGAATGTAGCCATGTAGATAAGAAATAATTATATTTTAAACTATGTTTTGTTGACCGTGAAAATCAAAATGTATCAATGATTTAGTAATGGAGGGAGTGTATTTATTTTCACCTATTCCATCAGTACAAAATATATAGAAACAACGTTTTGAAACATTCAATTATAGATATTTTTTTATGTGAAACGATGAACCAAAAAATACTCTTGTACAAAGGTCGTAGTCATCAACTAAAAAGGCAACAATTGTGATTTTCCACACCACATTTTCAAAACTTCGGACCATGACACATCACACATGCTTGTCAATTTGTGCATCATAATTGCTAAAGTAAATATACCAATAAAATATAGTACTCCTCCATCCATAATTATATGTCCCATTTTAACTTTTACGATCTACGAGACACAATTTCAAATATAAATATCTCTAATTTTATAAGCGTGACAATTACAAAAAGTTGATATTTCAAAAATATGCATTTAAACGAATCTAACAAGATCCAATATGACTATATTATCTCTTATCGGGTAATGAGAATTCATGGTCAAAATTTTCGAAGTTTGACTCCCAAAATAAAAAGTGGACAAACAATTTGGGATGGAGGGAGTAGTACGGAGTGTAAACTTGCAAATATAGTATGGAGTGGTATTAAGTACGAGCCTCTTTTCAAGAGGTTTTCGGATTTAATTTTCGCATATGAGTATATTTAAACATGTTTTAACAGCTTTCATGGCTGCCTTTGCTGCATTTCAGTACTCACTCTGTGGAATTCCAGGTCACTCACATCCATTATGTTGTTAATTTATCCATTAATGATATCATGTGAATGGTAAAATAGTCACTTCAAATCAATTTTGAGGAATTTAAATTGGACTAATGGCTCATTCGGTTATACATGTTTGGACCATTTTCCATTTGATCATACATGTTTCAAAATGACTCATTTGATCATACATGTTTCAAAAATTGATTAATTAGATTATACATGTTTGAATAAAATTAATTAGGGGATGCTAATTTTAAAAAATAGTTAAATTATTAAAAAAATTGAAATTATGTTAGAAATGAAACACAAATAGATTTGAACTGATGACTTTCACCTTTTAAAAGAATGCTCCAAACAACTAAATTAGACTTACAATTAATTTAATTACAGTTTTGATTTCTTATATCACAAAAACCCAAAAATCGAATATAATATATTACAATATCGAAAAACCTAAACGGGCCAATGCCCCTACCCTCCATAGATCCGCCCATGCCCCCACGACTTGATCTGTTATACACATCAATACAGTACCCAAATAGTGTTTTATTGAGAAGCGAAATAATTATTTTGTCCCTCAATTTATAAGCGTAGCATTCCAGATGAAGTCTTGTACAAGATAAATAGTCATTTAACTCGTTAAAAACACTATTTGGATGTGTATAGTGGTTCCGCCCATCATCAATTCATGACCTTCCCTTCTTCAATCACAATAGCAACATCAAACTATCTATTCATTTTTTCACATTGATTTCATTGAATTAAAACTAATGATGACCAAATTTTCCTAAGATGCAATTAAGTGCAATGATTAGTGTAATTACTGAATTGGGTATGAAAGAACTCTTTTGTTGACTTTTATGTTTGAACTCCATTGAAAAGTGAATAATCTTTCTCCTCCTGTGAAGTTGACATTTATTTATGCGATTTTGAATTTGGCAAGCAAAAGTTGGTGAGCTCAGGGAAGGTGATGATGGCGGATGGGGTCGAGTTGGTGGCTTGAAGAAGAAAGGGATCAAAATTGAAAATTATTCCCTCCGCTCTCTTTTACTTGTCGTTGTAGGCTCAAATTTTTGTTTCTAAATACTTGTCGTTCTAGCATAATTAATTACAAATTTATATTTTCAATGTACCTTTTAATTATTTTTTACTTTGAATTTGATAACCAACCAATTATATAGTTTCAATTGATTGTAATTTACATTTTTAATGTATTTTTTTTACTTTTACTTTTTCTTAATCTAGGTGTAAATGGCTAGAATGACATGTAAAAGAGACCGAAGGAAGTATATAATAATTCAACCACTCTAAAAGTTTTTCGTGTTAAATTATTTTAAAATGTATCTTATAATTATAATAATTATGTAATTACTTATTTATTCTTGAATTAAATAAATTTTGTCGTTAAAAATGGGTTAAGGGGCGTTTCATAGAGGCACGTTGCCTCTATGAAATAAGCGTCACAGACTCACAGTTAAGGATACATCCGCTAAAAAGTTTTTTTAAAAAAAACACATTTTTTAGCTTAAAATTGACGGAATTGTAAATTTTATTATACACTTATAGCAAACATGAGAGATCGAATAATTCAAAGTGAAAGTAGGTGATCGAACGCGAAATTAAAGTGAGTGATTGTGGGTGTCATTTGCTCACAAAGTTAATAATTGGATTCATCGTACTATCAAAATTATTAACCTTGTTCATTTCCTTGGTTAAGATCATTAACATCAGATCTCTTATAGTTTTCTTAAAATACATTCTTATCGGTCACTTTTATTATTTTTGACATCAACATTTTATGTATATAAGTAATTTTTTGGCCTTTGATTTTTACACTCCAAATTATATAACCATACTCCACTTTATCACTTTTTGAAGATTTTTATAGAGTAAATTGAAGGGTAAAATGGAGAAAATGGAGTGTAGTAATCAATGTTTGGAGTGTAAAAATCAAATCCCTATTTTTTTTGCAAACTCCTTATTATTTACTCTAAACTTAAACAATAAACATTTCACATATTTTAGTAATGATTTAGGATAAAATTAAATCTTAAAAAGTAAAAATAATATACTCCAATACTGATGTCAAATGAATAATAATTTTATTTATATTTGTAAATGGTGAAAAATATTTATTTATTTTATCTTTATTATTTATATAAATGAGAAATGAGAAAAATGAGTACAAAAAATAACTTTCAAATAAGGAGGTACAAAATTTAGGGGTGAACAAGGTGATCGCATGTGTTGTTAGAGATCCAACTTATTATAGCCGAACTTTTAGAAGAACTGATGTGAATGCTCTAAAAGCATATGATATTATGATCTGAATTACAAAACAGATTAGTCGAGGCGCCTAAAAGTTGGCTCGAATCCGTGTAAAGACAATGAATGGCATGGTATCAAACTTTCTAAGCGTGAGAAGTAATTGACACAGAATATAATCGTTCCCACGCAAAGGGGTTAAAAGTGATAACGTTTAATATGTTTGTTTCACTATAATAAGAGGTGAAGTAGAAAGGAAACAGAACCAAAAGATGGGGAGATCTTTCTTGTATGTGATACTGGGAGGGGGTGTGGCTTCCGGTTATGCTGCTCTTGAATTTGTTAAGAGAGGCGTTCGTCGTGGTGAACTCTGCATCATTTCTGATGAAGCAGTAAGCATTACAACCCCGACGCATAAAATACCCTCCACGTTCTTTTCTTTTCGATAGTAAAGTGTGTGAAAAATACTATATGTTGTTTCCCAAAAATGTTACAATGTATATAAAAATATTTGAATTCAAAATTTATGAAGTCGAGCGTTAAAATTCAAAACTGGGAGTAATAACTTGGTTTTCTGAGATTATTGCATCTCCATACAGGTCGCACCATATGAAAGACCTGCCTTGAGCAAAGGCTTCCTCCTTCCAGAAGGTACGCCCCGATAATTTAGACAATTGCTAACATTTTTTATCCTATAATAATTTTGGTATATATACCCCTACACTATTTAGGCGGGAGCCTCTTTCGAGGCAGTGAGAGATGTTGATGTAGTATTCTTGGTCCAGCTCGTTTGCTTACACTGTTATGCAGGATGAACAGTTTTTCAATTTTTGCGGGCATATTTTGCTATTTTGTTGAATCTAGTCTCAATTGTATAATGCGTGGTGAAATTTGAAACATACAAAGATAGATGTACGCTGCTGCCTCTGCCACTAGCTATCCGGTTATGGGCACCTGTCTGCGATGATTCTAATTGTAACTTTAATCTTATGTAGCTCCTGCACGCCTCCCATCGTTTCACTGCTGTGTAGGTTCGAATGAGGAAATGTTGGAACCAGAATGGTATGAAGAACATGGTATGTGCATTTGATTATACAAATTGTTAACCTCGTAGCTCATGATATCTGTGATGCAGTCGGGTTGTTTTATCACAGAATAACATATTCCTTGTGTTTACAGTCCAAACAGAATTAACTTGGTGAAGCATTAGCTAAAAATCCATAACCTGTTTTTAATTGTTTGTTAGAGTTGGATAGATATGTCATGATTCTGTGAACCCATTCGATAATAATTTCGAACTATTGGGGTTTCTTTCTATCTGAGAAGTTTAAATTCAACCAAACAGGCGAAAAACATTAGTCTCGAATATACTTTCTAATTCATTTGGTTTCATCCAACTCTTTGTAGGTGTCGAGTTAATACTAGGAACACGAGTGACATCTGCTGATGTGAAGAGCAAGACACTACTCACTGCAGCAGGAGAAACAATAAGCTACAATAATCTTGTTGTAGCAACCGGTGCACGGGTATTGGAATTGCTCAGCACTTTTGAAAACATAAATTAGTTCTTTGTAGTATAATGTTCTTGGTGTCAGTATGTTCATTATGGGAGCCTTGAGATGATGTTATGACAGATTACGCTTATGTTTCGTCATTTGCATAAGTCAAATCAACTTGTTGCCGGCTTAAGCTTAAATCATTTTAGCAATCGAAGGATGCTTCATAGAGCTCATGGATCTGTTTAAAGTATCAACTAAACATTTGAGTTCTAATGGCCACAAATGGTGTCTATGGAGGCTTTCCTACTTCCTCGAATAGCATTTTCATGAATACAACCAGAAAAGAATTGGTTGCTAATTCAATTGTGTTACATTTTTGTAGGCGTTAAAGCTTGAAGATATTGGAATAAGAGTATCAAATGCTGCGAATGTGTGTTACTTGCGAAACTTGGATGATGCACAGAAGCTTGTTACTGAGATGAAAATGTCGCGTGGTGGAAATGCAGTTGTTATTGGAGGTGGCTATATAGGAATGGAGTGTGCTGCCTCTTTGGTAGTTAACGAATTGAACGTCACCATGGTTTTACGAGGCTCTCAATTCTGTACGTATTATGTTCAACGATGTTGTTTCATCTTGTCCAAAGAAATTGATGTCTTTATCTACTACGAAAACCTGAAAGAGTCGTTTCGCCTATAACAATCTGATGTTTTCGTTTCAACTAAACCGAATAATCATGTAAATATGCGTCTTGTAGTGGCAAATTTGTTTACTCCCCAAATCGCAACTTACTATGAAGAGTATTACACCTCTAAGGGAGTGAAGATTAAAAAAGGAACTAGTTTGACGTCGTTTAAGTTCAACTCTGAGGGGAAGGTATTATTTCTCCATGAAATTCCTTATGTTGGTCTCATCGTTTTACAGTTTGGAATTTCGTATATGCAAAACTGCAAGTATTAATATAGTAGGACGCCCGAACTGGTGTCAATTAGGTTGTTGCTGTTAACCTTAGCAATGGAGCTACTGTTCCTGCTGATATGGTTGTGGTTGGTATCGGAAGCAGACCGAACACAAGCATGTTTGAGGGTCAATTAGCTCTTCAGAAAGGTGGAATCAAAGTGAACGGTCATATGCAATCAAGCAATACCTCAGTGTATGCCGTTGGAGATGTTGCAGCTTTCCCTATAAAAGAATCTGAAGGGGCGGTACAAAGGCTCGAACATGTGGATTGCGCACGCAAAACAGCAAGGCATGCTGTTGCAGCTATCATGAACACAAGGAAGACGAGTGAGTTTGATTACTTGCCGTTTTTCTACTCCAGAGTCTTCACATTATCTTGGCAATTTTATGGCGACAATGAGGGTGAAGTCGTTCATTTTGGGGATTTTTCGAGCTCTACATTTGGCGCATATTGGATACATAAAGGTCGGTTAGTTGGTGCCTTCCTGGAAGGTGGAACAAAAGAAGAGAACGAGGCTATATCCAAGGCAACAAGGCTCAAGCCAGCAATTCAAGACTTGTCTGAGCTTGAAAAACATGGTTTAGGTTTTGCACGCTCTGTGTCAACGAAAATGGTGCACATACCAGAGAAACCAGTGCATGTATGTCGTACAACCGCTGGCATTATCATCGGGGCATCAATGGCAGCCTTCGCGTACTGGTATGAGAAGTGTGGAAAGTATTGATGCTTCGAATGGCATTGCGTTGCTTTGATCCATTGTTCCAGAATTCTAAGGGAAGTGTAAGATAAATAAATCCTTTGAATCTCCATATGTTGATGAATAAACGGAATATTTTACATCCACAGCTATATAATGCGTTTTACCTACAACGTTGATAAGCCGCTAAAGATCATCTGCCTCCTCCTTACATCATAAGCACTCATAATATACTCCATACATGGTATACAATATTCTATAAGGAAATGCAAGGAAGTAGAGATTCGTTAAAGGTGATAAACATATATATTGAAATTTCCACATGCTCAAGAGTCGTGGTCCACCGTTACACAGACAGATTTTAGAGTTTTAAACAAATTTTACAATGAGCAAATAGACGCACCTCGCAAACAAACAATCATACATTTATCAACAGTATCCAGATCTTTCAACATTCGACATATTAACACAAGGTATCAGTCATCTACAGGGTCCTGAGGAGTATCTTCTGCGCTGCGCTTTATTGTGATCACGGGGCAATCAGCATGCTTCACGCAAAATTCACTAACAGTTCCCACAAACACTCTGCAGAAGCAAATACTTCAAATTAGATATTCATTTTGTTCATCGAAACAGATCTTGGGATACTTGACGAAGATATGAACAAACCAATACAAGTAATGTTTCGGCACGTGATAGTACATATTTAAGAAACATTATCAGAGTAGGAATCTCAAAGATAATGTAGGGCTGTTTGTGCACCATGGACGTGGAATCTACCTCTGGAAAGGACCTAGGCCCCTGTTCCCCATAACAAGGAAATCTGGTTTAACAAGTGTGACTTCATGGCAGATAACTTCCTTCGGATCGCCTTTTCTTATCCACGCTTCACAAGCAACCTATATATATATGTAAGACTTAACAAATGTAACTACTAATTGAAAGATAAATTTCGAGCACGATGGATAAATTCTGATCATTACCCCAATCTCATGGCAGTGGTTGACAAAGTACTCCAACAAATGAAGACCTCTAATCTTGTCCCTCTGCTTTGCACTCCTAAAATCATCCGGGGATGCATAAATGCTGTCCGTGTCATCAAAACCTGCAAAAGAACACTCGGTTTAACCAAGTCTATGATTTTCTCCAGAAAGGAAAAAGAACATCACCAATTGTTGGATTTCCAGATAAAAGAAAGCTACCCAAAAGAATTAATATCAGGGACATAATCTAACAGCATTCAAATACAGAGATATCTATGTAATAAAAACTCAATAATAAACAAAAAAAGAATAATCTGGTGTCTAACTGTCACTATTTGACATGTCTTTCCAATATTTGCAAAGGTGATTAGAAGAAATCGGGTTAGACATATATGCATCTGCATCAGTAACTCAAACCACTAATCTAGTTTCACTCCGACATCAAATATAAAGGTAAATTATCTAAGACGCTAGCTTTTAAGCTTTAATTCAAGCAACACATTTATCAATTTCACACAGATACTAACATTTTGGCCCCCTCGTTACTTTAGAATGTACACATTCCTAATTGTCTATCGAAAAACAAATTTGTCATTAAGGAACTGATACAATGAAGTGTCAAAATTCCAAGGGTCGTCAAGACTCTTCTTTGACTCTCTTAGTTAATAACAACATACCCAAATGCCTCCTACGAGGCTCCCAAGTCCCCCCTTAGCCCCCTAATTGTCTAGAAAAACAAATTGTCATCGAGGAACTGATACATTGAAATTTCAAACTTCCAAGGGAAGTAGAAACTACTATTTGACTCTCTTGTTCAACAACAACATACTCAAATGCCTCTCACCACAGTCCGGATCAGTAGCGGAGGTATATAGGTTGGTGCATGTTCACTCGAACATACACTTTTAAAACCAAAAAATTAATTATATAGGTACATAAAAATAAACTTATAAAAAAACCGACATTTATATTTATATAACAATATATTTAAATGTTTTGAACCCCACTTCAAAATATATGCCAACTTCCAACACTCCATAAAAATAACTAGATCCGCCCCTACAACAACATTAACATTAACATTAACATTAACGTTAACATTAACAATAAACTAAAGTCTCAAACCATGTCACATGATTAATGAATAATACTAAAAATCGAAAACGTCAATTAAAATAAATGAATGAATATGGAAAAAGACCATCTTCATCGGGGACTTGGACATGGAGGAAGAGGAGTTTGAAGCCGGAGGTGTTGGAGCGTACGATTTTGGACAAAGTCCATTCGAATGCCGATTTGCTGCTTATTGCTGCGTGTGGGTACCCTTTTAGAGTTGACTGATTTACCCCTATCATTATCCGAGTCTGCTCACCCTCCATTATACAATTCTTCTTCTTCTGCACCAAAACGAAGCTCGCCAGGAGCTGGGAGGGATAGGGGTAGTTTTGTCTTTCGATTTTACCAAGAAGTATCTCGATGGAGGAAAGCAGAGATTACGTGGGTATTTAACTAGGCTTTAGATTTTGGACTCATTTTCCCTCTCTGACTTGTTCTTTTAAGATATTCAATGAGTTTTGACTTTTAGCGGCCACGGACTATTTGTAAATGTAGTAGGTGAGGAAGTCAAGTTGGGGCCAAATAGTCATTTCATGTTAGGGGTGTGCACGGTTTGGTTCGGTTCGGTTCGGTTTTGGATAAAAAAAAGAACCGAACCGACATCATCGGTTCTACACCAGACAGAACCGAAATTGGTTCAGTTCTAAACGATTCGGTTCGTATCGGTTCCGGTTCGATTTCGGTTCTGGGCCGGTTCTGGGCCTCATGTTTTGGACCTAAATTTGAGCCCACTTTCGGCTTTGAAATTTTAGGTCTGTTCGTTCCTAACTAATATTATTATTCATTTTGGACTCAAATCTAAATGTGATTATAGTAGTGTTTTATATTAAATGTAACTCATAATTAAGTTACAAAAGATATATCTACTCTATATAAATTTAACGAGCTCCTTTTAAAACTAATTTCGAAATTTGTATACACATTCGTCACACGGTTCCACTTTTTAAATATATATATATATGTATCCATATATTATTAAGCTTAAAACATATTCACTTATCTATTATTACATCATATTAACAATAAACAATGTTGAATGTTCTCGCCAATTATCCTTTACTAAACTTAATTTTTTCTACATAAAGTTAGTCATCGGTTCGGTTCGGTTTTTATCGGTTCACCCACAAGCCGAACCGCATCGGTTCGGTTCCCTCAAAGGCAGAACCGAAATCGGTTCGGTTTTCATCGGTTCCAACAAAATCGGTTCTTTTCGATTCGGTTCCGTCTCGGTTCGGCTCGATTTCCGTTTTCCATCACACCCCTATTGATATTCAAATATCACTCTGACTTTTATGCTATGGTACATCAAATTATGCTACTCTTTTGGTCCTCATGGATCTTTATTTTCATACTACTTATATTTTCACGGATGATTTATTTTTCACAAATTTGGTATAAAATTTTCTTAAAATTAAGCAAGATCGAGATTAGGGAATTGTCCTTCATGATGGATCTCAAGGATGTGACAAGAGTTGTTTGGTTACTTACTAGTATGGTGTTATTTTAATTTGAATGACATTATTATTAATAGTTTCAATTATCCCTATTACTATCATGAATTACCTATTAAAATAAGTTTAGATTTGTTATAAAATTTTGAATTACATGTATAGTAAAATTTTCTAATCCTTTCTTCCTTCTTGTTTATGCTCGACATAATCTCAACCAAGTAACCTTCCCTCCCTTTGTTGCCTCCATCTTCAACAAAAATTGGACTATACATGATTATAAAGTGATTTATTTTTTTTAAAATTAGATTCTTAGTGTCTAAAATAGACACCTCTCTCTCAACCCTCTGTTCTTCCATCTCAATCGAAAGAAGAAAAAAAAACCCTCCTGTCTTTCCTATTCTTCATTCACGATAACAAATTGATGAAACCCAAATTCTTAGTGGTCTACGTGAGCCCCTAGGATTGCTGGGCCAGGGCCGATCTAATTCGGACAAAGGCCCAGCGGACCATAAGGAGGAGGAAGAGAGAAGGGCTAGGAGCATTCCAGCCGTCCACGTGGTGAGATCTTGGCTCAACAGGACAAAAGGACTCATGTATATAAATAATCATCCACTAGCACTAGTGGAAGGTAATGTGATTCTTGTTCCATACTTACTAGTCACTCCTTCGAACCTTTACTAACATGCCTGTCGGAGTGGCCGCGACCTAGCCGGTCGTGGTCTAGGTACTGGAGTTGGACATGGACAATAACCAACAGAGCCGGCTGGACAAGGAAACAGACCACCGGGCTCCGGGAGCCCTCCCCCTTTCAC